>WBMY01009144.1:63600-153776 GCA_013397315.1 Donacobius atricapilla
AAAAAAAAAGTCTAGCAAACAGTGGGTATACATCAACAGAAGAGATATGCAAAGTCCATGGCCTGTTCCTAACTTTCCTATAGCATCTTCTGGCATGGCATATGCTCCCAAACAAGAGCAAAACCGCCAAGTCTCCTGTGGTGGGTTGACTCCAGCAGGACACCAGGTGCCCATCAAAGCTGCTCTATCATTCTCCTCCTCTACTGGGTGGGGCAGATAAAATATAACAAAAAGGCTTGTGGGTCAAGATAGGGACAGAGGGAGATCACTCAGCAATTATTGGCACAGACAAAACAGACTTGACTCGGGGGAATTATTTATATTGCAAATCAAATCAGAGTAAGATAATGAGAAATACTTGCTACAGAACAACATAATGCCTGTCCAATGTTTTTAAGCCACGTAAGTGAGAAGTATCACTCTATAAAACCTTTCTACCTTTTCCTGTACAAATTAAGAAAGAAACAAAAAAGTTATAAATGTTGTGTAGTGGTTGTATGAGGGAACCTACTCTGGTATATAACATATGTATCATATTTAGGATTCCAAATTTGTTTGCTTCTGTCCAGAACTGGTATGAAGAGGCAAGTTCATAAAAAGAGCTGAATATTACTTATCTGATCCTAATGAGATTTGAGTTGAAGCTGTAATCTTCATGGGGTTATCCTTAGGTCTATGTGACAACTGTATTTTATTCTCTGTTTCAAATTCACCATCTGAGTGAAATCAGAAATGTGGTTTCTGTAACTCATAGAGCAATTACTCTTAGTACCAAGCCTCTGGAGAGAAAGGTCTGCTGTTCGTTAAAGAATAGATAGAATTTAACAGAAGTAGCACACCTTCTGTGTTTTGCCCAGCTACCATTTGGTACTACAGAAACCTATAGGCCTATACGTGTCCAAATTTTTTGCCTTTTTTTTGCCAAGCCTGTGACAAACCCAAACAACTCCTTGCTTAGCTCGTGCTTTGGCCTGAGAGTTGTGGTCTGGAAACCCCTCCTGCAAGCTCCTTGGGCTTCAACATCAAGTGCAGTTGCAGCTGCTAGCATTTGGCGTTCAAGCAGATGAAAACAGCATTGTAGTAAAAGCATTAACTTGGGGACACAGTACACATACACCATGCTCGAGTCCTGATCTGAGTCCTGTCATATAAGGTTCAAATTTGTATTGATTGCTCGGCTGAAAGCACTGTGAAAATCCTCTGTATTGCAGAGGGTTTGTTGAATATGGAAATAGTAGTTTTAAATGGAAAAGTTTTTGTTTTTCACTGTATAAAACCAAATAAAGCCCATGGCTGTAACTGAAGTGTTCTTTTGGGATGAGAAGGCTTCTCTTCTCCTGCTGATCTCAGAGACAGTACTTGCTTTTGTTTTCATTAGGTGAATGAAATGACACTAAAGTCTTATTTTGGGAAGAAAAATATTCTTTTCATAATATTCTATGTGAACATATTATTATTAACTACTTCTCACTTTTATGGCTGCCACTCTGAGGAATCAATTCATATGTACATCGGGGTTATGGTACTATCAGCAACAAAGCATTTTTAAAATGCACAAACACAATTAAGAGCCAACTACAAAGTGCAGTAAAGTGGCTAAATGCCACTTTGCCCTGTCAGACAAGAAAAGAGAAACTCAATACCAGGGACCATGTGCATACTTACATAAGGGGTAGAATTGTAACACTTGACAGCTCCCATAAGGCAAAAGCACCACATTTTAATGTGATCCATATTGCTGGATGTAATCTCTGAATTTTAGGCACATATAGGAGTTTATAAAATGGAAGAAAAACAAAAGAAAAAAATGCAATATGGATTTACAGAAAACAGTTTTATACCTACATAATTTCTATGTCTTTTTTCACCAAAAAAGAAGACTGGAACTCAAGTGAGAGTTGAAAGAAGAGGGGGAAGGATACACTAGGTAAGCCTAATTTCTATACAGGAACTGTCCACTCCAGACACTTCTTGCACCATGACACAAAACAGAGATAAGAAATATCAGACTGCGGAAAAAAGTGCACCAAGAGCACAAACTACCATGTTACCTGCTACAAATGGCAGCATATTAATGCTAGTTTTCAGCTGAATAAAGGCATTTTTCAATTAGGGCAATTTTGGCCATAAGAAATTCTTATTCAGGGAAGAGAGAAGGAGGTCCATGTCCCTAAATGCATCCTGCAATTCCCAGATCTGGCTAAAATTGGTTTTGCAAGTATATTACAACTTCACAGTACCAAAGTATTTTCACTGTTCAATCAAATATTTGTCCAACAGATGAAGACCTTGAAAGCTGTGTTTCAGACATCTGGAAATAGAAGATAAATATAGTCAACAGAAATTTTTTGCCCATACAAAGCATGTACTGAAGAGCAACATTTAGTTGCAGGTCTATCATTAGACTGCCTTCATGACTGCTTCTTGGTGCTGCTTTCTGAAAAGCTTCTTGTACAGGAAAGTGTTTTAAAAATGATAGTGGCTGTTTTGGAGACAGACAGCTAAGTATTTACTTTAATGAGAGAGAGTTTGGGAGGGAATGCATCAGCATTAATAAGTACTTTTCTTCCAGGACATGATGGCCCATATCAAGAAAGGCTGCAGTATTTCATGGTAGTTTCCAAACTCTCCTTTTACCTTCCATTGTTCTCCCACTCTGCCAAATGTTTTGTACTTCAGTATCCATGTTGTCTACATTATCTCCACACACTGAGGCCCTCTAAATTCTATTTTCAAAGCTTTTAGAACACATTTCAGCTAATTTGAAGAGAAGTCAGTTTTAGAATATATATAAGTATAAATATATAAAATCAGAGTTTATAAATTAAAAGCAAAAGAAGTCTTGTACACCCATACATAGGTACACATGTAATCTCAGCCTCTAATTTTCATGTCCCCTAGCTTCTATACACTTTTTCTAAGCAACTGCTGTCACTGTTAACAGAATTTTCTTATGCTATGTACCCACTATCAAGTCTTCACACCATTAAATCACAAATAGACAATAACACCTCCAGGAAGTTTACTACAGGGTTTGCTGCAACTTTGCAGTGAAGTACAAAGCTGTAGATATTTTTGATATTCCTTTTAGCAGGAAGTAGCAACCTAGATTCCTACAGCCATCAGTCTGCCCCTGGGCTCATTTCCTTTTGAAGGAGATGGGTATTTCCCTTCTGCAGATCCCTATACCCTTCTGAGATGCTGCCATTGGTATTACCAGAATTGGAAACTGAATAAGAGAACTTTTATTAGCTGCTAACTAAAAATCAACATTGGATGGAAAGCAGACTGAACAGGCTGGTAACTTCCATGATTATTTTCCAGAAATGGCTGTCCTGATTTCAGCTGGGTGATCATTAATTTTCCTCCAAGCAGCAGGCACAGTGCTGTGTTTTGGATTTAGTAAGAGAATATGTTGATAACACATTCTTGTTTTAGTTGCAGCAAAGCAGGGCTTACCCTGAGTCGAGGACTTTCCAGTTCCCCATGCTCTGCCAGCAGGAAGGTGCACAAGAAGACAGGAGCAAGCACAGCCAGAACAGCTGACCCTGTCTTGCCAAAAGAGAGATTTCATGCCACAGGATTTCATGCTCAGTGTATAAACTGGGAGGAGCTGGCCAGGCACTGTGTGCGATGGGCTGGGCATTGGCCAGTGGGTGGTGAGCAATTGTATTGGGCATCTGTCTGTCTTGGGTTTTTCTTTTCTGTCTCCTTTTTATTATTAATAGTATTACCATTAGTATTAATATTAGTATATTTTACTTTGTTTCCATTATTAAACAGCTTTTACCCCAACCCATAAGTTTTTTGGAGGGGCAGGAATGTGTAGTGAGAAAATGACTCTTGTTCTTTGTTGCCAGCTGGGGTTAAGCCACAGTGGTGTAACCTAAAGCTGAGCAGTCCTTACACACAGTTTGTGACAGGTTTTACAAAATGCAACAGGAGAAGCAGCTCCTGCCCCCAGCTGCTTCCTTCCAGCAAGCAGTTCCCAGTGCTTGCACACTCTCTTGCATTAGCCACACAGTTGGATGTCAAAACACTTTTAACTAAGTGATCAAAATCTGCAGTCTGAGATCATTCCACCTTGCATGTCAGGGCTTTATACAGCAACAGCTCCCAAGCCACATGTAGTCCAACAAAAAGAAAAACCCAAGCAAATTACTTTGATTCAGTCAGTCAAAATATCTTTCAGCCTATCACTCTGGCATTGAATAGATGTACTCACTATGTTGTATTGCACACCTGTAAGATACAGTTAAAAATTATCCTGGCACAATTATTTTTCTTATTTGACTTTTTAGATTACATACGTTATCCCAAACTCAACCAATTTTGCTGAACCCACATTTTTTTCTGAAGAAAAAACTTCAATGAGAACAAAACAGTCATATTTACAATGATTATGCTTAATTAAGAATTGATAAGCAATTAAGGGAAAAAAAAGTCCCAGCACAATCTCCCTGTCTTCTTTGCAAAGACTACATTAATTTTCCACAACCAAGAGGAATTCTGGCTCAAATCAGTGTGTTTTCCCTTTGTCTTTCACAGAACAAAAATTTTATTTTCAGTTTTCCTCTGAATTTCTTGTCATGTTGAGATATTGTTCATTAACTAAACTTGGGGTTTCTCAGCACCTGAGTATCATTTTTCTCTGCCATCTGTTGGTCTGCCCTGAATCAGAACACCAAGTATATTTTCCAAATAAAAGATTTCTCAGTTAAAAGAAGTAGAAAACACAGAAAGTGACATATTAACTACCCACACTAGTTGATTTATTGGCATTTAGCCCCACAAGCAGGTCCATGACTATGCTTTTGCAGTATTGAATTTTTGGAACCTCCAAAAAGAAGGGAAGGTAAGAGTGGTTGCAGCAAGTACAACTAATTCCCAGGCTGCCTGCATGTGTCTGTCCCATGTTGACTTCCTCCAGGGCCCATGAGACAGCACAGCCTGTCCTTGCTGCCCCATTACCCACCCAGACCTTACATGGGCCAGACAGCTCCTACCCTGCCTCCGCCTCTTGCTGCCCCCTGGAGCCAGCACAAGAGAGAAGGCGAGTCATTGGCTTGGAGTTACAAATAAAGTGAAGTGCTTTGCAATGGGAATTTAATCATCTAGAGGCAGATTCTGTGAGCAAAACCATAGTATCATTTTTAATGTACTTTCTCGTGTGTCAAAGATATCTTGGCCAGCTTTCTGCTGTTGTTCAGTGAGGTGTAGTTTAGTAAGCTGTTCAATTTGACAAGAAAACTTCTGAGGCACCTCTCTACTGCATTCAGACTAATTTGGCTGTTCCATGATAGAAATAAACATTTAGGACACATTCTTATAACATTTTGCAAGTTTAATTGTTAGGAACTTATAATTTCCTCCCACTGTGATAGAAATTATGATCTCCTTAAAAACATAAACCTCAAAAAATATTATTTGAAGCCTCCTTTTCGCAAATTAAGAACACTGATTTTTCATTACAATGCAGAGCATTGCACATTATGTGTAGAACAAAAACTCTATTCAAGCACAGACATACATATGCAAATGGTAAGTCATGAACAAGAACATAGGTTATTTTGAATGAAAATAGTTCATTAGATTCTAGTTCTTTCTCATTTCACTTGCTCCTAACTTGATAAATACCTTGGATTTTCAACTTTTTCCCTAAATATTCTCTTTTTGTGGCCATTTAAAGGTCAGGACTTAATTTAGAAAGTCGATACAGGTTTAAAAAAATGAATGAATGACAGAATAGGAGACGAGACTCACTCAGCAGTTGTAGGAGCATCATTCATTTCCCCAGGCAAAGCAAGCATTCTGAGGTCAGCTATTCATTCTTCATGTAGACAAGCAGAAAGATCTAGACTTGTCCAGAAAGAGTTATCTTGACTATTTCAACCACAACAGTATTTATCAACCTGATACAAAAAATGTTTGACATCCATGATTGTATTAACAATAAAGTATATGGGAGTCCTATAGAAGGCTGAATTTCTACAGCACTTCCACAGGAACTGGACTGCCAGCTAGTCCAAGAAAAAAAACATTATTTATACTGCTATGCATAAAGCATTTTTGGTCTGATAGGCCCTAATCAAATTGTGCTTCTGAGAAAATTTGCCATGAAATTCAGGCACCCACCTTATTCTTTCTTTTGTATAAAGAGCAAATTTAACAAGAGGGTATCTGGAGTGTCTGTTCATGGTGAAGATAACGAGAACATACATCTAAATTTCAGCAACAGCAGTAGTGGGAGTCATAATATATAACACCAGGAAGACAAAAATCTACAGACTGGAAGTTAGGGTCAGTCTTACCATAAACTTACCTTCAGCAAGCTAGTAACTTATTTAGCTGTGCCTTGAACACCTCCATCTCCACAGGAAAAAAGAGAAAATTACAGAATTCATAGGATTGTATCAAAAAAATATATCAGCCTCAATAAACCAGGAACTTTTTCCGTCAAATGCCATTAAAGCATTCAGTAATATTTAATTTCCTTTGTATCAATCCAGTTAGTTCATGTGCTACTTCACTTGTTTCTAATTTGTCAAATATTTATTTCAGTCTGCTTACATATTATCCAGGAAAGCAAGTTACACATGAGAGCGTTCCCTCCACGTAATGAATATAACACAGCTTTTCATCAATTTTGTAACAAGTGAAGCATTTGAAGTTTTTATCCTCTTGTTTAATATACACCGTGAAAATGCCTATTATATTATTCAGACTCAATAAAGAAACAACCACCATGGAAAATCACATATACAAAACATTACACACAGCTGATTAAACATGTGATAACAATTATCCTTAAATTCCAATATTTTTGAATGCCAAAAGGCTTTACCATACACAGACATAATAAAATCACTTTGGTGTGTGGGTAGATCATGCTTAAATTAGATTTTCACGGCACAAACAAGGGTTACAGATATATTAATTGAGGACAATATTGATTACAGCTCTGGCATTGTTCACAGACACCTAACACTCTTCACTGTTAAAGAGGGTCAAGTTGTCAAACTCTGTACTTTAGAAGCAATTACTGTTGGGACAAAACTTTCTAGTATAGCTCAGTTTTATGACCAAATGTTGCTTATTACAATGTTACATATTGTAAAGAGAAGAACCAGAACTATTCTTATCCAGAATCACCTGGTGCAACACTATCCCTTCACTCTGTAAAAGCGTGTTTTAGTGCTGGCTCAGGTACAACAGAAATGGTGCCAAAACCTGACCATCATCCAGGTCCTTTTCCTTTGAGCTTATTTCCAGGAGGTACTTGCCTGGCAATAATAAACTTGCTTTAGTTCAAACTGCTGGGATTTCTGAAATATTCCAGAAATGTCTGTCTGGGTGAGTCGATTTCAAACTGCAGTGGTAATCTGCGTCAGTCCTAGGTCGTTGGACTCCTCTCTCTCCTGAGGACTGTAAGATGACATTTCCACGACTAGTCATACAGGTTTGTTTGCCCCACCTGCTTCCCTCATGTAAGCTGGGTCTTGCACAGTGTTTCTGACTCTGCTGGTGGTCTGCCGGTCCATTCTCATCTTGAAGGGGAAGCAGAAGTCTTTGAAGCATCTCTTAAAGTTTTCATCCAAAAACGCATAAAGGATTGGATTGAGGCTGCTGTTGGTGTAACCCAAAGCGATGCAGAAGTAATAGCTGGATATGGCAGCAGTACTGTGGGACACATCCCCTAAGGCCTCAACCAGCACAAAGATGTGAATAGGAGTCCAGCAGATAATGAAAACTGCCACAACCACAAGAACCAACCTGGTGATGCGGCGCAGGTTTCGATCTTTTTCTCGAGATCCAGAAAGAAGCCGTACACTTTTCAAGCGCAGAATCATCAGAGTATAGCAAACAATTATAATGAGAACTGGAATAACAAATGCAAAGACAAAGACACAGATTTTCATGAAGATGTCCCACCACACATAATCTCTGTCTGGAAACTGCAAGGAGCATTCAGTGCTAGCAGTATCTGAAAATAAAGGAAGCAAGAAGAAAAATTCTTTGTTATTAGATATTCTAAACAATGTCATTATCATAGCATAACCTAGGAAAAGTGATTAGCACGTACTGCAATATTAATAAATGGAGTTATCATTAAATCACTCCAAGGAAGCTTTCAGTTACCATTGAAACTGGTTTTATGCAGCTGTCTCTAGAAATTACTGAGTTTTGAGCTTTTTTAGTGCAAAATATTGTATGAAATGTCTTTCCCATGGGAGGATCTAAAAAAGCAGAGCACAAAAACAAAATCTGTAAAATTGTTTCTATTTGAATCTCACTGAGATTTAAAACCAGACTGAGTACCATGTTCAGCGGAGTAGAAATCTCATCATTATTATCAAACTGTATATGTTTTTTGTCTGGGGGTGTGATGGGATTTTCACTCCTTTCACTCCTAATTAGGGGTTTTGTCTTTTAAAAGTCCTGTACCAGGGTTTAAAAGAGGAGATGAAACCTGTGGCTCAGTCTTCAAAGGTGTTTATTCTATTTCTTATCTCAAGGTCTTACGGCAGACTCAGTGCGCTGAAGGAAAGCAGCTACAGGAACATGAACGGAGACTCCAAGGTTGTTTTTAAAGATTTCTAATCCAATTAACTCTAAAAGTATACTATATTTACAGTTTTGTACTAATAAATACTACTTATTCTAGACAAGCAATTTCTACATCAATTCTATTCTGCCAATGTAGATCTCTGTGCCACCATCACAGCAGAAAATGGAATAGATGAAGAAGAAGATGAGACACCACACAAAATTCTCCATCTTGTTCTGATCTACTTCCATACTAAAAACCCAAAACTACAAACTTTCACCCTGTGACAAATTAAACTACTATTTATTTTAAATCTTTGTTGTTTTCAATTCATCTATGAGCGTTGGAAGTTTTTCCCATGGACTAAGGTCAAAGACAGTGCTTTCCTGGGGTCCCAGCCAGGGTCTCGGACTCCCCAGGGCAGTTTGAGGGGTTTTCCACATGCCCTGGACTCCAACATGGGTGGAGAAAGATTTTTGATAACATGAATGGTAGAAGCTGAAGGAGGTTTTGATAGTAAGAAAAATTTGCCAGTGTCTTTTACAGCACAAATGGAGTACACACAAATGCTTACATTCAGAAAAACTCCTGGGAACATCTTGTTTTCTGTTAAATAGAAGCAAATAAAATACATATGTGCATGGAGTATAATGGAAGCAGATCATGCCATTGAAAATGCAGCCTATGCTGAGACTGCAGGATCTGGGCCACAGAGATCAGCCTACTCCCTTTCCCATTGCCCATGCCAGCATTCAGTGTCACAGGCTGTCACTTGAATGTATTTAACAGAAATATTTCATCTGACAGGAGGCAGCTAACAAATGAAATACTTGAGGTTTCATTTGCTGACCTCATCAGAGTCTTCCAGTCTATAAAACATATGGAAAAATAAGTAGTAAGATAAATGCAAAGGCAAGAGAAGGGGTAAATTTACAATTGCTGTCAGTAGTTCAACTCTACTGAAGATAATTTGGGGTAACACAGGGATTTTTCACGCTGAATTGTAGCTTAAATTTTATCCTGTAAAATTCTCAGAATTTTTAATCATTTTTCCTACTGAGTTTGTCATTCATCTACAAATTATTATGTATTGTTTTTCATTGATTCACATCTAAGAGTGGAATGATTCAGTATACTCCCGCACGTCACTTTTTCATATCTGTCTCCATCACAACACATCAGAAAAAGAAATCAGGCCAGATTTCCCTGCAGTAAAAGTGCTTCCCAAATCAAAAAGATATTGCAGAGAATTTGTTTCAAAAAATAATTAGGGGAGGAAGTTATCATTATAGTGCTATACACACATTTCCATGGTTAGATATCAGAAAGCTGTTACTGGATAATATTGACTATGGAAACATTGTAGTAGAAAACATTTACAGTTAAAAAAGCTAAATATTTTGAGGTTTTATCTTAAATAACATGTATGATTCTGCAAGCTGAAAATGGAAAATATATATTTTTCAGGGCTGATGCAGGATACTCAGATAACTGCACAAGTATGACTTGACAACCAGTGAACTTATCTAAATCTTTTGTGATGTAGGTTTTCATAAGCATAGTTGCTTTTACTTAATTTCATCCTAGAAATGCCTACAATCATCTTCGAAGAAGTTTTCCTGTCAATTAGTATTGTTATTTGTCGTAGATCACGGCTTAGCAGCATACATAAAATCAGGATGCAGCTGTATTATCTAAATTAGTAAAGCTGCCCCCAGATGTGTGGGATGAAAATGAAGCATGATCAGAGACGGCTGCTCCGGGCCACATCCAGCTACTCACTGAAATTCAGTCCCGGAAGAAATGGCCACTTCAGACCTACTGACATAATTTCACATATTGATCAAAATTATTTGGTCATCCCCACTATATTTTGCTATAATTTGTAGTTGGCAATGTTATTTTAGAATTCCAAATTATCAAATACAAACTTAATTATTATCTTGCATCTCATTGCAGTTTACTTTGTATGGAAAATCTTATTCTAAATTCATTAATATTCATGTATTGCACTTGATATATGTAATGCCATAGCAAAGTACTTTATGGAATCCATTCACATTTTCCCAGTTTACAAGTAGGAAACCATCAATAGAAATTCTAGTCATAATGCACAATAACATATTAATTTTCTGAAACTTTGGAAATGAAACATAATAAAATCCAATTTATATTTTATTTTTACTGCCTGAAAAGTTGCAGAACTATGAATAGTGCCATAAACTTCCGATTTCCTACTGACATTATCCACTTTGAGAGCCAAATATTCCAAATACATTGATGTATTTAAGGAAAACTACTGAATTCTAGATGATATTTGGTGTAAATACATTTTATAATGTGCTTCATAAATTACCATTTAAGATTAATCTTAATCTTGACCTAGGAAACATACATATTAGATACATGATATTGATTGTGTCAGTTCATACCATTCATACCCTTACTGGCAATATGAATAGTTAATTTTATACCTTTATTTTTCTTGATAGCTGAACAATTCTTCAGCAAGAAAAGCTCCATTAAGGCCAGAGCAGGAAAATTTACACAGATGTAAAATTTATTCAGCAGGAAAAATGTATCTAAAAGGACACACACCTGGGAACAATTCTGAGCTGTGATAACAAAATGGATTAACTGAGCACGATGAGGGAACCTCAAGTATAATCACTTTCCATTTGCTGTGCAGTTGTTGCTTAAATGTGAATCCAGCAGAGGCTCTGAAGCACATAAACAACAACTGTTTTAACCAACACAGCACAAAGTTTCGGGCCTGAGCTCCAGCTGTCAGGCAAAGGCAGCATCCTCGCCTTTCCACTTCAGCATTTATCAGTACAATTCATGAATGCACCAGACAAGGTAATTGATACTAAATGCTCAAGAGAGACCTTAGATCAGATAAGCAGGGAGGAGTAGTAGCAGCTGACAAGCAGTCTCCAATATTTCCAACCTCATTATGCCCAGCTGCGTTCTGTATCACCAGCCTCTGTTTCATAAGTTAAAAGGAAGGGCTGCCTTCTACCTGGCATGGAAAAGACATTTAATCATTGCTGGCCTCAGAGGACCCCCTTGATCTAAACCTAGTGCTGACACTGAATGACAGGAATGTTCTGTTAGTTGAGCATGCTCCAACAAAACACCTGTCTGAGCCAATGTCCCATGGCCTTCAAGATCTTGTATGTAGCAAGACATTCTTCCCAGTTATGCCTGAGGTTAATGTGTACCCAGCTAGACCTTGTTTTATAGAACCTGTCAAAATTTTATTGCAGAGAAGAGTTACAGCACTGCAGACCAGGACACATGATGCCCCAAAGCACTGAAAGAGCTTTCAGAGGACTCTTCTTCCACCTATATAACAGAAGACTAATGGCAAGAACAAAATCTTCAGCCAAATCTATCAGCCCTTGAGCAGCTGTTACTGAAATTATTTTTCACACTGGTCTATGTCAAACAGCTTAACCTACAGCATTTATTGTCTCTGCCACAAGAAACAGTGTCCTTAGGTAAACATTTGTCTCTAGAGGAGTGAAACCACTCTAAAAGAAAAGGTTGATTGCTCAGGAAATTATGAATAATTTTTCAAAAGGTTGTTTACATCTCAACCAAGACTCCTACCAAATAAATACCTTGTATTTTATCCAACCATCCAGTAATGGTCCAAGGACACCATTAGAAGCATCCAGCCTTTTGAAGACACTGAGATGCCCCTGCACTGCACTTACACCTGTGGGTATGAAGCACGTGTGTGTGAAAATGCTTCTTCCCCTTCCTCCTCAAAGAAAATGTCAAAATCAGATTAACCCTATAGCAG
Source organism: Donacobius atricapilla (assembly GCA_013397315.1). Classification (NCBI taxonomy): domain Eukaryota; kingdom Metazoa; phylum Chordata; class Aves; order Passeriformes; family Mimidae; genus Donacobius; species Donacobius atricapilla. Next base: position 75,960 of record WBMY01009144.1, read on the forward strand.
GGTAATGAGTCAGGAGCTATAGGGGTTAAATCCACAGTTCTTCATGGGATAGAAATTTCGAGCAAAGCCTACACATAGTCTGCATGCAGTTTTCATTGATTTTGTGTTCTTGTAGATGTTGCCCTGCCATAGCCTGAATTTCCATTTCCTGTGAATGGAAAATTCCATTCTAATTCTCAGCTTTTCCAGGTTTCCGTATAAATTCCTTCCCTTTTTGGAATATGATCTTGAGATGTTGTCAAAAATATCTTAATTTTCTCTCTCCAGTTACTGACTTTTCCTTTCTTCACCATGCCTTCATGTTCTGTGAAATGGCTGGTGATAATAAACTCCCAAGAATTCTAGTTTCCTCTCTTGGGACTTCATCAGAACTACTCTCACAACACCTAGAAAAACAACTTAAGCCCACATTTCAAGTTTCAACCTAAACTGATCCTAGATTTGCCCATTGTAATTAAACTGACAATTTTCCTCTACTGTCTGCTTGTAGTTTTTGATGGTCTCATTCTAGCACAGGCATTGCCCCAAAGTGCATTTTGTTCTTTTATTTGGCATGGACATCTGAGCTTAAATGATTTATATGTTCATGTTTATATGTACATGTTTATATGTACTCTGATGTTCCACTATATATTTCAAAATGTCAGGAATTTATATGTACTTTTGAAGAAGGAATAAATAAGGTTTGATCAATATTTGAACCTACAACTTATTGCCAGTTGAGAAATAAAAAGACTGAATTTTGAATGCTCACACTCACCTTCCCTGACTTTGGTGCCTCCAAGAACTATTGCCGATATACCAACAGATGAGGAGAGCAGCCAGATACAGATGTTGATTATCTTTGCTTTGAGAGGTGTACGAAAGTCCAGAGCCTTCACAGGGTGACACACAGCAATGTATCGATCAACACTCATCATGGTGAGTGTGAAAATGCTGGTAAACATGTTATAATAGTCAATAGAAATCACTATTTTACACAGCACATCACCAAAGGGCCAGGAGTTCATCAGGTACTCGGTGCTTTGGAAAGGCATGGTGGTGGTAACAAGTGCATCTGCCATAGCCAGGTTGAAGATGTAGATGTTGGTCGCTGTCTTCATCTTTGTGTACCTGCAGAACAAAAAAAGTAAGGCTTTATTACTACAAGATATGATAATGTCCATTCAGATATGTAACAGTCTTTCAGTCAGGCTTTGCCATAGCTGGGGTTTTTATGTCTTTTCTCATCTGTGATAGAAATGCACATAAATGCAAGACCCTTGGGATAAAAGTGACCACACTTTATTCAATCTCTCAACATATATGTTAGCAGTTAGAGCTATTTACCACAGGAAAACCAGGCATATGAATACATTTAGTCTAATTAGACAAATTTCAATTCTATTTTCTCAAATCTCACTCCAAGAAATCATCACTTAAATTTGGAAATCATCAAATTTTTGTTTGTTTGTTTCCTTTTCTTATAGCTATCTGTCAGTGATTGTGAGATTTCTGGGTTTGGTTTGTGGGAGAAACTGTTATTTCATTTTCCAGTAAGAAAACAAGTTAATTGCTATGTCTGCTGGGCCAGATTGCTTCTTATATTTGCCTTCCTTGAATTCACTACAGCGCCAGCTGATACATGTTTTAGTCATTTACCTTCCTTGTTCCTTCCTTGCCATTTTTTTCTACTTTCTTATCATCAGCTTTTACCAGTCCTCTATTTATGACTGATAATGTAAAAGATCACTATTGTTTAAGTCGGATACTACGGTGGGGAGAAAACTGTCATAGCAGTATTTTTTTCTGCATTCTTTAATTTCATCAAAAGTAAACCCTTGTTTTGTTCAGCTGGTAGGAAAGTCAACCTACACAGAAAAAACAAGACCTGTTTTTTGAGATGACACCCTGCTTTGTTTGGCCCCAATGACAGTTTTGTGAGACAGCCTGTGGAGGACTGCTTTCCTCTCTGTGATGGACATAAAGGGTGATGCTAACATGGGAATTTACCTATCACTCCTTTCTGAAGGGCTTCTCCTCAATACTTGTGTTTGCTCATTGCTGCTAATTTATCATTGGATTTAATGAGATTTTCTTTCTCAAAATTGCGTCAGTCCCATATTTTGAGTGTGTGTTCAAACTAGAATGTGCACGCATAACACATGTAGAAACACATTCTATAAGATTCGTTCTTATAGATTCGACCATTTTAGTCAATGAACACACAGGACAATGTGTCTCTCTGACTTTAAAACCTTGACATGTAGAATAAAAAATTATTTAAAAAAGAAATTGAGCGGTGCTGTCAAATTATGCCCAATATGTAAATTACCTATTAAATAAAATGTGGGCAGGAATTTCATTTAATGACCAATATGAAATGTTAAAAACAGCATTTGTTTTTCTGAGACATTCTAATTTAGACTTATTGAGGAAATAAAGCCAAATGGTGGTTTGAAGCAAAGGGGGAAAAAACTGTGAGGGAAGAGAGAGTACATCCTTCTCTCCCACGTACTGACCCATCAGTCAGAGATAGGCTTCTGCCCCCCACTAGATCAATCTCTTCAACAGACCCTCCAGGAGAGGAGAAATTCTGTCCTGTAGGTCATGTTATAGCCCTTAAGGCACTGTTCAAACACAAATATGAGTCCTTACAGCTAGAAAAAAGCAAATATAAGACATGTTAACAGACAAAATCTGCCCTCCTGGTTAAAAAAAAAAGAAAAAATACTATCTACAAGCGTATCTCAGCTGTAAGACCAAACAAAAGTTCACTAAACACTCAAAATTTTCTGCTAAAATGGACTAATTTCCATTAAATTACACAGAATAATAGAAGGACTATTTTATTTCTATGGACATCACTGATGATATTTGGAATTGCTGTCTTGTTCGTATTGCAAAAAAAAAAAAAGACTGTGAAAAGCTAGAATGGTTGCATAAAAAGCCCTAAAAATAAGTGAAGGGACTGGAGAAGATTCTTTGACTAACTTAGAGAGCTGAGCCCATTTAGTTTATCACGAAAAGCACCAAGAGGTGACTTGATTATAGTGTCTGAAGACCTTCACAGGGAGAAAATAGCAGGTACTGAAGAGTTCTTTCAGACTACACAGAAAAGCATAACAAGAACAAATACGTAAAACTCTTAAGAGAGACAAATTCAGCTTAGAAACAATGACAGCTGTCTCCTAACAGCTAAGGTGATTATTATGAGGTAAGAGAAAAGGGTAATTTTTCCATCCACTGATGCCTGCAAATCAAGGTCGGCTGCTTTACAAAGGGTTTGCTTCAGTCGAATACAAGTTACTAGAATCAACACAGGAACATTCAGAAGAAATGCAGTGACCTTTGGTATGTAGAGGTGACACAAGTAATCATTCTCCTGAATCATTATTTCTGTAGCTCTTTAAAAATCTTGCCAGGGTTTGGATAGGGAAAGTTTGATTTCAAAGTATAGAAGAATTAGCTTGACCTTTTTCCCTTTAAGAAAAGAAAAAAAAAAAACTGGGGAAGAATATCCAGGATTATTTTATTAGCCTTGAAAAAGCAAATATCCAAAAGTCTTTATATCTCACATTTCCATTCCTTGCAACTTTAATTCAGTTCTTTTATGCGTGTGCCGTTACAACTCCATATACCATATTATCCAAGCACCCCTTTCCCTTTTTCTTCTCCCTAGCCTTCCAGCGGAGGAATAGCAAAGTGTTGTAAAATAGGACTAGTAAACAGCTTGATTACTTTTGCCTGGAAACATTGGCCTGTGTGTATAAATTAGATATTGGCCTCTAAAATTATTAGGCAGTATAGATAGTCATACATTCATTTAGAAATTTATAAAATTCAGAAATGCCTTTGAGAATCTGGATTCAATCATCCAAACTCCTTTGAATATTTTTAATTAAACACCTAAAAATTATCAAATTCCTACATGCCTCTGAAGGTGTGTGCTTGCATGTTTAATCAGAAGTCCAGCTAAAGTAATGGAGTGACTGCTGTTGCTGTCAGACCCTTTCAAGCAGACCCTGATAAAGTCCGCAAGATGAGGGATTTGCCTGTTTTCCTACAACTCATTCTGTTGCACCAAAACATAGAAGGAAGTATTTTCTTGTGGTCTGGGGTTTTCTCATCATACAATCCATTCACTTGAACAAGGTCAAAAACAGTGATTTGGTAAGGGAATCTTGTTTTCCTTTGCAAAATTAATATTCATGATCAAATATCTGAATTCATTTAAGTTAAAAATATTTCTATCTGCTTTAATAAGTTTAGCAGGACAGATAGGGTAAACCTGGACATAACTGCAGCATAGGTGGCACAGTAGCAATTATTGGCATTTTCTTAGTGTTTGAGGTACAAATTTCAAAAACTATTACAATTTATAAACAATGGCAGTATAAACTGCTCATAGGAAGTCCCATGTCTAAAAAATAGCTTGTTAAATATTGGGACTTCTTAAGAGAAGGGTAACATTTCTAATACTACATAGGAATAGGCAGTCCCTCTTTTAAACCACATGCTAGAATTTAATTTCAAGCAGCAGAAAAACACTCTGATCAATCACTTAAGCTGGTGGATCTCAAGACTGCTTGTAAAGCTATAAGCAGGTCTCAAGCTTATGTAGACTAAAACCTGGAAGATATAGCAAAACTGCAGAAAAAATAGTCAAGATGAAACACAAGACTTTCATATGGATACTTTTTTTTTTTTTTTGATGAGTATATGATGAAAGTTTTTAAGGAGTAAATTTTAAATTACAGCTACTTACCTGTCAAAAGTAAAACTCTCAAAACTATTAGACATCACTCACTTTCCAAAAATGGAAAGTTCTTGGAGACTGACTTTAGACTGACCCCTAGAAATTTTCCCCCTTTTCTCAGCTGACTAATCATTACTGTTCTTTTCCCTCTGGGGTGGAACATGCTTTTAAGACAAGCTTTTAAGACAGTAAATAAGAAGAAATCACACCACCAGCCTATGCTGTCTATGAAATTGTGGTAACAGAAGAGGGAAGCATGCTACTAAGGATCTGGTGTGCTTTCAGAAAAAAAACCTGCTAGTAGAGGCCCTTAAAGTTATTATCTCAAACAGAGGAGAGGAGAGTGATTCTAAAGTAGGCCGTAACATTAGAAAAGCTGATAAAAAGTGAGAAATAGGCGCTGGTCAAACTTTTTCATGTAACTGTAATAGGATGAAGTAATAAAATGTTCCCTGCAGAATGAAATGAGAGATGGGGAAGGGAGCAAAACTGACAAATATACTACAACATTCTCCATTTGCGTAGGAAAAGTACAAAAGCATAAAATACAGAGGAATAGCAAACACAAACTTTTCACAGGTATCTGGGTAAGTGAATGAAAATTAAAGCTAAAGCACATCTAAAGCAAATTGCAAAAACAACTATCAGCAGGATGCAGGCTCTGTTCCACTAGGTTCCTCTGAATGAAGTATATGAAGATCAAGCAGCTGAAAAGCTTAGTCAGGAAAGCTCTAAATCTCAAGGCTATATTCTGAGTACAGTCACTATAATATTGCGTCAGAATAGGGAGAAAAAATCAAAAAAACAATCCAGGAGGATCTATTTCAAACCCATACCGTGTCAAAAGGATACCTCAGCTCTCTCTTGGATATTCATAATCCAATATAAAAATCTTATGCCACTATGAAATGAAGTCTAAGATAATTTAAAGAATATAAAAATTAATACACTGTAGTTTTTATGTTTGTACTGGATTATATGATATTATCACATTTTAAATTGTCACATTTTAGTGGTAGAGGATGTCAGATGACACTTTAAAGGAAAACATTGTTACTGTATATATTTAATGGTTGTCTGTCTTAATCATCAAATCTTTTAGGACACAACAAAAAGATTGTTGTCTACAAAATTACATCACAAAGTGGAATTGTCTTTACTAATAAGCATCTAAAGACACAAATTTTAAAGCAGCTCAAAAAAGAAAAGCATAACTTTGTCTTTTATTCTCCCCCCAGAGAGAATAACCTATGTGAATGTCAAAAGGTATAGTTAAAATTCTTACAATTTTCCACTGCCATTTCTTCTCTGCACCAGCCATAAACTGAGCCTGAACAACATCTTGTGGATTTAGATTGGATGTGGAAGGGGTTTTTTTTGAGCTAAAGAACCGGGCTTTGAATTAGTTCAAGTCTACGTATATTGTAGTCAATGCAGAAGAAAATTCACACTACTTAACAAAAATGAACAATTTTTTCTCCTTCTACGATAAAGGCTTTTGTTGTTCTTATGTGAGCTCAATAGCCTGTCTTTGAAGAAACTATAAAATGGTAGGAAAAAAATATTGTGAAATTTTTGCTTCCATGACTTTGACAGGAGATCAGAGGTCAAGGTGCTGTGATTCAATGAGGCTTAAAGTGAATCAGTGAGAATGCAGAATTTCAATAAATTGGTGCTTTATCTAAAACCATTGTGTCTAATAATATTATGAAAGAGCCTGGACAATTAGCTTAGACTACGTACCAGATTTTTTGCTCTCTATTGGTAAGTAAAGATGGATACTGACTTTGTCAAGCAACTTATTCTATCTCTTGAAAAACTTCATGATGCTGCAGATGTTTCCCAGTGACCAGTCATGCCATGGGGAGTTCCCAGGGTGTTATACAGACCATCCCAAGCCTTTTTACTTGTCACAAGTACATTACTCCAGCAAATACTGGAACGCTGAATTTCTGTCTCTGGCAACATCCACCTTTCCCATTATTCTTTTTTTATGGAAGAATTTTTTCTTTCTTTCTTTCTTTTCTTTTTTTTTTTTTTAATGAAGGACATGAGCTGCCTTGGCAAAATGCTTCCCATGGGTTTTTGGAAGAGGGAATTGAGTAGGACAGAGATTGCCTGGCAAGGAGAAAAAATCTCATTGCTCAAGGAAACAGGGATAATAGCTGCAGGAAAAGATTTCTTAGGATCTTTCTGTCCTTGTTGGAAGCAGACAACTGTTACTGAATGTTTGCTTCCCCTGGACATTTCTGCAGGACAGAAAAAAAGCAAAGAGCTCAGAAACCACTCACTTGGGGGTCTTGGGATATGGGTATACTCTTCTTCCCAAAACAAAGCACCTGGTCTCCATTTTGCCACAGGGATGAGTAACAACTGACACAGCTGTGAGTGTTTATAGGACAGCTACACAATCGGAAATGTGGAGACCCAAATCTCTGGTCAACACTCCTGTGAAGTTTAGTGGGAGACAAGGGACTTCACCGTATAACAAGTATAGGATTATGTGGTAAGACAGCAAATGCAGATATCAGTAGTGACCTAGCTCAGAGAGAGGTCATCAGTCCCTTGCAGGAGGCAGCCAGGAGGCTTTCTCTGGACTCCTTCCATTTATCTGTTTTTCTCACCTGCCTCAGGGAAGCCCACAGCACAAACCAGCTGAACACATTCCCAAAGGATATGATTCAAGTGAAATGCAGAAAACTTGAAGTCACAGTCAACAGTCACAGTCAACATAAGATTGTAGATTCCATGGTGAAAATGTTCTTCTCCTTTGCACTGAAAGGTGAGTCTAGCAGTAAGTCCTGATGCCGTCCATCACCCAGCAGCATGGTACAACAAAACTTTTCTGAGTGGGAACCCTAAATGAACATTGAATAGGTTGTCTGAACTAATCCTACCATGCAGCTTCTCATCTGTCACTACTCAAGGAGGCTTTTGCCAGTTGCCCAACAGTAGCCACAGTGGCTGGACTACCAACAGTGCAGTGGGAAGTGCATTTACCAAATATAAAATCATCTCTGTTCCACATGCAGCACTGCTAAATTTGGGAACTCTAGACACTCACTCTTAATGCGTTGCTGACTTTTGGAGCAGAGATGAGCAGCTGCATATTACAAAGGTGGATTGATAGAAGAAACAGAGAAAACGAGAAGCTGCTGCTCACTTTCTTACTGTGAATTTGCAGAAATTCAGATGCTGAAGAAAATTGTCTTCTCATACTCATGCAGAGAACACAGAGATTTCACTGAAAATAATGTCTCAAAACTGAAAACAGCAAACTGCCTAAAATTAATTTTAACTTCCATGAGGATTAGAAGGTGAATCTAATGAGAGCTGAACCCTATGGCTTTGGGAGAAATAAATATTTCAAAGGTAATTCACAGACTGACATAACAAATTCCCAATAAAACCGTGTCAATTTAAAGCAAATAAACAAGTAATATTTTGATGTTATCAAAATCTAGTATTAATTTCCACCAATATCTTAAATCAATTTCATTTTTGTGTATTTTTTTTTTAAGTACTGTGCACATTTACATATTCTTAATTTATATCTTTTTTACATTTTGTGGAATGGCAACATGGTCAGACATCCCTCTTCCCATATTTTTGTTGCATCTGCGCACACCCTTTCCCCACAACTAATCCAGTTTGTGCACTCATGGCTGTCTGTAAATGATATACCTACTGCCTTTTCCTCATATCTTTCTAAATTCACAAAAGAAGATAGCAACAAGAAAAGCAAAAAGTCATCCTTAAGGAGAAGAGCCCAGATTCCTCACTTTGTGAGAATTATCTGATATTTAGAGATGGGAGGATCAAAATGGAGACTTGAAGTATATTTCCTGGAACTTAAGTGGAGCTGGATGCTTTTTCTTCAGAAAGAAATATGTAACTGGAATAAAAACTCTTCTTGGAAACCCATCTGTTTCAGAGAATTTAACTTAAAGGGACAAATTAATCACAGTTTAGACAGTGAGAGTGGGCAAGATGGGAAGATTACCTTCCCTTGCCCTTAACGTGTTGCAAGAATCCAAATCACCCAGATAAGAATTTCCTTTCTTTTACAACATCCTTTCAGCAAATTCAAAATCCTTTCTCAGAAAAATAAATAAATAAATAAATAAATAAATAGAAGGTCCCCACTTTTCCCTCATTTTGTCCTCTTCACCAGAAGGGTTTAGCCAGTCTGCCCTCCCCAACACCATCTCCTCACTGTGCACCCTCCCTGTGCTTCATCCAGGATCATGATCATACCCACCACCCCCCCATGTGACAACAGGAAAGTTATCTCAAGCTTTCTGCCTTGCAAGTAGCTAAACTGGAAAGTTCTTCTAAGTTTTCACTTCCTTCCAGTTCAAAAAGGTTCTCTGTAATTTATCTTGCTTCCAGACACTGATTCCAGTTATGCCTTTCTCTGAACTAAATGATTACCTGGCTGTTAGCCCAGCGGAAATGTCTGGACAGGTACCAAATTACTTTTCAGAAGCCAAACACATTGCTCACTATAAGCTATAGCCTCTCTTTAATACTGTCTGTAGTAAATATTCCTTTCAAGCCTTTCCTCTGCTCTCCCTGCCTATTTTCAGTATCAGCTCTTCTTATCACAGCATGACCATGAGTTGGGTTTCTTGTCAGCTTATAAATCCCAGGTCTCACTTAGTCACTGTCTAGCTGGGTTTTAAAAGTATTAGAAATAGCAACATTTTATTTAAATGATCTGTGTTGTGAAACTATCAATACTCTTTTATAAGCCTGTCCCCTTTCATGTTTCCTGTTGCCTTGTTCTTTGTGCCATCTATAAAAGCTTTTGGTAATGATCAGTCTTCAAAGTTGTGATGGAAATTATGTCACGTTTGAACTAATGCTGCAGAACTGATCAAAATTACCTCCATTCAGTGAGGTAAAGCTAAATGCTCTTTGAAATCCATGATGAATTGCTATCAATCCATTTGATGCCTCTCTGCTGGTAGTAGTAAGCTGTTAGATTTTTGATTAACAAAGGAAAGATTAAAAGTCCTAAACTTCACAAAGTATAGTACAGTTCACCCTTTGCCTTTAGCAGCCAAACCCTTGATTTCATAAAAGAATGAAATCATACAAACGGCCAGCAATAGGGAGCAGGTTATTCAGCTAGGTCAACTCTTCTGGAGCTTAAATTTTCAGTTCAGAACAATATTCTTTCCAAATATAGTTTAATAAAATTAGGACAATAATTTAAAGCAATTTAACAAGTGATCTTTTGATGGTATCAAAATCTATTATTAATTTAAAGCAATGTATTGAATCAATTTAATTGTTATGTACTTTAAAAAAATATTTTCATTCTTGATTGGAATGAATGACGAAGAAATTTTAAAAACAATCTGGAAAGGAGTCAATTTTATATGGCATTTCTTAATACACTCCTTCTGTTATGTAAGATGCTGTTCAGTTCAATGAATATAAGAACAAAAATGTATTAGGGGTAAAACGTTTTCTTCAACATTAGACTTAGGCAGAGGATTTTATAAGATTTGTCTTTTCCCTTAGGAATCAATCTACATAGCTGTAACACAGCCTCTTCTTAAAAATTCTTAAATGTAGAAAATTATTCAGTTCACTGGAAGCTTGAAAGATCATTTTAAAAGAAATACTGGATTGGCTCTTTGGGATCCTGTTGATATCAGCTGGTGTCAGTAAATTACTTCAGGAACAATGACAGTAAGATAAATACATAGAAAAAGTCCATCTGGAGAGGGTAAGAGGGAGCATCTCCCATAGTTTTATCAGAGTATTTTTATGGTTTTGATAAGTGCAAATCCATGTAACTTTAGTTAGGAGATTTTCTTCCCTGCAGCTGTTACAAGAAACCACCATTTTGCTTACAGCCAGCACTAAATTTTAAAGAAAAAAAGCCAGGAGGGAAGAGGAATGGAGAAAAAAAACCTTTTTACTTCCAAGGACAAATAGGTTATTTATCCCCTTCAGCCAACTATTTTACCAGAAATATCTTCTGAGACCTCAGAGGAAAAGCTAATCTCAGAAGAAAAGGTTTGGGGTTGAGGTAGATTCTGGTAATGCCAAGAACCACACAGCTGTAGATCTTTCCCTAGGTGAGGTCGGGCAACTTTAACTGGTGTCTGCAAACCCATTTCATGCTTCCCCTCCTCCTCCACAGGGTGTGCCTCTACTTCCCACCAGTACAAGAGGCAATGTGATGCCCTCTTTTTCTCTTACTCTCTCCCCAGGAAAAGCAGCAGCCACAGCGCAGCATTACATCCGTGTGCCATGGCTCAGCTTGGACTGCCCATCCGCCGAGCTGACAGCAGAGCCCCTTGGGATGGTGCACATGCTGCACAGCTGATCCAAACAGGGGCACTGCTCCTGTAAACCACCCACACTGGGAGAGCCAACTGCCATGGTCAGGAACTGAGTGCCAGTTCACTGTATACTCAACACAGAGCTTTTTCTGCACATTAAAAATGACCACTCTACGTGTGTCTGAGGAGCCCAGGGTGTTTACAATAGACCTGGTCTTGCTCTGTTATAAGCTTTCGTGGCTAGACTTTGGCTTTTAAATCTAACTGTTGCTGTGTGTTTAAACACAGTGAATGCCAGCATCTCCATTTTACATATGAGGAAACCATGAAGGGACCTCATCAGCACAGGGAAAAGTGTTCAAGCCTGATAGTAAAACCAAGAGAAGAATCCAGATCTCCTGATAAATGGTTTAAGAGGCCATGCTGTCTATACTGTACTAAAGGACCATTCCCAATCAGACTTCAACACAAATCTCTCCTTACAGGAGCTGTATCAAACTCAGCTACTTTTCCATCAGGAGCCTGTACATGTGATTGTAGTAGCATTCTCCTGTTATTTTTTCCTGTGAGGAAACTCTGAGTTTTCCCTCTCAGCAGAAAAACACTCCACCAGACCTGTAAGAGATTTAATTCACCCAGCACTCTATGCACAAGCTGCTGAGATGCTGACTCACTGGTGTCCATGAGCTCCTTTAGCAGCCCTTATGCAGAAGTAGCAAAACTGGCCCTGCAGTGGTATTAAAGCAAGGAATTGGCCAAGGCCTGCCCATACCATAGGCTATGATTTGAGCCTGCTTCTGAGGCATCTCAAGATTCTGGAGTCTCCTAAATCTACCACAGCATTGACACTTCAACACTTTGACTGAAAGTCTCAGAACACAAGGGGTCTTTTTTTTTTTTTTTTTTTGATCACCCAAAAAGTAATCCAGTGTCAGGTCTGGAGTGTCAGGCAGTTGGGCTAGATGATTACTGTAACAATTCCAACTGAAATATTTTAACAATATTAGATATTTAAATGAGCAAAGGGAGAAGGAGTCTTGCCTGCCTGTCCAGAGGGGATTAAGAGGAGAAGAGCAGATCTGGAATTCAGAGTTGAGAAATGGCAGGAAAGGACCTCAGACAAAGCCTGTGCTCAGCTGGAAGGTAAAAAAGAGCCACAGTATATCCCCATCCCACTTTAAAGTTGTGGTAGCTGAGGGCTGTGGGGGTACTGTGGGATGGTTGGGGGACAGGATCTGCCTCTCCCTTACCATCTTCTCTCACAAATTTCCCATAGACCTTGTCTTTCCTCACAAAGGGACATCACTGCAGGGTACATTGTTCAAGGATCATCAAAATCCATCCTGAGACACTATCATGCAGAGAGTATATATGAGGAAAAATGTAGGGAGATGAGAGGTTTGGACAAAAATGAGGAAAATAAATCTCTTGCAAAAACTTTTGAAATATTTCAATACCATAAGAAATGTTTAAAACCGTTGACTTGTATATACCTGCACTTCAGGTAATGATTCTATCAGTGTTTAAAGCATTTGCCCCACAGAAAACCTAGGAGAGAAGGATAACAAAAACAAACAAACAAACAACCAAAAAACCACCCCCCCAAAAAAAGGAATTTTGTCTTATTTATTTATTTATTTATTACCACATAATCAAGAGATGGGCCAAGAGAAAATTCATGGAAAGGCTAATGTAGGAACTAGAAGGAAGTGAGGAATAGCTATCTAGAGCCTTACAAAAATAGTCTTAGGGGAGTAGCAAAAGGAGATTAAAAAGTAAGTATATATGCAGCAGTATAATCCACACATGCTAACTTCAAGAGCTAAGTTTGGATTTATTTCCACTGCCCAGGCCAGTTAATCAGCTGTCTTTGTCATTGACTGATGGCTTAGAAAATCTATGCTTTTGCAGCTGTGTGATTGTCAACTATGGAGTCTCTTTTCTTGAAGGAGAAATACAAAAAGAAATTAGATCTCTACCCTGAATGAAGGGCAAAAGGATATGCAGGGGTATAAAAATCACAACACAAAACTGGGGCAAACCACGTTTTCTAAACTAACCACAGGCATCTTTCTTTATTGCACCGACTAGTAAACAGAATTTTATTTTCACTGTTTAAGAGTATTCATCTGATTATAACTCATCTTTTTGAAATACCTTATCAACAACTTCAGTGGTTCTCATAACTTCCCCTTATATCAAGTCTGACAGTTACCTCCTCATTCTGTAATTGTTTAACCCTTATCATGTATGCTTTACAAAAGAGAATCCTTTCCAATACCTCAAATTTTTTCCATATACAAGCTGATTTCATTGGAGCAATGAATACTTCACAGTTCTGGGATTTTTTTTTTCCCAGAAACTTTATCGGAATTCAAATGGGCTGTGGAGCAAGTGTCCAGGAAAAGTTGCAGGATTTTAGCACCCGGGATCACTCATTATCACGCTGCTGAACAGCACTGTCCAATCATGCCTATAGATTGCAAATGAAAAGGACAAAAAAAGAGAGGAAGCACAGTGCAAGCTAAAGTATACACCAATACGCAAGTGTAAGTGCAAGCATAAGTATCAGTGCGTTTCACTAAGTGGTTTAATTTGAAACCTTTACTAACACAGACACAGAGCTTTCTCCACTTTCCTGAAAAACAGTGGAAAAGGTATTTCAGCACCTTCTCTTCTTTCTTCAATCCAACACCAAAAACTGAAGTTAAATGCTGCTAAACAGAGAAAAAACATCCCCTGCTGTACACTAAGCTGTTCCTCCTATCTTTATCATTTCCTGGCTTTCCCTCCTTGTTAAACAAATCATTAGGTGCCAAGGCAGCAATGTATCAGTGTCCACATGACTGGACACATAGGCTGTCCCTCAGGGGTCTCTTCACAGTGGAAATAAAAGCTGCCTTGTAGAAGTTTCCTTCTTTCACTTGAGCTTTTTCCCTCGGATGCCAGCAGCATCTCATCCCTAGAGGGCAGCCAATGAACACAGCTCCAGGCACAAAGCGTTTTCCCTCAGACTGCAGGATTTACCACATTTAAAGAGCTTGTCCCTTCTGTCTCCAACACAAGTCCAGGCAAACTATTGTGACTGACAAGGTTTGGGTCATTTCAGTTGCTTCTTTCTAGTTCCTCACGGTAGAGCTTCCTCAATCCACCTTCTCCCTCCCCCTGTCAAACTTTGGGACAGTCTTTTGCACCTCTTCCAACCGGTACCCAAACCTCTTACCTTACAATGACAAACATGACCAGGGAGTTTCCCACCAAGCCGACAACGAAGACCACCGAGTAGACAGCAGTGATGATGATGGGAATGGCAGGGGAAATGCTGGTGTGGTTGTGCTGGTCATCCCCAAAGACCCCAGTGGCATTGCTGTCATAGTCTGCCCAGCCCGGGAGCCAGCTGCTGGTGCTGGGGGGTCTGCAGGGCCCTGGGGAGCAGGTGGAGTCTGACTCCTCACGGAAAATCTGTATGGGGGCATCCATAGGGATGCAGTCCCCACAGGCAGGCGGGAGACCAGGAAGAGAGTGCACACAGCAGGAGGCAAGTATGCTGGAAAGCAGGGAGGGAGAGAAAGAAACAGAAGTATTTTCACAGTCACGGAACATTAAGACCTCTGAAACTTGTATGTGTTGAGGGGAGCTCTGCTGTGACGGGAACTGTAATTTGCCAAGCAGAGATTTAAGAAAATCGCATTCATATTAAATGATTACAAGTTTTACATCTTGCTATGTAATGCTGCTCCTCCAAGTGCACAACGAAAGTTCTCCTCCACTTTCAAAGGCTGCACAGTGAAGCAAACCAGATGGGAACAGCTCAGATCCACCCCCACACTTTAACCCTGTCTTTCCCATCTTTCATATTTTAAGTCAAACTCTATCCCAACAAGGGTTCCTCATTGCCTAAGCTCTGCTATTAAGGGGAAGGAGACAAAGAAACCCACCACCTCGCTGCACACCTGCTTTAACATCCTGCCCTGAGTTATTTTTTCCTAATCCCATACCTGCTTTCATAGAAAAGACACATTCATGACAAAAAATACCTTTCAGTCCAGGAAAAGAAGCGGAGTCCTCAAACAGGCAGTCTTTGCAGGAAAAGAAAAGAATAAAGCCGCTGTGTTTGGCTCGTGGAAGTGCCACTGACCACTAGGACTTTTGAATGTGAGGCACCTGCGCCCTCAGAGAGGCATGCAGGCAGCAGAGCCGGCTTCCAGGCATGAGCTGCACCGTGCAGCAGCAGCAGCAGCTGCTGTTCCAGCTCCCACCACTTCGCCTTTTCTCTCTCAGGCTCCCTCTGCCTCCCTCTCGCTCTGCCAGGGCTCCAGCAGCACTCTGCACTGATGCACACGTTCTCCACTGTCTCTGTCCCCGCAGCTGAGGAGCTCACATGACTTCTTTCTAAACACTGAGATGCAGATAAATTAAAAAGAAAAGCAATAAATAGGTTCTGTTATGAATGAATGCTTATTTTAATACCCTTTACCAAGTTGTCTTTCTTCAATTCCCCTGCAGTCCCAGGCCTCAAGAAACAATCCTCTGTGCTTTATTGAATCGCACAGGATTTCAGACTAGTAAGACACTGAATAAAAGTGGAATTTTAGGTTTAGATGCCTTGCCCGGTCCATCAGCTCTTACATGCCTCAGCTCAACTGTGTGTCCAAAACATTTCTCACTGGGTAGCTGTGCCCCTGTTCCTTTGCACCTGCAACTCCAAAGTCAGAAGCTGGCTACTAAAGAAAAGAGGGGCACCCTAATTACCATACAGATTTTTCAAGCTGTCCCACACCATGTGAGAAGCCCAGAATTCCCTGTAGCACTCCATTCTCCCAGCTGCAGCCAGAAATGGGATGTGTACAGAAATCACATCCTTCAGTGTTTATCCCTAATATACTCCCTCAAGCGGGAGTTGGCAAGGCACCAATATGTGTGTTCAAGTATCCTTTAACTTACACACAGACCTTGAAATCCCCACCAGAACTGTCTCTAAATGGCAAACTGGGAGAGAAGAGGCAAGACCCTGAGTTATTCCTGTTCCTTCAGAAGAGGCCGGAAACAGCCAGACTAGCTGCATCTCAAAGTGTGCAGCAGGAAAAGCAGTCCCTGGAGAAAGAGCTTTTCGTTTTTTTTTCCTTCAAGCTTTTCCAATCTTGAAACTTTACTTCATGCTTCTCTTGCTGACTGTCTGTGATACGACTGAGTTTTCTATTCTAAACCAATTTTTTTCTAAACCTATAATCAAGAGACTAAATCATGTCAGCTCTGAGTGAGAAGTCATGTAGGATGCTAAAAACGTACAGAACCCCCTCTCTTAGAGGAAAAGGCTTGTTCAAATCCGATAGTGACTTTGACTGTGGTCATTGTTTTCTCCAGAACTTCAGTAACTGCTCATGATCATGTGACTAGAGCTGTCTAAAAGTTTCACATTTAATGACGATGCATGAAAATGCAAAATAACGAATGTGTGACAGAAATGTCCTTGAGACAGGGACCCAGACCTGAGAAGTAAATAATTTTTTTGAAAATGAAGTAAATCCTAACATAAAATGTCCTCCAATTCTGTTTTTATCCTCTGCAACCTCCTGCCCATGTACTGAAGGGAACTGCTGTTGCTGTATCCTCTCATAAATAATTTTACTGGCAATTTTCAACTTCTTATTAGCATCTTCCTCAGGATTTTCCACATTATGCAATTAAAATATACAGAACAGATTTAAGATAGCAATGTTTCAGCACTCATTGATAATTTAGCTCTTATGAGCAATCATTTTGTCACTCTGAAATTGCTACTGGTGGATCCGAAACTTCTATATGGGGAAGAAAACCTATTATTGCTCTGAGTAAATCTACAGCACAGATGACACAAAAAAGTAAGATAAATAGCAGAATCACTGCTTTTTCAAGCACCAGTCGTTGGACAGTCAGCTGCTCATGCTCTGCTCATGCTCTAGCTAAATACTGTTCTGAAACTCTCCACAGATCTTAGAGTTAGCACAAAAAAGATGTGCCTACAGTTGGAGTCATTGGCCTTTCATGGAGTTTACGCTGAAACTACATGGGACTGGAATGAGGTGGAGTTTGACCAAAACATGGCGAATTGCAGGCCTGATGCTTTTTGTTTATGTGTGTTCCATGTTGGAGGCCCAGCTTTAGCTTTTGGATCCTGTAGGACTTTCTGATACAGTACAAAGAAAGTACTTGGCTAAGAGAAATGGGTTGTCTTCTGAAAGTCAAATCAAGACCATATGCACTGTTAAAAAATAATCCTTTCCTTTCTTGCATTGGCTTTGCTAATGAAAACCTGAATATCAGTATTAGCAGCAACCGGTCGCACTGTAGGTACCAGAAACAACTGCCATGAGGTAGAACCAGTGTGCATCACCATCTTCCCCTCCTTCAACACCTAACTGCACAATGCCTCTGTAACAGTCCTGTGGGCAAGGGCAGGAGTCTCCTTGAGTCACAAGGGCAGACAAAGGCAGGGTTTGCAGATGGCCCACACACCAAAGCCAGAAACCCCTGTTCCCTCCAAGGGCTTACACCAGAGAGAAGGCCTCGCTTTCAATGGAAAACAAGGAAATATTTAGAGAAGAAAGCACAAAAAAAAACATTGTCTCACCACTCCACTGTGATTTTCCTCCAGGAATGTTCTTACACACCTGTGGCTTTCATACCCCTCAACTTTTTGCTGTAATACTTTAGACCTGATAATGTTCACCTCACTGGACTTAGGGAAACACAACAGAAACCACTTGGACTTTTAAAATTAAGAATACAAAACTATATTTCAAATTCTATATTTATGGAAAATTGTTTAAGTTCTAGATTCCAGCCCTCAAAAGTGAAAAAAAAGTCACGTTCAACTGCCCAATACATAGGAACTACAAAATCAGCTACACAATATTGCTAAATAAAAGTGGAAGGGCAACCATAAACTGCCAATTTTGTAGCTGTAAAGTGTCTTCTTTTGCAATCCTAGTGAAATTCTTTGCATGAATAAGAAACATGGGAAGAGGGAAATATGTGACATTTAACAATAGCAAGTAGGAAGGGCTTCAGCACTGTCTTTTTTCTTACCAAAAGCTAAAGAGCTGCCCACATCAGCATAGTGTTTTAAAACCTTAAAAATGTGATGGGACATTAATTCAGCCCTGACTCAGAGGTAAGAATGAACCACTTTGAATCACTGGCATGACGCTGTGCAGCACCATGCCATCTGCTCACTGTGCTGCAGCACAGACCCAGCGCCACCACCTCAGCACACTCAGGCTTTGAGTGAAAGCTGTTTAGTTCCTGACATTGTTTTCTAGAAAACCATGACATTTTATAGGTTTCAGTCAAATGTGAAGGATAGGACAGACCTTGAGGTTCAGCCATGAACTGTAACACTGGACACTTTGGCATAGGATCATTTCCAGAGATCGCCTTTTATTCTAGAGGCTGGAGAAGAAACCACATGAGTTAAGTGGAGCACGCTATCAAAATGCTTTTTCAGCTAATATTTATTTTGACTACATGATTGACCAAATTCTATGATGATAGTGAGCCTGTGTAAAGGTAGGAGATGCTGGAAAGACTTTCTGGTGGCTCCAGTTGCCAAGGAAACTAAGTTCTTTTGTCTCTCTGCATCCAGAAATGTTAGCTCTCTGTGTGAGCACAGCTCTCAGGAAATGGTGTGTTTTACGCTCTTCAAAAGACCTGCAAGGGAGAGTAAGGGGAGAAAGAGAAATGAGAAAGTATATGCAATGCTACTCAAGCAGCTTTTGTACACATATTTTGCTCACCGAAGACTAAATATTCAGCATGAGGCTTGTGCTTTGCTTTTACTTGTCAGCAACAGAAGTTCATGTTATATATTGAAAAAAAAACTACTGGTACAGACCTCCATTGTGACCTTCAGAAACCGACCCAATAAAGTGCTGTGTACTGGGATAGCTTCTGTCCCAAGACATGTTCTCCTTCCATGGAAAATTCCCTGGGTGGTTATGAAGAGACCAGCCACCCTCAAACTGCCAGCTGCACGGAGGGACTGGGGCAGGCATTGAAAGACTTCTGACCCTAGGACTATAAAAATGAGGGGACTTATACAGAGAAGAGCTATCTAACAACTGGAGGTCAGTGGCTGGGATTAAGGAGTTCAGAAGACCGCAGCAGGAGGCCATCTGCCTTGCTCTGCTGTCACCCTGCCTCCCTTCTGTCCACTTCTGTCCACAGCTGGCCATGGCACACTTGCCAGGACCCTGAAGCAGAGGCAGAATTGTCAAAACAGGTCACCACTTTGCCATGTTCCCTTGATGCCTAGAAAGGCTGATCGGAACAGAGGCTAGACAGAGTTAGAGGAATAAAGCAGGTATTTATTGAAAGTTCTTTGGAGGATATACCTTGGGCAATACAGGAGCCCAGCTGTGACTCTGCCCAAGATGGACCCAAGATGGACCCAAAATGGACCCAAGATGGACAACCAGTCACAAGGTTTCACACTTTTATAAGTTTTGGTCCATTTACATATTGGCGTTAATTGCCCAATTACAGGTTCAGGTTATGAAGTCCCATTCTCTCAGACTGTTCTCCTCAAATCACTGCTGTTTACACTTTTGGGGCCTGAAGCTGCAACCGTATCCTTGGTTCCCAGACTGGAAAAGAATTACTTTGTCTAACTAAACTGTGAAGAGAACTTGCTAACACTTTAATATGAAGTTCAGAGTCACTCATCAAGGCAGTAGAGAATCTAAAAAATACCATCATTAAGGCATCACCCTGCATTTCATTTCTTCTAGATCCTTAGTTGGAAGTTTTACAACTTCTCACTTTTCTGGAGCAGGCTAGAGCTCTGACTCCAGAAACAAAAGGATGCTTAAAGCAGATAAATGTGAGCTACAGAACAACTTTTAAGGCATCTCTTTAAAAGAGAAAATTGTGGTATTTGTCAGCTATCTATATAAGGATACAGATATCTGATCTACACACCAGCTCATCTGATACAGATTTTTTTAACAAAAAATCCCGACTAAACAAACAAAAAATCACACAAACCAAACAAACAAAAAGAAACAATGACAGAGCAGAACAATTACATCTCTTGAATTATTATTTACAACTACTTCTCCCGTGGGCATTATCAGTTAATCATCTTTCATGGCAAGTTGTCTTAGCATGTGGAAGCACAGTTCTGCAAGTGGTTACACTGTTCTGGGGAGGGAATGGGGAACTTCCACCTGACTTTGGTTCTCAGGCAGGAGATGATGATCATGCCATTCAAAAGTTTTATGGGAATAAATAAAAGCCACTTTGAGATTAGCCTGGTCCTTACCTTTAAGGATGATCCCAGTGGATTGTGTGGGATAAGTATTGACTTTTCCCCAAAGAGCTCAAGATCCTGCAGAGTCTTCTCCTTACCTTTTTATCCAGAAAAGAAAGATGATTCATTTCCAGGAAGGGTAAGAACTCTGCTGATTATATGCCAATGGTACCTAAATCTTAATCTTTGCTTCATACTTAGAATTGTTTGTTGACTTATTCTAGTGCCTGGCAGACATAAGAGTGAAAAATGGTGTACCTGAAACTAAAGGCCTAGGTTGTTGTGACCCAAATGCAGAATCCAGCACTTCACTTTCTTGAACCTCTTGAACCTCATGCAATTAGCCTCAGCTCATGGTTCCAGCCTGTCTAGATTCCTCTGTAGAGCCTTCCTATCATCCAGCAGATCAACACTTCTGCCTACTTCGAGGTCAGCTGCAAACTCAATGTATTAATCGGGAATGGTCCCAAAACTAAGCTCTAGGGAACACCACTTGTGACCAGACACCAACTGGATGTATCTCCAGTCACCACCACTCTCTGGGCCCAGCCATCCAGCTGGGCTGAATCTACTGAGCAAAGAGTGGATTCAGCAACCATGCTCACAACTACTTAGCAGTGTCAAGCAATAGCAAGGTAGATATTTTTAGCCTTTTGTAGCCATTTGCTTCAGCATGTTTGATAAAGTAAAAAACAACATTTAAGCTCATGAATAAATGTCACAAAGAGGACAAATGGCCATTTTAGGCTGCCTTGTTTGATGTTGTTACTAAACCGTAGATTACAAAGTGTGAAAATGAACCTGAAAACTCTTGCCAATGTTTGGCAGCACTTCCACTTATGGAAGTGATCCTTTTGAAACATTTGTCGAAATAAGCAATGCAAGAAGAAAATTAGCCTGGGGTCAATTTGTCAATCACTTAAAGCCAAGCTGAGTATAAAGCTGGAAAACTCAGGCTCCACTTCGAAAGGTACTTAGTGGGATGCATAAAATACTAAGTCAAATTTTATTGCCATTATTTGGTGTGTGTGGTATGACTAAATTCAGTGATACTGCTCATGGAATAAAAATATCAGGCTAAAAATTCAATTTCTAAAAGATCAGGAGGAGGGGAAGGAAAAGAAAACCAATAGAAGTATGAGAGAAAATTACAAGTGCAACCCAGGGTGAACAAAACCTTCAGAAGGAGAAAGAGTTGACTAGGCATCAGTGCAACCACGTGGCATCAAGAAGAAATATCAAGTGAGAAGTAACAGTTTGGAAGGAGAAGAAAGAAAATCATCAAAGACTTAATCATTACACTGAAGTATGCTCTATGGTTGGTTTGTTTTGACCTTTTTTCTGATTTCACCTCTTTTACTGATAGTATAACTGCCTACTATTACAAATTGGCAGCATATTCAGAAAGTAAATGGCACCAAGGCAGTCCCTTTTTATTTTAATAAACTAGAATCTCATAAAAGCTAATTTTCCAAAGTATGTTTCAATTGTGGTGAAAGAAGACTCCTAAAGGCTTTAGGATGGTAATTGCTCTACATACCAAAGGATTTTTTTAAAGTAAATGCAAAGATCCTTTGAAATCTCAAGAAAATAAATATTTTATTGCTCAGTGGTTTTATTTTTCACCGTTTTAATAGTATGACTTAAGTGAAGACACAAGTGTGTCTTTACTGCCTGAGAGTTCATACTTGCTCTGATGCACAGTGACAGAAACTGCTGCTTTTTACCAGTAGGGAGAGTTGGCCAGTCAGGCACCTCATACAGATGGTTGTTTAGGAAAGTGAAATAATCTTGGGCTTGTCCATTAAGACTACTGAAGGACAATCATTAAACAGGCTTAATAAAAACATTTCCTTCCTATTAAAAAACCCGCAAACTACACACTGATTAGCTTTAGAAAATACATGACTGTCTTGGTTTGAAAGACAGGTATCTGCTGGGGAGGACAAGACCTCCCTTTGGAATGGAGAATTCAAACCCCCTCCCTCCGAATTATTAAAACTTTGATATTAAGTCGGCTCTCAGGCAAGGATATGGGGATAGGAATAACAGCTCTTTACTAGTATGTATAACAAGGCAAACAAACAACAACAACTACAGCATTAATAATAAACAAAACCAGGAACCTCGAGGGGCTTTTGTTTCACAAAGCCCGGGGCAGTCTGGTCTCTTGGGATTCCAAGAGCACCAAGATGGAACGGTGGAAGATCCCGGGNGCATATAGCTGGTCATGTTCCTGGCGTGTAACCCATGGTTTTATTCCATCCTACAGACAGAAACTCCACTAGAAAATATGCACCTTAGAAGAACTGAACCCAGCTGCCAGTTTCTTATGCAGATTTACAATTTCTAAGAAAATCTGCATCATAGTTAATATCAATGTTACACCTAAACTTTATCAGGATGTAAACACTTTTTATAAGGTGTACCACTAAGCAGTTTTGCACAAAAACAAGACAAATTCCCTGAGACTGTCCTGTGATCAGCTGACAAAACTCTGTCTTGTGTAGCAGGTTTTCATCAAGCCAGACAAAAACAGGCTGCCCTGCGATGTGATAAATTCCCCATCCTTGAAAACATTCAAGGTCAGGTAGGACAGGGCTCTGAGTACTTTGATCTAGTTCAGAATGTCCTTGCTCATTGCAGGAGGTTGGACTGGATGGCCTTGAAAACTCTCTTGGAATCAAAGTATTCTATGGTTGTAACATCTGCAAATAACTCATTCCTTGATGGGATTTTCATCCCGTCAATCCCCTAATTAGGGGTCTTTTCCCTTCAAAGTCCTGTACCAGGGTTTAAAAGATGAGATGGAACCTGTGGCTCAGTCTTCAAAGGTGTTTATTCTATTTCTTATCTCAAGGTCTTACAGCAGACTCAGTGTGCTAAAGAAATGCAGCTACAGGAACACAGATAGAGGATCCAAGGTAATTTTAAAGATTCCTAACCCAATTAATTCTTAAAACGTACTATATTTACAATTTTGTACCAGTAACTACTACCTATTCTGTACACTCAATTTCTACATCAAATCCATTCTACCAATGTCTCTGTGCCACCATCACAGCAGAAAATGGAGTAGAAGAAGAAGAAGATGAGACACCACACAAAATTCTCCATCTTGCTCTGATCTACTTCCATACTAAAAACCCCAAACTACAAACTTTCACCCTGTGACAAATTAAACTACTATTTATTTTAAATCTTTGTTGTTTTCAATTCATCTATGAGTGTTGGAAGTTTTTCCCATGGACTAAGGTCAAAGACAGTGCTTTCCTGGGGTCCCAGCCAGGGTCTCGGACTCCCCAGGGCAGTTTGAGGGGTTTTCCACGTGCCCTGGACTCCAGCAATTCCTGAACAAGATAGCCATTTATTTCAATGGCACATTTTTACTACCAAAGATGGAAAATGGATGCATATGAGTTTATAGAGAAATTGAGACAGAGGGAAGTCCAGTAGCTGAGGCTGGCAAATGGCACTTTCAGGCTTTAGCCTTTTCTCTTGGAGCCAGCCCATTGCAGATAAATAAGTATTCAGAGAAAGACAGATTGCTTCTCTAGTCTATTAACCAAAACTCTTGCTAGACATGTGGAAAGCCCAGACTCACTTCCTTGCTCCAAACCAGATGCTATAACTGCCTTGATCTCCCACATGATGACCAAAAGGGCCTGCTCCACCAGTAATGTTTTTTATTTCATCCAGAATATTTATATTTAAATTTTCAATAGGAATTAAACCTGTAAATTCTAGTAATAAGACTTACATAGTTCAACGTAAATGATAAAATCATCTCACTATATTTTTAGGTGTGAATCTGAGTGTCTTACCTAGGTCATTCAAATCTGAACTTTCGACTGTTAATTTTGATTTATTTTTGCCTTGATTTTCCCAAGTGTTTATAGGATGTTGTATACTTAAAATGTTGTATATTTGTAGAATGTTTGATTCACCTCTTAAATTAATGAAGAGTTAGGAAAGTGTCAAAAATTATTCAGATAAGAGTTATTTTTTTCAGCAATAAATTCAGACAAAATTATGGGTCCTCTAGCAAGATAAGTTTACTAATTATGATGTTAAAATTGCTACAAAAGAGGCTAAAAGTCATAAAGAAAAACTTATTCAAGGAAAATTATGTCCTATTTTTCTGGAATAGTCATGTGAGTGTAACAGGATTAAAATATTTATTTCAGAATTGAAAGTGCTGAATCCTTCTCATGCTGCCTATCAGTGATCCACACAGTATTGTTTCAGAAACCAGAGTACGTTTCATCTCAGAAGGGAGTTTCAGAGATCACCTTAGACATTTTCAGGGATGAATCCTCATTCTAAGAAAATGAGGCTCTGGCTTATGTAGACAGGTCCACTGAGTGCAAAGGATCATGATGAGGTGTTCTTCTTTATATTTTTCATTACAATGAAGGATACCTCTGGCAATTAACTTTCCCTCCATTATGAAGAATATTGAAAAATAGGACCAGGTTCTAGGAACTAAAGTGAATAAAAGAGGCAAGAGATATTCTACAGGAGAAGCAACACTGTTTTATATGTAGCTTGGACAATAGAAGAATGAACCATTTGATAGCCCTGCTCTCATGCCTTTATTGCCTCTGGGAAAAAAAAAAAAACCTGAATGATCCTAAGGCTGCAGCAAAGAGTTACACTCCTGGCTTTCTATGGGTGTCGGGGAGGGGGAAACGCACATAAGCTCTTCCTATAATTAGATTTTCTCTTATTTTGAATGTCCATGGCAACAAAGTAATGAGGTCTCTTCAGAATTCATGGGCATCCCTGCTGTAGAGCCAAACCCCACAAAAAAAATCAGTTCTACTGCTCCTGGAAGCGCTTCATACAGGCACACAGGTTTTAGGTGAAGGTCTCCTTTCAGGGATGTTGCCATGGAACCCTCTGAGTAACTCAGCTCTGATAAGCCTTTGCTGTGCAATTACCAGCAGGTGGTTTGGCTCAGAGAGCCTCCAGTCCCTTGGCACTGTGATTAACCTGAGGCCCATGGTGTGTTTGAGGTGACACTGTTATTGTGCACCTGGGGTTTGCCTTGACCTGCTAGCCCTCCATTCAGGATGCTGGTTTTCCTGGTCACCTATTCTCCCTGCAATTCCTACTCCATAGCTGCTAGTTTACTCCGTGGGTTAGCATATTTTACCACATAAATACATATTAGGGGAAAAAAATTGTAAAGAAATAAAGTAAATAGTTAATGATTAATTTTTGTAACCCAACTATTTCTGCATACCTTAGGCAATAAGGTGGTGATAATCAGGTGAAATAGTAACCTTGTCTAAATCCCATGAGTTTTCTACAGACATCATTTCTGCAGCAATTTACTTCTACAAATTGAACACCAGTTTTATTTATTATTTTCCAGACTATGTTCATGGATATTGTTCTTTTACAGATTCTGTCACTTGAAAGGGTAAGTAAGACTTCACCATTTCCAGATTAATAATTCCTCCTGGAGACAAAGTGCTTCTGAGAAAGGATCCAGGTTCAACATTTTTGAAATTATGTACCATATACACTCATAGCTAATGCTTTCTCTCTGTGATTTGCCTATTGTGAAAAACGTTAATCACTTGTTAAAAAAAATTAAAAGTTTAATAATAATAATAATAATAATAGAAACAATAATAAAAATTGGAGCAATAAAAAAATTAAAAGTTTAATAATAATAATAATAATAATAGAAACAATAATAAAAATTGGAGCAATAAAAAAATTAAAAGTTTAATAATAATAATAATAATAATAGAAACAATAATAAAAATTGGAGCAGTAAAAGAATTGGGCAGAGTTAGGACAATAAAAGGACAATAAAACAAAGAATTACAGACATCTGGGTGTTCTCAAACTCTAATCCCTAAGGAACACGCTTGCAAACAAAAGATTGACCCTTAAAAGCAATAGCCTGTTGCATATTCATAGTTTTCATACATGATGCATAAATTCCTTGCAAACTAGCGTTTCTTTCTGGTTTTCGTCAGCTTCTTCCCCTTAATCCTCATGGCTTCTCCAAGTCTGAAAGAAGGTGTAATGGTATTTGTCTTTTCTGATAAGGAAGCAGTAACACTTGCTGTTATCTCTGTGCAAAGAACTTCTTGGTTACCTCATCCACTCCTTGTGCTGGTCATAAAAAGTATCTTATATCACATATTATGCTATAGCCTAAAACACATTACTTAAAATTATTAATACAATATTACAAAAAAGGATTAATACAACATTACTTTCAAACATAACTCATATAGTATTCATTTTAATATTTGCAAAAAGCCAATCATATAATATGCATTTTTCACACCCATGTTGTTTCGGAGTAATTCATAAGTAGATTTTTGGGGTAGACTCCACCTAAACAGTTTGATTTATAATTATTTGTCCAGAAGGTAAATGAATTGCACATGATCTTATCATTTTGTTAAACTTTGTACATCTCTGAGGTTTGAAAAAGATCTCTTAAGAAGTATGAATTGATATGTGTATCTTCAAAGTGGTGTAGCATTATGATCTTTTCAATATAACCAAGAAATAAGAAAAAGAAAAAATAACAAAGTATGGGAAGTCATAGAACATGTGTCTTAGAAAAGACAGGTATCTGCCAGGGAGGGAAGGACCTCCCTTTGGAATGGAAAATTCAAACCCCCTCCCTCTGAATTAGTAGAAATTTGGATATTAAGTCGGCTCTCAGGCAAAGATATGGGGATAGGAAGTAACAGCTCTTTGTATGTACAACAATGCAAACGAAGAACAATAACTACAGCATTAATGATAACAAAAAACAGGAACCTCAAGGGGGCTTTTGTTTCACAAAGCCCGGGGCAGTCTGACCTTGGTGTAGGGCTCTGAGAGCACCAAGCTGGGACAGTGGAAAATCCCGGGCTGGTGGGTGGGATGTACCAAAGCTCCACAGTGGTAGCTGGAAGGGCAGGGATGTCCTGGCAGGGCCGGGCAGTGCGGGGATACAGCGAATCCAAAGCGGTGCCGAAGAAAAGCGGCGACAGTGGAACAGGGCCAGCCCAGCCCAGCAGGGCAGGAGGAGGCGAGCTCAGAGTTCCTGGGCACATGAGGAGATGATGGGAGATTTCCTCAGGAATGGACCTGGTGGGACAGTGAACATCTCCCTCAGCAAGAGCAGCCTGACCCTTCTCTCTCTGATGCTGAGAGCCAGAGCAAAGCTGCCCCCACCCCCGTCCTTTACCTGCCCAAAACCTCAAGGTATCTCTTTTTTCCCTTGGAGAGAAAAACTCTCAGAGACCAAAAAAGGGTGTAGCCCAGTGCTGCACTCTCCTTTGGCCATTTCATTGTTTCGGACAAGCACCCATAAACACCCAGTAATTAGTCTCCTAGCAACTTAAGGGGAAAAATTCTATACAGAAAAAAACATATCTAACCCCCAACAATATCGTATCATTAAGGCTGGAAAAGACCTCTGAGATCTTTAAATCCAAGCCTAACACTACCAGATCAATCATGTCCCTAAGAACCACATCTACACAAAACACTTCGCAGGCTGGTGATTCTACTACATCCTTGGCAACCTATTCCTGATTTATTTAATTCTGACACACATTTATCTATAGGTGCAACCACCATAGATATGATTTCAGAAACATATATGAGCTATACCTGCCAGGTGATAATTTTCTCCTGTTGGGGAGGATTCAATTCTGAGGGCTTTAAAATTCTATTAAATATTAAAACAGATTTCAGAAATGGCTCCAAAGTAATTTATTCCACTAAATACTTGACTCCATACTATTCTTCTACCATAGAAGATGCATGTATTTTTGCTTCTAAAATACTATACATGAACATCCCCTTAGAAAAAGAATTAAAGTATTAAACCTTCCCCATGGTTGTTTTTAACAATATTTTTTCTTTTGTCTTTCAGAACTTTTCCCTCAACAGGAAAAACATATTTCCTTTGCAATCAAACCTGCTGCAACTACATTCTGAACACATAAGTACTGTTCTCTTCACTGTGAGATCCAAACTTAATTTCTACTACATATGTATTTGCATTTTGAGATACAGATATCCACAGCTTTAGAAGATGCAATGTGAGATAATATAGGACTGCTTCCCTAGTTCAAATTTAGACTTTTTTTATCTTCTGAAGTACCAAATTTGTTCTATCCTGATGAGCTTAGTGACTCTTCTTCAATTAAAAAAAAAATTGTTCTATACCCATCAAGTATTTTATTTAAGCAGCATAAAGACAGCTATATGAAAAGAAAGAAAATGGTAGATGATATTGAACATCTTCTGAGAGTTGTATAGTTTTACCAATACTATCATTCCCCTTCTCATGTAAAGTCAAATTGTCAGTAGTAAAAAATCATCAATCTCAAATAAGACAGGTTATGCCTGACTAACAATGAAAACACTTCCAGAAAGAATAATATTTGAGAAGCTAATATATCCTAAATATACTTCCACTGAAAACTGGAAAACCAGAATAAACATTAAGAAAATATGCTTTCTTTCAAAATGTTCCCAATGGCTTAGATGGCTACAAGTAGTTGTTGGGATTAGCCACTTTGTCAAATCACCAAGCTCAGCAAGACAAGCACAAGATTGTGGCCCCAACTGCCTTGCCCCACAGCAGCCAACAGAAAAGCATCATCTGGAAAGATGGAGGACAGTGAGTGACCTCCATCTACAATAAGCAAAGAAAGTCTCCCCCTGCCCCTTCTCATACTCCCCAATGGAGGGCTATTCCCAGAGGGTTTAAAATAGGCCTTTAAGTTACTGCTGCAGGAGAAGGAATTGCTCAAATGTTGTCCTCTCTGAGACACTGTTTTTCAGTTTTTAGGCAAACTTTTAATACTGGATTTCTTGGGGTTTTTTTTTCCTTCATGCTAATTTTCTGCCTTTAGTTTATTGATTTTGAGACAAATTGGTAAAGAAGAAAAGAAAGAATACACACAGGGAAATGACAAAGAGGAATATTATAAGGCTGGGAAGACAGGACAAAGAGGCAGAGACAAACAAAAGCATATGGCTGTTTGCCTTCTGCCTTTGGACAAAGACATAATAGCTGTAGAAACTACATGGATTTTTTTTTTTTTTTTTAATAAGGTCTGTAGAGAGAGTCCAGTCTAAGAAAATAGTCTGTGATTAGTTTTTAGCTTCTGAACGGAGACAGTAAACATAATTCTGAACACTTGAATAGTTTTTTCTACCTATTCCACTTTAATATTTTTTTCTGTAACATTGCCCATCAACACACAAATCATTGAATGACATAGAATAAAAGCAGCTGAAAATGCAAGGATTTGAGTCTCCCCATATTTTTCCAAAGCAGAGCCACAGAACAGTAACATTAAGAAGCTTTGATTTTTCTGGTCTGCAGCAAATGCAAGACTCAAGTGTCTTCAAGTCAGACTATGGGGAATTACTAGTGCAGGGAATTACTACTAGTACCATTTTACGGTTTATTTTACTGCTCATCCTTTCCTTCTACAAGCCACGTTCAGCAGGGCGTCTTCCAAGCTTCCAACATTCAACCACTATGATCATGCTTTCTTCCATGTTGCCTTTTTAATACTGAAGTCCATAGGAAATACCATAAAATTACTTTTTTTCTACCTCATTACAAGGTGGATGTGAAACTAACCCCCTTTATAATCATATTTATTAAGTTTATTTTTACAAAATGCTTCGAAGTAAGTCACCCAAATAAATTGAAGTTAGACTTGGAAAAAAACAGATCTTCTGAAGTTCTGTAATTTTGCTTCTTGATGTCTGCAAGTACTCAGCACTGCAGCTGGTGAGGTAATTTTTTTGCCCCTTTTGTTAGACTCTTCTATTATCTGCTGTAAGTCTGATATTTAGAACCTTCTAGAGGTTCAAGAGCAGACTCAGGCAGGCCCCTCAGTTGATAAACATTTGTTGCCTTCACCTCCATCACTGTGAAATTAACTTTTTTTGGAATCAGAAAAACAAAAGATGTGCACAAAACAGCAGAAAATCTACCCTGAGTTGAAGGCTTATTCCCTCTTTCTCTGCTCTTGCCTTCTAGTCTTCTCCCTCCAAAACCCTGTAGTCTTTGATCCAAGAATGTATTTTTAGGAAAAAAAAAGAGACACTATTTCACAAACCAATTTGGTACTTTCAATAGGACTAGCTATAAATCTGAGGTAATAAAAGCTAAACTAAAAATAGAGGGAAAATCCTGAGCATTTTCCAGAATAATTACAGAGTAACAACCATTGATTTCTTCACCATTATGACTGTATCTGACATTTACAGTGTTTACAGGTTTTAGGAAACATAGTAAAGGAAATTTTGTGCACATGAAAGATGGAATTTTTCTACACTGAATTCTTCCTAACTGCACATCCTGTCTTCTTTAAAAATCTTTAAACAGATTTCAATCTAGTTCTTATGTGGGAAACCTTGCATATGCTTTTGTAAGAGGAATCTGTTGAACTGCCTCTTTGTTTTTAAATAATAATAATAAAAAAAATCCTACTTGAAAGGACAGTTATGCTGTCATGTGAGTGCTTCTAATTAAACCTACATAAAACTACCATGAATACATGTCTAAGAAAAATAACAGTAATTTAGTATGAAAGCAATTTTTCAAGCTTGTTTTGATTATGAACATAATTAGATAAAGTATTTAATATTTGAAAGGGGGAACTAGGATGGATATCAAATTAGATTTTTATTTTTAGAAAAAATATACAAGTTACAAATACTGCTTTTGCTATAATACCAACACAGTCTTCATGGCTACTCTAGAATGCAAATCTATAAACCAACATAATAGTCTACCTAGTTTATATACAATCTATCTAGTTTATATATTTTTGCAGAGATTACATTATTCCAGTCTACAGAAAAATGTAGAAGAACATGTTGTTTCTGAAGTTAATCAGCACACCATTCTCAGAGAACCACTCCATCCAGACTTAGAGGCATTAAGAGATTGTCAAAAATGCACTGTTCCTAGTGGACAAGTGGTGCTCGAACTGGCATTTGGAAAACACAAATTTATAAAACACTTCATCATGTAATACATTTTTAAGTGTACTTCGTTTGGAAGGAATTATGTATATATCAATTGTGTCGGTTTCTACTTTCCTGATATAAATAATAAAATAGTCCACTGTATCCCAGACAGCTAATGTAAAGTAAGCCAGGTCAGTGATCACCATGGAGACCTTTAAGAACTCATAAATGCTTAAAAAAAAAAAAAAAATCAGCTGTCCAAGAGGTACTAGAATAATTCTTGTCCTTTTCTAAACCTTCTTCTTTAGCCTTTGCCTCTTATGGAGCTCCTCATGTGCCCTCTCTTTGCCATCTGATCACTCAATTTCTCTAAACATATCTCATTAATTAAGTACTTTTGATTAATCCTTTGACAAATTGTGTTAAAATTGGCCAATAACTTTAAAATCCATTAAAATAAACAGAAAGATACACATGATATTCAATTTTCTTAATTTTGCCTAAAAATAAGTGATGTAATTTGATACCTACTGAACTCTACGCACTCTGCACATAGCACAAGATAACCATGTCAGCCATAGCATACCTTCAAAACTGACCAGGTTCATAAGGCTGGAGATTAAAAGATAGGATTCTGAAAACACTGTTATCTCACTCTCCAGTCCAGTGAAGCTGAGGTTTTTATAAGTAGGAACCAACCTCAGAGAAGTTGAAAAGGCATAGAAATTTCTCCTCTTTCAGGATAAATGTGATGCATAAAAATGAATCCCTGTAGCGGAATGCATTGGATATCTGGGTTGTAACAATAGCAGAAGGAAGGAACAAAACAATCGTGCATGAATTACTGCATGATCTCTTTATATATATAAGGGGAAAAAGAAAAAACAAAAACAATGGATAGAATAGAAACTTTGAAGATGAACTCCTTACAAGGAAAAATGTTGACAAAAAATAACTCTATGTGGCAAGCCCATAAAGAATATTTTACAAGACATGTACCTGTTAGGATGGGTTCAAAGGAGGGTCAAGCAAATTATCAGAGGACTGAAACACTGGTCTTATGAATAATGTCTGAGAGGGTTGGGGTTGTTCAGTCTGGAGAAGAAAAGGCTCCAAGGAGATTTCACTGTGGCATTTCCATGTTTAAAGGGGGCTTATAAGAAAGACAGAGAAAGGCTTTCCACCAGAGCCTATAAAGATGATATAAAGGCAAACAGTTTTAAACTGAGAGTAGGNTGGATAGAATAGAAACTTTGAAGATGAACTCCTTACAAGGAAAAATGTTGACAAAAAATAACTCTATGTGGCAAGCCCATAAAGAATATTTTACAAGACATGTACCTGTTAGGATGGGTTCAAAGGAGGGTCAAGCAAATTATCAGAGGACTGAAACACTGGTCTTATGAATAATGTCTGAGAGGGTTGGGGTTGTTCAGTCTGGAGAAGAAAAGGCTCCAAGGAGATTTCACTGTGGCATTTCCATGTTTAAAGGGGGCTTATAAGAAAGACAGAGAAAGGCTTTCCACCAGAGCCTATAAAGATGATATAAAGGCAAACAGTTTTAAACTGAGAGTAGGTTTAAACTTCAAGGAATTTCTTATGGTGGAAGTGGTAAGACACTGGAATACATTGCCCAGGGAAGTTGTGGACGTTCCATTGCTGGAAGTGTTCAAGGCAAGGTTGGACAGGGCTTCGAGCAACCTAGTCTAGCAAAAGGTGTCCCTGCCACACAGCAAGAGGTTTGCAGTAGGTGATCTTTAGAGATGCCTTCCAACCCAAACCATTCTATAATTCTACAATCCTATAATTTTTAATGCTGTCTAAGTCTAGTTTAATAATGAAGCCTACTTGGTCAATAAAAATCAAATTTATTATCCAAGGCTTATAAGATTAAAACTTGTACCTGTAATCAGGAAAGATCAGTGTAAACAACAACTTGTTTAGAAAAATCATTTTCCAGAAGAAAGGAAGAAAACCACGAGTATTATTCATAAAAACTGAAGTATTTATCAGGAAGAGAGGACTTTCTGCATTCAAGCCCCATTTGTGGTTACTAAAGAAAGAATTCCTCTCCTCAGCTGTTGCAGCTACATTGAAATAAGGCAAGGGGATTGAAGAGCAACCAATACACATTTCATGAAGAAACAGAGATGTTGGCTCAGGGTGAAAAGTTCAAAATTAGGCATAAAATAAGCATTAAGCATGGAAAATACCAGGGGTTTAGAAATAAATGCATTACTTCCCTCCAGAAGAAGATTGCTTTACAGGAGTGGGAAGTAAAGTGATGAGAATACTTTTGGTCTCTCTGGTTCAGAAGTAAATGATGTTCTATGACATGGAGTGATTTCAAATAGATGAGAAAGCAGAATGAGGAGACTTTCCTCCATTTTAAAGACAGAAAATTACCACACAGACATTTCTGGAGACAAAATTCTCATTTAAGTAAAAGCAAGCTACTGATGTGAAATATGCTCATTTCCCTGTCAGTTTCTCATTTGAACTGATGTTTAAGCGGCCAATGAAAGAAGTTGAATTTGCAGAGCCTATCATACTTTGAAAAGTGTGTTGTATTACTAGTTACTTACTGGCTGGGTTAACACTTACAAAGCTGGTGGTTTGCTTAAAAGCCGCATGTGGAAACCAAGGAGGTAGGTTAAAATTTTTTATTTTGGCTACAGATTAAAATGACTCACATGGACAAAGCCTGGAGAAATGAGTAAAAGGTGTCACTCAAGGATAGGTTTACCATTTGGACACCCAACAGTTCACAGAGAGCCAAAACTTGAAATGCTGCTATGATGGAGCAGAAAATGTGGCTTTTGACTAACCTGGCAACAAGGCCCAGTTTTGGGGAGAGTCAGGAGGTATCTCCTGTTCTTCACCTGGACTTACTGCTTTGGGAAGTGCAAATTTTCTGCAATTCAGTCATACGCATGCCCAGACCAAAAAAGCCCTAGAAGGCTCCTGCACCTTCACTACCTTATTTTTCCTTCTCTGAACCCACTGGTATGATAGTGTCTTGGGATGGGGATGAGAAGACATGACTGAGAGAAATGCAAATTCATTTTTTCATAGAGCTTTTTGCCACCAGTGTTGGAGGGCTGTGCTGTTGTACTGGAACCTCAGAGGATGCACAGCTGTTTCCTCCTAAGTAAAGTCTGACAAGGAAGGGCTATAGCTGGTGGCCATTCTTCTGTCATGAAAGGAGCTGGACATCCTAACCTAAGTATACTGCGTCCTTGGCACCCACTTATCATACAACAACCATTTGCACTTGCACCCATTTATAAGTAGCTCAGTCATGGCCCATTTAAAATGCCCATTTTGACTATGTTTAAAACTATTCAATTAACATCTGTTGGTTTTACCTCGGTTTGAAGCTAAAATTGAAAAAGAGAAGCAAACTATTGAAAACATTGCCTACCCTAAGGAAAGGTCATTCCTTTTTCATATTTTCATAAACCAGCACGATGTTGATGGCTTTCAATTAAACAATTATTTTATATTTTCCTCCTCTTTTAAACTCTAAGTAATCAACATCATGGGTTTATTTTCTAAAATATAAGTTGAAGTTTTTTCCTTCCTACTAAAATTGGTTTTGCATTTTTGTATTTCTACAATTGATAGGATTGGCTGTACTTGGACTAAGCTTACATCCTACTTTTTACTTTAGGCATATTTATCATAAATTGTATTTACTAGATCTCTGAAAGTCTTCCAAAAGAGTCTTTATAAAAAACAATAAATAATTACTTTGTTTTTAAAATTAATGTTTGTTTCAAGATCCATAGGAAAGAGGAAGTGAGAATTTGAAACAGAGGAATAATTTTGGCAAAAGTAGATTACTGTTTTTTCCTTGTCCAACACTGATAAAAATGTAATTAGTAACATAATAGATTAGCAAGAGAATTTTCCTAGTTATGGAAATGACTATAGATTGGAGGTTTTTATTAAACTCATTTCAAAAGGAGGCAGAAATCTTGGGGTATTCTTAAATCACAGAGGAAAGGGAATAATCCTCAAGAATAATGACTGACATGCACTGAAACTTTTCTTTGTAAAGGGTAATGCATGCAAAAGAAAACAGAGGAAATAAAACTTATAAAATATTCTGAAAAGTAAATTATCACACACATCTGATCCTGAGGAAACAAATCTGCTTGCTTCCAAGCAGCTGGATTGAAATATCCAAGCAGCTGGATAGGAGAGCCTGGAAATTTTTCACAGCTCTACTAGATGTGGTCAGGGCTTCCAGGAAACCGGGGACCCCAGAGAGAACCCTTTGCTGTGACCAGCACTGGTCAGGATCCTGCTGACTTGTCCACACATGGAGCAGGAGCACAGTTCAGGCATTCAAAACAGGGATTCCCATGAGCTGGGCAGCAGGAAAGTTCAGTCCAGTCTAGCAGCCTAAAGATAGTTCCGGCATGGGGAATAATGTGGAGTTAAAGTGGGTAGAACAAAGATGGTAGTGGGCTGTGCAGATGTGACCTTTTGGCATCTGATACATCATGGCCCTAATTACTGGATAGGAAATAGGAAAATGAAGAATACTCATCTCTACCCACAAATTCCTTTTGCTGTACTTAGTGGTAAAAGACACATTAAAGCCAACCAGATAAATGACAGGAGCATTCCTTCTGCCTAACCCACCTTTCCATTATATCATTTCCAGCTAGTATGAGTTCATCCTACTGCTTTTTTGGGTTTTTTAATCAAGGTCTCTGATATCTGAGATCTTTTCTCTGACATTTATGTGACAGGAACCTCCAAAATTATTTTGTGCTAACCTGTCTTCCATATTGTAAATTTTCTATTAAAAGAGAAATGCAATGAGAAGCATTTAATATTCACAGCAGTCCATATTGCTGTCCTTACACATACAGCAAGCAAAGTCACTGAGACGGTGCTTCCCTGACATAGGGGAATTAAATAATTCCTAAATTTTAGCTCCAAGTGGGTTATAAATGCTAATGCCTGTCTCCTAAAAGGCAGTAATGCCGTAGGAGTTTCAGGACAGGTAGCAGATCATGGTCATTCCCATTTTCAGCACCCATAGCCATGACAGCCACTGCACTGAGTGCTTGACCAGTTGCATTCATGGGAGAATTCTGAATCTTGCCAGGTTTCTAGTCCATGCCCATTACATCTAGAAGTGTTTGTTAGCAGCATGCTTAGCACAACCCAAAATGAAGGTCCTTTATAATGACCTTCCTACACACAGTGGTAGGCCACGTCTGCTGCAAATTTCTTATTTCCCAAAGACAGAATGAGAGAATTTCTTATTCTCCAAAGGCAGCCCATCTGCAGGACTGAGGCCCTTCCAGGTCACTGGGCACTTGTTGTCTACTCAAAGTTAGTTCTCCAACTTCCCCCTATAATCTGTGAGAGAAACTCACCACATCAGGTGTGGGCACCAAGAAGGCTGTACTGGCCTCTTGCTGAGAGTGGATCAGGGGGTTATTTTGCTTAAATCTGAAACAGCAAACTATAAGTATCTCCAGTCATGCAGTTCACCTTGAGGATGCCCTTCAGAGTTTAATTCAGTCCAAGCTCTAAATCTCTTTGAAGAAAAGCACAAATCACACTCATGGCTATAAACAGAGTAAGTGACATTAACTTGTCTAAAAGAACGCATTGTTGCTAAACTCAAATGTCCAATGAAGTATTCTCTGAATACTTGACTTACCCACACTTCAGTAGCTAGGAGGTCAACAAAACACCTCATAACTTTTGGGACTGCTATTAGGACTTGATAAATAAATTAATCTAGAGCCAGGTAAGCAGGCTTTATTCCTTGCTTCCTTTAAAATTTTAATAGCAAATTTTAACAACCACATGGTTCAAGTGGTTTGTGCCATTAAACTAGACAAGTGCTTCATTCCTGCAGACTCTCCTAATGCCATTTTTTAGAATGTTATTCAAGATATTCTTAAATACAGAGGGAAAAATTATTGAAACCCGAGATCCTCCCCCCTGAGAAATCCATGATTAATTCAGTACATGTAATACTCCAGTACAACATACAAAAGGTTCAGAACATTTTCACTGCTTTAAGGAGATTATAGTCCTACAGGGATATAAAAAAATTATTGGAGTTTCACCGACAGCTATTTTTTATCCTGTTCTGGTTGGATTATATTCTGTCCAGAGAGCATGAAGAAAGGTCTCCTGACCTTCTAAAGATGATTGAAATTACTGGGTTTAATTCTACTCTTATGCTTATTCATCAGCATGGAGTTTTCTTTCTTGTTTCTGTTTATTTTCCCTAAAATTTCATGTTTATATCTAAAATTTACTTTAAATTTGTTGCAACAGTTTACTTGTCCATTGTGTCAGTACATAGCTACACTTCAGTGAAAAAAAAGTAGAATTTTAAATGAAAACTATTTTTTGTCCTTAGGAGATAAAAGATATTAAATATCTCCATAGTTGTTTACTTTTGTTGTATTTGGAATATTACAGGAGTCTGTAATTCACAGGGTACTGCAAGGCTGGCATCACTGATTTTCACGTTGACTGTGTCTCAATACAGTATACATTGATTTAGAAATAAAAAGGTTTTCTAATCACCTGCATCTTGAAGACTCTACACCACCTATAAGAATAGGAGAATTTTATAAGGGTTTTTTATTATTTCATTCTGATCAGAAAGAAATCTTTTTTAGACCAAATCTTAGCCCTGTCTGTATTTCAGTAATCCTAAAGCCTTTGCCATCTGCTTTCGGAGACATCTGTAAGAGCATCACACTTTGTGCAGTGAGATTCATCAGCCCATGATCTCCTTCAGCAGTGGGTACATCTAATTTCTTCAGTTTAGCCAGTATTTCTTTGAAGTGACAGTAACTGTGGCTTTGTTGAATCAGAACAGTCATGTTTTCAAACATCACCAAAAGGTTATTTCATCAATCAAGCTTTACCCTATGAGCTCCTGGGCTTTCTAGCACAGTGAATTTCTGAGGAAAATAAAAGGGATAATTATAAACAGTTCATTTGTTTCCATATCACTGCCATTATCTAGGGCAAAGGCAAGGCACCTTTTAATATGCTTTAATGAAATGTTTTATCTAACTGATGTTTTCTTCCTTGTAAAAAGGTCTCAGGCTGAGATTCTGGCCTCACTAAATCCAGTTGATTGTGTCTAAAATTGTCAGTCATCGCTTGTCACTTCTGCCACTCCCTCAACCTATTAAGACTGAAAGGGTGTGAGGAAACGAGGCTATGGTTTCTCAAGCAGCCGCAAGAGCTTTAGGGAAGTGTTCTTTGGAGAGACTGAATAAATGTTTTCCCTTTGATATTCCTCAGCTATGCTTTTTAACCTTTTAAACAACATGTCTGCAGCACCAACAAGCTTCACGTTGTTCTCGAGCTGGTTGTACACCCGGACTCGAAATAAAAACATTTTGTACTTACACTGCAAAAAATAATGGACAGATGTATTCAGACACACAAGGATTGTAAAATCCTGACCACTTTACTGTGTAATGCCAGCAGGAGCTTTCATTCCCCTGCAGTTAGTGTGCTGAAACCTCCATGTGCTGGAGCATGTTTTCCCTCACTGTGGTCAGCAAGACCCCTGCCAGTACAGCCCAGGACTGGACACTGCCTCAGCCCTGTGCTACTTCAGGAAACACAAGCATGACTTTTACTTTCATATGCCCCAAAGACCAAGCTACAGAAATCACCAGTGTTGCAAAGACTGACAGATACCCAAAAAGAAAATCCACAGAGTAAGAACAAGAATTTTAAGAGGGTTTGGATATTTTTTCAATGCTTTTACACCTTACCACCAATGATGCCACTTATGATCTTCTGGTTTACATTAAAAACCAGAACTCTATCAACCACAATTTCTTCACATAAAACAAGTAAGACATTGGTCCAGTGCTGATCCAGGACAACATGTATTTATGTCAATGCATTATACAGACGTTTCCAAAGCTAGCCAAGCTGTTTTCAAACATTTTGTTTATTCTTGAAATTTCAAAAATCAAACCCAGATTGAAGATTAACTTGTCCTTTAAAATGTACAAAATTTTCCAGTTTGTATAGTATTTATATACTATACAAATCAATTTCAGTTTGAACAAATGCTTGATTTCACATTTGCCACAGAACCTTACCACAGGGCTTATTCACTCCAAACAGCAGAAAAAAAAAAATCATAGAGCATGAAGGACATCATACATCTTGTAAAGTCCACCCATATTTGTAATGAACACCAAAAAAATATGTTTTGTCTTAGAGATCCTTAATTCTCATCGAATTATTATGAATTTTTTTAGCATTTTTAATCTTGATTCTGGTATCAAAATGCTATTTTAAATGTTATCAGTAAACAGACACTATTTTTAGAATGTATTTATTGGACAAACATTTGGTAAAGTATTTTTGATCTGAGATAGTCTCACGTAACTTCTGAAAACACATAATATTTTCTATGTTTGTACATGTGCATGTCTGTGTGTATGTACATGTAAACATAAACAGCAATATGCAAATATAAAACTATAACAGTTGATTTTTTTTAAAGCTATTTTTAAAAGCCATTTTGTGCAGTGTTTAATTCCAGCAGCATTTTTCAGATTACTGAGGAACTATTGGTTATCTTTAATTACCATGGTTGAAATTTACTTATTTAAATGCAACATTTTTAATGCGGGAAGATCCTCAGGCTGGGCACAGAAGAGGAAAAAAAGGCTGGGGGACAATTGCTTGGTTTTGACTTGGCTTTATCTGTGCAATTCTCCCTCCTGCGTATATGCATTGCCACGGAGATTTTGAAGGAGATGAACAGTTTTGTTATTACATTCAGGATTTCGGCTTCATGCAGGGAACACATTCAGGGGAGAGATGTGGTGAAAATATCAGTATAGCTTTATTCATTATGATTGAGGTGAGCTGGTGCCAAGAGCAGCCCAACATCATCATTGCAGCTGTGGGATCCTGCAGGCATTCAGGTTCCAGTTTAATCTCAGGGACAAATTTCTTTGTAATGTTAAATGAGTCCTGCTGGGCATAACATTTGCTAAGGGAAGGGCAGCAATATTCCTCAACCTCACAATGACAGCTTAGGGTTGAAATAAATAGTATCTTGCTACAAACATGCATTGGCTCACAACTGGACAATTGTAAAATAAATTCAAGTATTATTTCAATGCTGAGTGAAAAGAAGTTGCATGGGCTGTGTTTCAACACCTCTTTTCACTCTGCTCTTGAGATACTTATAAAACTACAAAGCCTGTGGAAGGTGAACGAATCATATATATGTTCATCACCTATTCAACATCCACTCACTTCTAACCTTACTCAGATCAGGAATTACTCATTTCAGAAGCCTGTTGAAATTAAGTTTATTTTTTAAATTTTTGTCTATCCTTCACCCCAACTGATTTTTAAACAGCATCTTTATGTTATATATCTCTGTGGTGGGTTGATCTTTGCTGAATGCCAAGTCCTCACCCAGCTGCTCTCTCACTCCCCATCTTCAACAGCACAGGGGGAGAAAGTAATATGGAAAAGCTAGCGGCCTGAGGTAAGAACAAGGAGATTAATGATGAAGTGGTTCAGACTGCAGTTACTACCAGAAAATCTGCTCCTGTGTGGGCTCCTCTCCACAGGCTGCAGTTCCTGCAAGGAGCCTGCTCCTGCCTGGGCTTTCCGTGGTCTGCAGGGGACACATCCACCTGCTGCAGTACAGGATCCTCCACAGACTGCCGCGAGGATATCCGCTCTGCTGTGCTTCTCCGTGGACTGCAGGGGGACATCCTGCCTCACTGTGGTCTTCACCACAGGCTGCAGGGGAATCTCTGCTCCTGCACCTGAAGCACCTCCCATTCTCCCCTACACTGACGTCGGTGTCTGCAGAGCTGTATCTCTCACATATTTTCACTTCTCTCTCAGAGTTGCTGCACAACAATTTTAACCTTACTTCAATATCTTTTTCAGAAGCATCAGCAGCTGATGGGCGCAGCTCTAGGCAGTGATGGATCCATGTTGGATCTCACTGGAACTGGCTTTTACTGACACAGGATTAGCTCCTAT
Organism: Donacobius atricapilla; assembly: GCA_013397315.1. Lineage (NCBI taxonomy): Eukaryota > Metazoa > Chordata > Aves > Passeriformes > Mimidae > Donacobius > Donacobius atricapilla. The sequence goes on from WBMY01009144.1 coordinate 117,304, forward strand.
GCTCTTCTCAGAGAGACGTCCATGGTGCACACTCCCTCCACCAAAAACAAAATNGCCAAGCTGTTTTCAAACATTTTGTTTATTCTTGAAATTTCAAAAATCAAACCCAGATTGAAGATTAACTTGTCCTTTAAAATGTACAAAATTTTCCAGTTTGTATAGTATTTATATACTATACAAATCAATTTCAGTTTGAACAAATGCTTGATTTCACATTTGCCACAGAACCTTACCACAGGGCTTATTCACTCCAAACAGCAGAAAAAAAAAAATCATAGAGCATGAAGGACATCATACATCTTGTAAAGTCCACCCATATTTGTAATGAACACCAAAAAAATATGTTTTGTCTTAGAGATCCTTAATTCTCATCGAATTATTATGAATTTTTTTAGCATTTTTAATCTTGATTCTGGTATCAAAATGCTATTTTAAATGTTATCAGTAAACAGACACTATTTTTAGAATGTATTTATTGGACAAACATTTGGTAAAGTATTTTTGATCTGAGATAGTCTCACGTAACTTCTGAAAACACATAATATTTTCTATGTTTGTACATGTGCATGTCTGTGTGTATGTACATGTAAACATAAACAGCAATATGCAAATATAAAACTATAACAGTTGATTTTTTTTAAAGCTATTTTTAAAAGCCATTTTGTGCAGTGTTTAATTCCAGCAGCATTTTTCAGATTACTGAGGAACTATTGGTTATCTTTAATTACCATGGTTGAAATTTACTTATTTAAATGCAACATTTTTAATGCGGGAAGATCCTCAGGCTGGGCACAGAAGAGGAAAAAAAGGCTGGGGGACAATTGCTTGGTTTTGACTTGGCTTTATCTGTGCAATTCTCCCTCCTGCGTATATGCATTGCCACGGAGATTTTGAAGGAGATGAACAGTTTTGTTATTACATTCAGGATTTCGGCTTCATGCAGGGAACACATTCAGGGGAGAGATGTGGTGAAAATATCAGTATAGCTTTATTCATTATGATTGAGGTGAGCTGGTGCCAAGAGCAGCCCAACATCATCATTGCAGCTGTGGGATCCTGCAGGCATTCAGGTTCCAGTTTAATCTCAGGGACAAATTTCTTTGTAATGTTAAATGAGTCCTGCTGGGCATAACATTTGCTAAGGGAAGGGCAGCAATATTCCTCAACCTCACAATGACAGCTTAGGGTTGAAATAAATAGTATCTTGCTACAAACATGCATTGGCTCACAACTGGACAATTGTAAAATAAATTCAAGTATTATTTCAATGCTGAGTGAAAAGAAGTTGCATGGGCTGTGTTTCAACACCTCTTTTCACTCTGCTCTTGAGATACTTATAAAACTACAAAGCCTGTGGAAGGTGAACGAATCATATATATGTTCATCACCTATTCAACATCCACTCACTTCTAACCTTACTCAGATCAGGAATTACTCATTTCAGAAGCCTGTTGAAATTAAGTTTATTTTTTAAATTTTTGTCTATCCTTCACCCCAACTGATTTTTAAACAGCATCTTTATGTTATATATCTCTGTGGTGGGTTGATCTTTGCTGAATGCCAAGTCCTCACCCAGCTGCTCTCTCACTCCCCATCTTCAACAGCACAGGGGGAGAAAGTAATATGGAAAAGCTAGCGGCCTGAGGTAAGAACAAGGAGATTAATGATGAAGTGGTTCAGACTGCAGTTACTACCAGAAAATCTGCTCCTGTGTGGGCTCCTCTCCACAGGCTGCAGTTCCTGCAAGGAGCCTGCTCCTGCCTGGGCTTTCCGTGGTCTGCAGGGGACACATCCACCTGCTGCAGTACAGGATCCTCCACAGACTGCCGCGAGGATATCCGCTCTGCTGTGCTTCTCCGTGGACTGCAGGGGGACATCCTGCCTCACTGTGGTCTTCACCACAGGCTGCAGGGGAATCTCTGCTCCTGCACCTGAAGCACCTCCCATTCTCCCCTACACTGACGTCGGTGTCTGCAGAGCTGTATCTCTCACATATTTTCACTTCTCTCTCAGAGTTGCTGCACAACAATTTTAACCTTACTTCAATATCTTTTTCAGAAGCATCAGCAGCTGATGGGCGCAGCTCTAGGCAGTGATGGATCCATGTTGGATCTCACTGGAACTGGCTTTTACTGACACAGGATTAGCTCCTATGCTCTTCTCAGAGAGACGTCCCTGGTGCCCACTCCCTCCCCCAAAACTAAAATCCTGCCTCATAGACACAGTCCCATAGACTTTATTGCGTCTTTCCCACTCTATTTGAACATCAGTCCATGTTAGGCCCAAATTTTGGGACACATCAGACTCCAATGGGTACATGAGAAATATGAGAAAAGAAGATGAAGATTCATAAAAAGGCACTGAAGAATTCTTTTTATACTTTATAGAAAGGAGACAAACATTCCATCATTCTTCTTGCCAGGTATTAGCCTCAGTATCTTTGACATTTGCCAAAGGCAATATTTATCATTTTCCTCCATAACACTTCCTCATTCTCTTTCAGTACCACTTGAATAACATGACACTTTTTTAAACCCACTGTGAAGTCTGTAAATCAGTTTAGTGCTTAGAACACATGAAATTCATTATTCAAGCAGCAGTGCTACTGATAGTATATCAAAAAGGTCAAATGAGCAGATTAAAACCTTGCCATATGAATTAAACATATCAGTTGATCTTTATGACATCAAATACATTTCACACAGGCAAAGGAGACTTGTACATTTCCTATTAACAAATTTGGGCACAACTTTTGCACTTGCTCCTTGAAGAAGTGCAAAATATGTTTGGAGAGAGGCAGATGACAGGCAATGAGGTAATAAAAATGCAAAATTTTCCCCATCAATTTAAAGGGAAATGTTGACTGATAGTTGTAATAAAAAAAAGCATAAATATTAATCCTTCTAAATTAAAAAAAATATTTCTGACTAAAGATATGGTCACACTTTTACTTAGGTGAATTCCATATATACAAATAAAATTTTGATTTTTAAAGCATCCTATAAACAGTTTACAGAAGTCAGATTCACTTTGTAGGCTGTAAGCAGTCTTTGCTAATCTAAGAAGCATGATTCTAAACACAGCACATAAATCAGTGTCAATTAGACCGGAAAACCCAGACATTGCAAAAAATATCCAGATGTAGAGAGTAATACAAACTTCTAATAATTATGCTAAGGAATCCAGTTTGAGCTGCATTAAAAATGAAATGAAATGAAATGAAATGAAATGACATGAAATGAAATGAAACGAAATGAGGAAAAGGTGAACTGAAATATATACAAATATTCTGTGTTAGGTTTTTCTCCTGGTCTCTGAAAGCAGCAAGCTCCCAAGAAACTAGGTGTGACTCATTTTCCTCACTGACCTCTTTCAGATAAGGGGTGCCATCTGCTCATCTGGTGAGTGAGCAGTGTTGCAAACTCCAGGTGATTGACAGAGATACAAAGGCTCCAGGACAGCCCCCAGTGTGCTCTGCTTCTCACCAGCCTCCAGGCAGAATACAACCCATTAACCACCAAACTCTGTTCCCACTCTCTAGGGTTTGGCAGTGCCAGAGAAATTGTCTGATAAACAACAAATTAGCACAGCGCTGTTGTCCATGCTTGGCCTTTTCTGGTAGAGAGATTTTTCCTAACTGAGCTTGGCTGTCTGAGTAGCTGCACCTTCCAGATGTCACGAAAAGAGAAAAAAAAAATCAAACTAAACCAGCTTGTTTATTCACATGAGACTATTTGCATTGTGCCAGGCCATACAAGTGTTCACGGCTCCAAAACGACAAAATACACATTCAGACAAAAAAGAGAGACAAGCGACCAATAATCCATGGGAGAGCAGTATTACGAATCAGCAATTATAAAAGACTACTGAGAAACAGAATAGAAAGAAATATCAGTGTGAACCCTATGGAGTAGTTGGTCTGTTTCTACTGCTGGTGTTTTAGTCTTTAAATTACCATTTTTCCACAGCAAATTAAAGGAAAAAGTAAATAGCTTTGGTTGCATCTGCAGCTGTCTGTGAAGTACAACAGCAGAATAAACAGCACTACAAGAATAACAGTTATGTTTGTCCAAAAGGAATTCATCACAGAAAACATCAGATCACTGGTTAAAGAGGTCAGTGACTGTTTCAGTCAATTGCTGTTGATACACATGGCTACCTCCTGATTTCACAGCAGACAAGTACCTACTTTCTGCTCCTATTAAGTTTTGAAAGGACTATACAGTGATGATAAGCCTGCTCCCATGACAGTGCATACACATGGTTTATACATTCTATAAATTTGTGCAAACTCTGTAAACTTAACTTGGTAGGTAGGTTTCTATGTATCAGTTGTGATTAGGCATCATTAGGTATTCCAGTCTTCCAAGCTAACACCTATCACAGCTCTAGAGAACACTGCTGCTCATGTCCAGACCTTTCCTTCAGAAAAAGCCTTTGGTTCCATGAACTTACCAGTCCCCAAGCTTCAGAAGAGAATGCACCACACCGACACTTACTTTAAAGATTCCTGTCAGCCTAGGGAGAAGAAACCTGATAAAATTGATACCTGGATACTGGACTAAAGCAGAGAAAGGAACATCCATGCCCACACATAGATTCAATTCCTCTTAAGTATGCCAAATTCAGGGGTTTATAAATGAGTAGCTCTGGCTGTACATATCAAAAGTTCATGGCAAGCAGAGCTCTCATTCCAAATGCTCAGTCACAAGGCTTTTCTTCTCTCAGCTAAAAGAGCAAAATGGTATCATGGTGCTATAAGAATGATAACTTCCTTGGAAGAGAGTGGCATCTCTCGCTCAGCACCATTCTTACTATGTAATTTGTGTATCCAATCATCTCAAATGACCTGCTCTGTTGTTATTATAATAAAACTCTGCAGTTCCTGATTTAAATTGATTTATTTCAGTACCACTCAAGTTTTTCCTTTTTAGTGTAGAACCTGGATTTAATCTGAACACCTGCCCTTCTAGTTGTAAAATTGATCAAGCAGTAATCCATCCACCCAACAAAGTTCTTCAGGCAGGATAATTCTCTGTAATATTTCACTGCTCTGATTTTAGAAACATGAACAATGCAATTTCCACCATATGCAGCTCTTTTGAGATTAAACATACATTTATTCTCTTAGTGGTAAATTGTAGGAGAAGGGAATACAGGTGACCTTGATGTGATAAGTAACAGCTGCATTAATTTCCCAATACAGCCTTGCCCCTGATGAGTCACAGCTATAGCCAATAAAGATGAGTGTGATAAAAGGGAGTGGGTTAGGTGATGAGGGGATCATGAAGGAGGAGGAACCTTGAGGAAGAGGGAATGAGAGAATCATGAGGTAGAAGGATCCCAGGGTGAGAGAATCACCGCTGTGAGGTCAGTCTGGGTCTGCAGTTAGAGCCTGGTGTTGGAAGCTGCAGTCACAGTCTAGCTCAGTAAAAGCCTGCAGTCAGAGTCTGCAAACCAATACCTGCAGTCAGAGTTTAGCAGGAAATAACCAGCAGTCAGAGGCTGCAAGGGAAACCTACAGCAGGAGCTGGCTGCAGCCAGAGTCAGTGAATAGTTGGGAGTCAGGATGGCTAAGCTGTGAAGAGGAATAAACCAGGACCCTTTTCATGCTGTGATAAACACAAAGACTGTGTCTCAGCTCATTTCTACCCTCTAACAAGAGGGCTGCTGCAACAGTAAACAGTCTACCACTCTTATTTACACCCACATACAACAGTGAAACCAATGGATTTGGTTTCAAGACATCCCAAGGGCCAAACTTATGAGCACAGCATCTCTGGCCTAATTCCTGTTCACTGGAAATGTTGTTTCCCTGGAGCCAAAATATCAATTAACTGCCCCTTGTCCAGGCACCCCAGATTGCTAAGACTCAGGAGAAAATGTCTATAAAGAGAGAAGACATTCTTTCTGAAGCAGGCATTTCATATCTCCAATTATACATCTGTGCAGCCATTACAAGCATCTGAGACTCAGGGAAAGCTAAAAACATGCTGTAGCCTAAATTAAAATAATCATCAAATGGTATTCCAGACAATGCAGTGCATAAGCAGTCAAACTACAGATGGCGTTTACATTTTTACCTTCAGAAGTATCTATCCAATTTCAGCTGAAATAAAGCCAATACCATAAAGTTTTAGAATCATAAAATTACAGAATTTTCAGAGTTGGAAGAGACCCCTCAGGATCATTGAGTCCAGCTTCTGGTCTAGCTGAACATGTAATAATTAAGATGGTTTGTACTTGCAAATTAGTCCTTTCTTCCTTCCATTTTTTTTTACACTGTCAAATGTGTTGCATTTGAAGAACTGTTAAGTAGAAAAAACACTTATGTCCTCTGATAGTATTTTCGTGTACCTTTAGACCAGCAGATACCTGTCTGATTTTCCTCTGCATTTGTATGATTTATCATAATCAAGTATCACAGGATTACAAAGAGTTAAGAATATCACCAACTATCATTAAAATGCTGCCCTCTGTCACACTGAGATTTTTTGACATTATGTTTTTCAAGGTTTGTACTTCAGATGGAATTTTCCGACCTCTCTTCCATTCCTATTTGCATTTTTTCAATTTAAATGTGATTTTAGAGTGTTTTGTCTCTGACTCTAATCTGTCTAGGTAGCACTGAGTTATTCTTCTGATTTCAATGGGTTTTGCATATTGTTACTCCTGTGGACATTATTTTGCTAGCAGAGTATTTCCCAAACATCTGTATGTTCCAGCTCTGACTTAAGTTCATATACATATAGTTATATAGACATGGATAAAAATAAAAAAGGAAGCTTGGCTGGCTTCTTCCTGCACCTTTTATAAGTTAGCAGACTCCGTAGTCCAGGACTATCATTCTGTCATCTTCCACAAGCCTTGACTGTAAAGTACTCCCATAGCACATCCAATGCATTAGTTCAGATAGCAAAGGGGTTTTAAATTAGCCAACTGCGTTTAGAGCCTATGGAGCTGTCATGTAAACTACAGGTGTCACTCCAGCTGTGTCACCTCAGGTCACAGTTATATAAAGCGGGTGCTTAGACCTTGTGTGAATTTATTTTGAATTTCTGCTGCATCTTTCTGCCTTCTCCTGAGAAAACAGATAAAGGTAATGCTTTTAATTTACCACAAAAAAAAAAAAAAACCAGCTTTTCCCCATGTCCTGCGCAGGGGTTTGTAACAGGGTCCAACATCCTGCACAGATGTTAACAGCAAGTAAGACAGGCTGCAGACAGCCACAGTGCCAATCCATGCTCCTGAATCCATAGTGAGTCCACCTGCTCCGGGCTAAGCAGAGCTTTGTGCAGCATCAGCCCTTAACACCTTCAGGAGTTCCAGTTCTCGAACAACACCCCCTGAACAACCTGATCACAGGGTATTGGGGTAATTTTTTGGGCTGTGACTATTTAAATCAGCTTCTGGAAGAGAAAGAAATTTGGGTTACCTCCCTGTTGGTTGTCTCCATTATTGTAGCTCTGCCAATGTAAATTAAACATTCTCATTCTGATGCGCACAGTGTGTCACTTAGAATTCATTATGAATATTTGATAAGGTGTTGTTTATTTGTGGCAAATTAATTGTTTATTTCTCACCCACAGATGAGGTGGTAACTTCAAGCAATTACGGAGCCAAGATATACTTGCACATGTTTATACATAAATACACAGTTAAGTTCAGTCCATGTTCTTAGGCCACAGAGCCAAATTTAAGTAACAGCAAAGTTCTTTGAGTGATAAGAAGGACACATAGAAGGGATTCCTGACAACAAAATGTTTCAAAATCATTCACCCACCTTTGTAAAGCCTATATTTCTGGAGAAGTTCAGAGATGCCTTTAACTAATAAGTGAAGAGCCTCCCAGCCAGAAGTGCAGTAGAAAGGCTCAACAAAAAAGGATTTTATCTGAAAAGCTAAAAACTATGTTCTGACTTTAATAGTCCTTGAGAGATCTTGATACCCAAAAGCTGGAGTAGAGCTGCAAACATAAATACCAAGTTTAAGTTTCCCTTATCACATAGTAGTTCCAGCTGAAGCATTTATCTTTTTAACCCAGTTAGTTAGTTGAGTGAATAATTAGTTGAGTGAATAAAGCAGGAGTGATAATGGACAACCTTCCAAACATTAAATATATTGGTCTGTAAGTTCCCAAGAGGCAGATTGCTCTTGCTAAAATGGGTTTTAGCTGTTTCTAAGGGTTTCTTTCAAAAACTCCAGATCCACTCACACAGAGCAGAATTAACTATAATCCATTGCTTTCACCCTTATTATTACTGAACATCACGTTCAATTTGAGACATAGGTCTATCACTTCTGCAGAACTATTTCTGGTTGCTTCTAGTCAGAAGGGTGCTGAAAAGGTGGAAATAAGGTAATTAAGATCATTATCCTCACTCATAAGAGCATGCACAACATTTAACTAAATTCATATGAATATCACTGAGATATTAACTTGAAACTTCTTAGGACAGTTTGAGAGCCAGTGTAAATTGAAGTTGCTCATTTGAAGGAAAATGAAGCTTTAGCTCCTCAGAAGTGTCAGTGATATATTCTATCTGAGAATCTAAGCTGGAATCCAGAAAAATCAACGTTACTGTAAAAACATCAGCTTGTACGTAACCTGCTCAATAAATAAAATGCCTTTGCTTTAGGACAAACAGTTTTCCAAGTGCTTTTTACAGAAAAAAAAGTGCTCTGCACTGAGCAGAGCATCGAATTCTGAATACCAGATGATCCACAGACCTTCTTGTAGCCTTCTCCCCATACAATAGAGTTCTTGCTCAGCCTCCACTTGGAGTGGAAGTAAGTGTCCTCCTGTACTTGCCCAGGCCTAAGCCATTCTGACCTGCAGTGGTTTTCTCTAAAGAGCACTGGGGCAACACTGAAGAAGCATGAGGACCACATTTGCCATACAGTGCACATAGTGGGCCTCAGCTCCTGGCCATGCTGGGCATCAGCTACCCTGGTCAAACACAAAAGTCTGTTGTGCCACCAGAGGATATCTGTGAACCTATCCCCTTTTAGTGCTGGTGAAAAATACTCCCTTTTAAGCTGTGGGAAAGCACAAAATACCACCCAAATTTCCTTTCATAAATGCGTTATTAATCCCACATGCATGTTTTTCAGGCTCCTGCTTGTGAAGGGACAGATGGCATAGGGGAGTTCAGAGCAGACAAAGGGGAGGTCTTTTGTCACACAAACAATTCTGTGACCTAATGTAAAAATGGTACAAACAGCCATCCAAATACCAAGAGCAGTTGCCAACCTGCCTGCTGGCGCACAGCCATCACCTTTCCTGCCACCATCAGCTCCGTGGGGCACCACCTGCCTGGGCCAACCACCTGGTGGCTGCAGAATGTACCCATGCCAGTGATGGTGGAAAACTAACTCTGACTCAGGCCACCTTCGTTTTCCTTTGTCAGTGTCTGCTGTTTCTCTCCCTTGGGCGTGCTGTGGATGTTGACTAAGGGAACCTTCCCAGCCTTGTTCCATCATTACTCAGGCTTTTCTGGATGATCATTTGGTTGGATATTTACTCAATCATCTTGTCATGATTTTATCTAGTCATCACTGGTCTCCAGCAGACCTTGTATCCATCTAGTGTTAGTTTGGAAAACAGTCATTTAAGGTCAACAGTTCCCTTTTGAGTTGTACTGATTCCTTACAACTCACCAGTTAGTCTTGTAGCTGTCTGGCAGGCTCCAGGTTTCAAGGGAAGGCTGAGTGGCCTTCTCCACACAAACCAGCTTCTTAAACAATATCCTCTTCTGGAAGAAGCTCAATATTTTCATCTTCTTCCATATTTTAGCATAAATCTCTTCCTTCCCATCTTGAACAAGACTACAAAAAGGCCACATAAAATGGAAAGTAGTGCTGAGAGAGATTGTTGCTAACTGTTTCCTTTTTTCTAACCTGGAAATTAAACTCCAGATAATTTTAGTAAGGAAGTAATATAAAAGAGGATCCTTATTTGAAGGCCTTCAGAGGCAGTTATGGAACGATGTCCACAAAAGCCCCCACCAGGGGTGAGTACATTTTTTGGGGTTTAGGAAATTAACACAATTGATAAAAAGCACCAATTAGGAGGATAAGTGGTGATGAAATTCCCCCCCAGGTCAAGCCCCTTCTCTGGAGCCCCCCTTCAGCACTAGCTGTACTTTGTCCATGAGAATGTATCTCAAAGAGCTGTTCTAGGCCTTGGTTCCCAGGAAGAGCCAAGGTAGCACGGAGCCTTGTACCTCCTGGGGCTTGCAGCTCTGGAATTTATTTTGTCTTTTTGTTTCAGGAAAGGCCATGTAAAAGTACTAGGAAAACAGGTCACTAATACAATAGGCTGTAAAGCTACAAATACATGTGCAAAGAATCCAGACAACATACAAAAGAAAAAAAAGGCAAAACCCAAACCAGGGTCATAACCATGGATTAATGCCCAGTCTGAGCAGCTGTACATGCACCTTTCTGACTTCAGGTTAATAACAAAAAACAATAAGACATCCCATGATCAGACGCAACTGGAGGAAAAAAAAGGTGTAAAGGATCAGTGTCCAGTGTCTGGCCATTATATTATCCTAGCTCAGTAAGAACTGGAAACTTCTGGGAGAGAAATTGCAAGCCATAAAAGAAGGAATGATATAGCATGATTTTGTGAACAGGGACTGTCATTTTCCCCAAACAGAGTTTTTCTCTAATAGGATCAAATATACTGAATCGATACTTTAGCCCAGATGGGGTTTGTTGTTTCCAGAGGAACCTTTCTGGAAGAAGGTACACATTTCCTATAAATACAACTGGTATTTTAGGATATTATAGCTAAAGAGATCTATAGCTCTGTTTAATTTCATTTTAATTCTGTTACCATGGTTTGGGAGAGGGGGGAGGGGAAGAAGAGGAAGAAGGGGAAGGGAAGACTTTCTGTCCTGCCACACCAGAGCACCAACTGGGTGGGGCTGGAAAATGCTGCTGCTTCCCTAGAAATATTGTATCTGTGGGTACAATAAACCCAGGAGTTTAGTGAGTAGTAAACAAAAGTATGTTTGTTATTAGCTCATGTTCTTGCTTTTATTGAGTCTCATGTTTCTTTGCCAGAAAGAATATCATTAGCTTTCCTGCTTTACCTCCCAAATTTATTCAAGCTGTACAAACTGGGGAGGTTACTCCTCAATTATACTTTCATGCATTTAAATAGAAAAACATATGTATACAGAGACACACAGAGTGTGAGATAATTTTGATATAAGTAATTTGTGTAAACTATATTATTAATTAATAGTTTATAATAAGGAGATTTATAGATAAGTATATATGTACATCCACATTTTTTTTTGTAGAGAGATGCATGGGATCAGCATTTAGAGTTGCTGCATATCTCTGAGTTTCACTGTAATCCAGTAACTTTTTACTAAATTCCCTGTTTTCCCAGTTCAAGTCACTCTTTCATTTCCCTTCATTTACAATGCTATGAGGAAGGAAATTTATAGTAACGTCCCATCTAAAGCTTTTCCAGAGGTCTACACTATAGCAACACAGTACAAGTGCTCACTCTTTAGTATTATGACTATACAAGTCCCCTCCAGATTTTGTTATCTGGAACTGGTAAAGATTTCCTGCCCAGAGAAAGAACAAACTTCTTAGAAACCACAGTTTTATGGACTCCTCACTACAAACAGTTAATTCAAAGAGCTTAGTTCATCAAGATGTTTTCTTTTAAACTGTAGTGTGTTATCTGCTCTTGTCCTCATTATCTACCTGCTTTTCTGCTGACCACTTACATTCATCTTTGCAAGCAAGGTTTTACACAGGAATTTTTAAATTTGAGCCTCTATGTAAATAGGCCCTCCAAAATTCATTATCAGCATGTCACTCACATACAGCTTTAATTGTATAAAATACATATATCTGAAAAAAAATAGTTAACTTTTTCAATCCATTTAGCTCATTTTATGAACTGTGGGAAGCAGCAGTGTAGCAGCCTCTGGCAAATAAAAAGGATCAGATGTTACACTGAGGAAGGGAGATTATTTTCCTTTTTATATTCAGTATCTGCTTTACTCTCCCTTGACCTGTTGAAAGATTAAGCTCCAATGAGACTGTTTGCACTTAGATCTTCCTGAGGCCTCCTCTTACTAGGAAGGATTCTATAACTATTAAGAAGGATTTGATGATCTGCCTATTCAATATTTAAATAGATAATTCTGCTGCTTCTTTGTTTCAAAAATAGCATGTTCCCTTCCTGTTGCCTGGTCACTGCTTTGCGTAGAAAAAGTACTGCACTGAGCATTAAGACATTTTGACTTTGTACAGCTTTTCTTGTAAACTTGGGTCAATAATAAAAGCAGTCATAAATATACAAGACAAAGTATAAAGACTAGATTATGTGTCTGTTACCATTGCGCAGTTAATTTTCTCTTATCTTGAAAATGCTAATATTTGACTACTAATGGCAGATAAGTGACCTCCTGTGAACTCTTCTGGTTGCATGGATCTGTTTTGTCCAGACTGTGCTTCAAATGCAAATGCTGGGAGATGTAATTATTGGTGGATGCAGATTTCAATGATTGAAATAGAAACATACAGAATGTTGCAGCAGCCCTCTTGTTAGAGGGTAGAAATGAGCTGAGACGGACTTCTTGTTCATCACAGCATGAAAAGGGTCCTGGATTATTCCGCTTTACAGCTGAGCCACCCTGACTCCAGCCACTCACTGACTCTGGCTGCAGCAAGCTCCTGCTGTAGGTTACCCTTACAGCCTCTGACTGCTGGTTATTTCCTGCTAAACTCTGACTGCAGGTATTGGTTTGCAGACTCTGAATGCAGGCTTTTACCTTGCTAGACTGTGTCTGCAGTTTCCAGCAAGGGGCTCTAACTGCAGACCTCACAGCAGTGATTCACACTCATCTTTATTGGTTATAGCTGTGACTCATCAGGGGCGAGGCTGTATTGGGTAATTGACACAGCTGTTACTTACCAGGGGCATGGTCACCTGTATTCCCTTCTCCTACAACAGATGATCTAGCTGAAGCCTTGGCCCAGAAAACATATTAATGACATATTAAACAAAATCAGGCAAATAATTTTTTCAGTGCATCTTTTTCTTTTTCCAGTACATGGAATATTTCTTTCCAATAAATATATGAAAAACAGAATATAGAACTATTCCTTACAGCTGCTTTTCTGATGCTACAAACAGATGAGCTGATTGTTTCTAGTCAAACAATTTCACAGAAACATCCTCTATGTCACACATTTCATCAGTTAAAGAGTATGGACTCTTTGGTACTATTTAGATGACTCTAGGTAATTGGTGTGAAAGGAGGAGCTGAAGGGACACCGTCATAGTGGGGTGGAATATCATCCATTTCCACTGAGCTGTACCACCTTTACTGGGGTAACAGTCTATACCCATGTGAGCACAAATGTTCATGGAAGACTGCTACAAAACCTACTGTACAGTGGAAATTGTACATTTCAATTTGAAGGAATTTATAATCTACTCTTCTTTCTGTCCCATAAGAAAAGATAAACTTTATATGCTTTGTAAAAACTATGACAACAAAGAAAAGAAAAACTGGAGAAACGGATTCCATACTGAAGAACCTTGAATCTTGTCAGAAAGATTTCAGGGTTTTTTATGATGAAAGGAAAATACATTGTGATATTCTCACAAACCTCATTCATTATTTCTGTGGTGAGTAACGCTTGAACTAATAGTGTCCTATCTGTTTAAGAGAGTCTCAGCAGGCAGATGTGCAAAGACAAATCAGAGGAAGAGCAACCAGCAAAACACCTCTCTCAGGATAATCTTTGCACTACTCTCTTTTTTTAGATACTTTTTGCTGATCCTTTCTAATTTTCTGATAAACACCAGAAAATGTGTATTTTCAAATACATTTCTGCAATTCCACACCTTCCAGTTTGATGAGGTCCTTGGAAGAGGAGACAATAGGCTGTGTTACACCCAAACACAGGCTGGCAGCTCCTGTTCACAGCCCTTCAGCACCACCCTGAACAGCTCTGTGCATCGAACAGGACTCAAGGCAATCATATGATGTAGCAATTGTTGGTAGGAATTCTCATTTTAATTACTATCCTAGTGGCCTTGCAGAATTCATTTTCCTTACACTTGTTTGGAACAGGAGTCCTCATACAATTACTGTGTGATAGAAATGATTATGAAAATGATGCTAATAATTATAATAATGATTATGGTAATAATATTTTCATCTGGTCGTTGCAAGGACTGAGTGTTCTTGCATGGCTTGAACACATTACACATCCCAAAAGACAGAGACTTTCCCCTACAGACTATTCTGTGTTTAAAAAGTGTATAAGTAGCATATGGTCTTAATACAGAAAAGCTGTAATTAGGAGCAAGATGCTTGTGCTGTTGGTACCTGAAATTAAATTAGATATTGCTTTCACATTCACATAGGTATGGACATATTTTTTCAAGAGGACAACTATAACTTTTCTGTAAAAATATCACCTTATTTCCTTAAGCTTTAATGATTCAACAATTATGACCCCCTAAAATAAGAAACAGAAGTGTCTTGAGTACCTTACAATGTCAAAATAGTATCTAAGTTTTAAGTATTCAGTAATTATGCCCCCCTAAAACAACAGTTGGAGGAATTTTCACTTACATACCAAGAGAGGCTGAGCATATAAATTTCATTAGACCTGAGTTTCAATGATGAAAAGGTGTGTTAAAACAAATTATCTGACTGTGCACCTGAACTCTGAGAGAATCCACACTTTGAGGGACTTTGCTCTCCTTTGAAATGGAGAAAACTGCCTTGTGCATCACTAGTGATCATCGGAGAAATTAGATCAGAGCAACCAGCTTACTGGTTATTATAATTTTTTATAATAAAGTAAATTATTACACTATTGCTAATTGCAAAATAACTTTCTCCAGTAAACAAGAGATGTGAGAAAATATACCTGGTTGTGGAGACTTGCTCCCTTGGCATAACACCATTGGAGAGGCATCACCATAGTTTTAAAAAATATATTTCAATTATTTTTTCATAGGACTGCAGACACAGTTGAGAAATTTACCCTGAAATTTAAGGCCTCACAGAATTTTTTTTAAATATACAACCACAAAGACGATGGTAAAAGAATTTTTGGAACAATTCTTGATATGTAGATGATATGAGCAAGCTAAAGATTCTGAATACAAAGACTTCAGTAACTAGTCAAAATTAATTACTCCTGTTTAAACATCCATCACAATTGAACCTGAAGGACAGGGACTGTCATCACAAGTGGATTCAGTATCTGGTATGCCTCTTGCCAATGAAGTTTTATTATTGAGAAAATGAGAAGATGTGGTTTTCTAAATAGCGAAGGAAACCTATTAAATTGTTAAATGTTTGTTTCTCCCTGGATTAATTATTTATACAGTGCTACCTCACCTAGAAACTTAACAAATGCATTACAGACTTTATGAGGATTGTACTGGTATGTCATGCATAAAAGAGGAAGGAAAGATTACTGCTAATCTCAGCAACAGCTGTCAGAACTGCAATTATAAACTCCTTGAAATACAACTCAATAAAAACTGTACGAAGAATTTTGCATTTTAACTGTTTCTAGTATCACTTTTAGAGCCTCTACCCAGCAGTTTGTTCGTAGCGTGGGCTGCAACCCTTGGAAATAACTTCTTTGGGTTTTTAGATCACACCAAGGTCTCCCAGTGCATAAGTTATCCTTAGCATATACAAGGGAAAACTAATATGAATCATGTCAGTGACAAAATCCCTCAGGCTGCAACCATTGCCCATAAAGACAACACTCAGGAAAGCATAGCCAAAGCCTGCATGACCCATAGTGGCCAGTGGGAATGATCCAACTACAATGCAGCAACTCATATGATCTGTCATATTCTTTAACAGGTACATTCATAGAAAAGATTCAACCCCTACCAATGTCTGTAGGATGAAAGCAATAACCATGTTTGAGTATTTTCCAGTATATCTTAGGCACTCCAAATGTCTTTGAAAATTTAGTCATCTCTAGTGTAATTTTTGGTGAAAGTCTCTGTTTTCAAGCTTGATGTCTGTTTAACATAAAGAAAATAAGAGAGATTTTATAGATACATATATGTGTGTGTGTTTGTGTATGTGAACACACAAATTTTTATGTAATATCTATATAATCTATATTTATAATATCTGTAACTGGAAGGAACTCTGGCAGTAAGGAAGATAACATGTAAATAAGAAACTGCCACTGCAAGACAATTCTCTAAGCCCTCCTTTGTTCAAGATGAGAGGGATTGGGAATGGGAATACAGCCAGATAAGCCCCAGCAATCTGAGAGCTCAGCTCCTTAATTAGATCCTCACCAGTCCTGTGGAGCTGCAGCACAGGCAACAGAGTGGCTCTGCAGAGAGTGCCCAGCTGCAGGATGTTTCCCTGTCTGTCAAATTCAATCCCCAGCTAGATCAGCTGAAACTGGTGTTAATAAGCCAGATGTGAAACATGGCAAATGCCTGACTGATACAAGACCCAGCCCTCTCCCACACCTATTTATGGGTCTGGTAGGCACAATAGTCTCTCACAGAGCTGACAAACTGGGGCAGCGACCTTGCTGTCAGATTGAGTTTGAAACAAACATGCAAAATAAGCAATAATTTTGATTATCTTAGCGAGAATTCTGCTTTCTTTGATTGCTTCTGGGAGGACTAGGAGGCCATTCCCCAAGGTGGAGTTTGGCTGTGGGAGAGGAAACCAGCAACATAAACACCATATTCCCCTAGGAAAATGTGATCTGCTGTAACTGCCCTTCACACAGCAAACCCCCGGTGAAGCTACCAACCTTTTGTCCATGAAGGGTGAGCACAACCTCAAGAAAAGGTATAAAAACCAAGACTCTGTGTGTGTGTGTAAAATAAATAAATTCTTGGCTTACTTTTATGTAGATGTCATTCTTCTTTGCCAGCAGTCAGTATTTTAAGCATGGCAGCACCAAAATGTGAGACGCCACTCCAATAGAGCCTTCACAGCACTATGCCAGGCTGCCAGCACTTCCTAAACTGAGTTCCTCTGCTTGAATGTTAAGCAGAGAGATAGTGGGAATGGTCTGGTGGTGGTAACCTTTCCACTGGAAAACATAAAACAGGATGTCTTCCAGATTTAGGTTATAGAGAGAAGCAGGATTTGAAATACCTCTTTCCACCCAAAAATACCGTGTGTAGGAAAGTCACTAGTTAGTTGCTGATTATAAGCTTTGCAGTTCCTGTCCATGTACAATTCCTGCTCTTAACTGCATTCCTGTCCAGCACTGGGCAGTTCTGGGTTTTTAAAAACTTACTTTTTTTAATGTGGTATTATGCAATTTTCCTTCATGCACTTCATTCTCTTGTAATCTTAAGATGAAGGCCACATAATATTTTCTCTAAGCTAATGGTAAAGTAACTCCTTTATTCATATAATCATAATTAAATTTACAAGGGCACATTTTTTACAATAAAATAGCATTGGGAAAAATAACCCTATGTGTGTACAAAGACAATACAGAAAATTTGACAGAAAGATAAGAGAAAACATGGATAAGTTTAACTTTTCATAAAGATACAATTATTTCCATGTCTTTCAAATAAAAATGATAAAAGTTAATAACACCATATGTAAAGTAAGATATTATTAGATCCTTGGTAAACCACATCCATCTATCTTAAGCCTTTAATCAGAGCCCTACCCTGCCTACTAGCCAAAATTATTGCTCATATCAGATCCATCTTCTGCTGTCCATCTCATCAAAGCAAATCATTGCCATATCCCAGTAAGTCATAAGCTGGTAAACTTAGCAAGAAAAAAATGAAAACCATTGTAATGCATACAATCTCTTGCTACAGAATTATGTGTAAGGGAGGACAGATTCTACTGTTGAGATTCAAAGCCATGCCAAAATGTAAGATTCACAAAACAAGTCTAGATAAAATCCTATCAACCACCTTCAGGATATTCCAAGGGAGTTCAGTACCTAAAGCCCAGAACATCAGATATCAATGCCATTATTTATGGAAAACCAGACATAAAAGATGGGATAGGGACATCAAAGAGTAGAGATGAAATCCAGAAGTCTCCTGCTCTGATTCTTCATTGCTTATTACCTTGTTCAAGACAGGGTTTGTCAGATCCAGCTCTATGCTACATTAGTTTATGTTGACTTTTTACATTAAGATGAACTATAATTCAGAAAAACTAAGTCCTAGGAAAATTCCTTGTATGGTACAAATCTAATTTGGTACACCACTTCTGTGCCAAGCCAGCAGGTAGGGGTGTACTGAGACATTATCCCTGCCTATTGCATAGACACCACAATGTTATCATGCGGTTGTAGGTATTCTGATCTAATTTAAAATCAGCACTGGGAGAGAATTCTGGTGCATAACAGAATTAAATGGCTGAGAAAACAAGAGGAAACCAATAACCCATCTTTAATATCAGATCTTTTGGTCTAAAAATCAAGCTAGGTCTGGCTAATAAAACAAATTCACAAAATGCATGATGCTCCAATGCAGCCTGATGATTTGACGCACATTTTGTTTGAGGAAGGCCCAAGCCACCAGAGAATGAGGCCCTGTACCACACTACAGCAGTGTAAGAGGGAGAGAAGATCTATGCAGGTAAATCCTTTACTGTTTGTTTAAATTCAATAGCATTTTTTTGGAATAAGCTTCGTATCGCCCAAAGGGCAGAGACTTATTCCATTATAAAACCGCTTACCAACTAAGTTTATTTTACCCGTGAACCATATTGAATTGATGATTCCCTGCTCAGGCGTTCCCTGGCACAAACAGCTCCACCCTCAAACAAGCTTTACCTTGGAGGCTCTAGAGGTACTGAAGTCAACAGCATCCACTTATCACAGGGGCCAGTAACAGAGCCTGGAGTCCTTCACAACGTGCAGGGTCTCTGTGCACAAAATGCACCCAGCTCTTTTTGGATGCCTGCCTGCAACATCAGGCAGCTCATTTAAAGTGGCCTTTTAGGTTAATGTAACAAAATAGATCAGCTTTGAGGGTGTGCTGCCAACAGATTGATCTTCACTACCTCTCAAAACACAGGTCCCAAAATGCAGAGCATTTGTAAATCAGTTAATAAAATAATTGCTATGCAGGAACACTCTTAGACTTGATAAGAGTACCAGACACGCAGACTGATCTTTCACATTACTAATAATTCACAGAGCTGGTATTTAAAGGAAGGGAAAAACTCTCACCTTGTCCTAATTTTCAATATCTTTCTGGAAGAAGGTCAAAGATTATTCTGCCTCCCATCCCTGGAGACATTCAATGCCAGGCTGAATGGATCTCTGAGCAACAGAACTGGTGTGGTGAAAGGTGCCCTTGTGCATGTCAGGGTGTTTGGGAACAGATGATCTTTAATTTAATGTCCCTTCCAACTCAAACTATTCTATGATTCTAATAGGGAATTTTGGTCAGTAAGGCTACCTTTGTCACACAAACACACCAAGTCATACCTTTTTTCAAAACCTCTTTCAACCTTTTGAATTAAAACTGTTGTCCTGTGAGATTTTAACACTCGATTTGGGCCTGGATTCAGTTACATTCCTTGTTTTCATTCTACCCGCACAAAAAAGGCCAGTTTGGTAAGAAAATATAATTGAATCAGTCTGAATTCCTCAACAGGGATGTGTGTTCTCCATCAGTTGTATGGAGAACACAAAATTAAACTAACATTTGTTTTTGTTTTGGGTTGATTTGTCTTTAGTTAAGGTGCCCAAGGTTTCCCAAGAATTTTGAAGAAAAGCTTTTCCCCACAAAATAAGTGCTGGAACAATAGAGGATTTTTTTTTTTTTTTTTTTGGTCTATTTCATTTCCATTGTCACATAAGGAACAGTAGGAGAAAATGTACATCTTTCTTGTTTTCAGGCAACTTGAACTATAAACAAGGTTTTCCAGAATGCCAAGCACAGCTACAGCTGTGTTATACCCAAGACAGGAGTAATTTTCTCCTGTATATGATGCTCAGCCTAATGGAGAAGAGAGATGGAAACCAAATCCTTCAGTGGATACACTTCAGTATCCAGCTAAGGATATTAGATGGCGAAGAA
Organism: Donacobius atricapilla; assembly: GCA_013397315.1. NCBI lineage: Eukaryota > Metazoa > Chordata > Aves > Passeriformes > Mimidae > Donacobius > Donacobius atricapilla. Next base: position 137,377 of record WBMY01009144.1, read on the forward strand.
ATTTTGTCAGCCTGCCCCTACTAGAAAGCCCTGAAAAATGTCAAGTATAATTATTCTGTCCCTCTGTCATCCCCACCACATTTTGACACTTACCTGAGTGCCAGAGTTATTTGATAGAACAGAGGGACAAGCTAACCTTGGGGAGGTTGAATGCAAATTAAGTAAAAGAAAAATAAGAGTAACAATTCAGACAAAAATATTCTGGTTTTCAGATCCAGTAATTCAACATCAAAAAAAACTGAGACTGAGATTATCTACATAGTCTCCAGGCAGGTCTTCTGGTTACCATAACTATGTGTTTGAGTAAAATGATAGAGTTCTCAGGATGCCTGCTTTATTTGGTGAGCAGGATGACAAAATCATTTTGAGGGCAGGAAATGTGCTACAGAAGTTTGGCTGGCTGAAACTAAGCTGCAGATATATTTTCACATAGATAATATTTTTACCATAAGGTTTGTTGTGCAAAGTTTATGTTGTAAAGGTTTTATTTATCTTTAAAATAAGTAAATTCAAGTGCTCTGTAAACAGTCTAATTTAACTTCCAGACAGAGAGATAAATTTCTTCTGAAACAATCTATTCAAGACCAGACAAACCAAACTCCCAACTTTGCAGTTGTTTGCAAGTTCCTATAAATGTTTCTAGAAAAGGAAATAGTAAAAAACAACTTGGAAGACAGAGCAGTATCATTTTTCGTGCCAGAAGTTCTGCTCACTTGCTTTAAGTTTTAAAAAAAAACATTTGGTCCTTCAACATCCCTGTACACCTGCATACAATGATACCAATCAACATTCAGAACCATATCTAGGTCAGTGTTATTCTTAAAAGTGATGAGAAAACTTTTACTGGAATATGAAGAATAAGACTTAATCAAAAAAACAATCCAGTTTAAGAAATATTTTAAGAGCTATTTATACTTTGCAATCTGAAGGATTAATATTCTTTTTTATAAAAGTTGGACACTCAAGAGTGGTGCACTTTGCACATGAACAGCCAATGCTTTATCTGCAGAAACAGGAAAACACATTAGTAACAGCAATATTTCAACTGACTAAAGGCACTGTTTGCATAAACTGCTCCTGTCACATTCTAAAGGCAATGAACAGAAACTTGACACCATTTCTGCAAGTCATCCCTTACTGCACAGGAGCTTAAGTGTAATTTATGACTTAGCTGTTGAAGTAATTCAACCCCAGATCCTTTTGACTGCAAAGTACAGGTGATATATTGACATGAAAAGCAAAATAGAAGGAAAAACCACGATTAACATGAACATTAAAAACACAGGGACATCCATTCATATTACCTCCTCACATGTAAGTTCTTTACTGAGCACCACTGCCCCATTTGTGGAATGTCACCCTTTCAATTTTTTAATCTAAAAAATTTCCCTTGCTATGAAATCAAACTTCTGATTATGTAGGTGTTTTTAAATTTTATGTTCCCTTTAATTACAACAGCATGAAATTTCTTTTACCCTTCTCTTTGAGCACTCAATAATGAAGAACTGCCTTGTATAATTAAAACAGAATTATTCTGTGTTCTGAGACACACTGCAACCTGTCATTACTGTCTGAGGCATGTCTTTAAAAACGTGCTTATGTAAACAGTAAAGTTTTCTAAGGACACAGTTTTAGTGATATCTGTTCAATGAAGTTTTGCCTGTGTGTCAGAGGGAGGTAGAGTAAATTTTAGATGGGCTTGCAGCATTTCAAAGAACCACAGAATCGTCTGGGTTGGAAGGAAATTTAATGATCCTCTGGTTCCATCCCACCTGCCATGGGCTGGGACACCTGCCATTAGACCCAGTTGCTCAAAGCCCCATCTAACCTGGCCTTGAACATTTCCAGGAATGGGGAATCCAACAGTTTCAGTGGGCAACCTGTTTCAGTGTCTTACCACACTCATAGAGCTTCATATCCTATCTAAACCCACCCACTTTCAGTCAGTAACCATTGTCCCTTGTATTTCAAGCATGGCATTCTGTGTATCCCAAGCTTCCAAAAGTGTAATGGTGTTCAATTCTGGCTTCATGAAAATCTCATTCTTTACATGGGTTTTCCGTCGTCTTCCTTCAAAGAAAGAAAAACAATAAACCACTTTTTAAAAAATCACATGTGACAGTCCTAACCAGCAGGTCTTTACACCCATGGCATTCAAGACAAACTGAAAGGAAAAAGGAAACAGAAACAAAAGATGTCTTTTGTGCCAATCCAGGAAGATGTTTCAACACTTTGAGCTATATGTTGGCTGCTCTCAGTTCAGGAAAGAAAACAACCCCACAGCACAGAGTGACTGCTCAGTATTAGGGGAGGTTTCAAACCTCCTTTCTGGGCTGCATTCCTGCTGCACTCCCCTCTGGCCTTTCTTCCATGAGAATGCAGCCACAGGCATGATTCACCCCCAGTGGGAAAACCTTGTGCCCTGCAACCGCCCATCAGTGTGCGCAAGTAACCGGCACCATCCCAGCATCAGCCTGACAATTGTTTATCACTGGGGAGAAAAGAAAATAGATTAGGTGGTGAAACATCTGAGACACTTGAATGTGAAGCTGTTGACTGAGGAAATAAGCCGAAAGAATATTGCCAAAATGGACAGTTTCATTCACACCAAGGAACTGAATGATTTGGGGCTGCTCTGTGACATCTGGGAGTCTTATTTCTCAGCTTGCAACTGGCACAAAAACAGCATAAATGCACCTGCAGCAAGCCCTGACCTCTGCAAGGTGTACAGGCTGCTGGCACATATCACTTAGCAACTGTGGGGATGGACAGGCCACCTCCCTGGGGGTATTCTCCTCCAGTGCCACAGCTGCCTTCTCAGGTTGATGCATTTAGTTCCTCTGAGACTGTAAAAGCTGGTGTTGTCATGGAGCCAAAATTCTCTCTCTGAATGTAATCGTCATGGTTTATCCCCAGCTGGCAGCTAAATACCCTGCAGCAGCTCATTCACTCTCCACCCCAGCCCTGGTGGGATTGGGAGGAGAACTGGAAAGAGGTAGAAACTACCGGGAAAGGTAAGAGTGATTTTGTGAAGAAGAAAGAAGAAGGAGAATAATGAATAGGGGGACTATAAAGAGAGAGAGAAGGATAAAACCTAAGACAGGCAGGTGATCCCCAATACAACCACTCAGCATCCTGAGCAGGGATTGTCCCCTCCTGGTCAACTCCCCCCAGTTTATACACTGAGCATGACACTCCAGTAGGGAATACCCATCTGGCTAGTTCAGGTCAGCTGTCCTGGCCATTATTCCTCCTGGCTTCCTGTGCACCTGCTCACCAACAGAGTGTGGGAAGCTGGAAAGTCCTTGATTTGGAGTAAGCCCTGCTTAGCAACAACTGAACAGTCAGAGAGTGATCAGCATATTCTCTCACAAAATCCAAAGCACAGCGCTGTACCAGCTGCTAGGAAGAAAACTAACTATCTCAGCTGAAACCAGGATACTAATATAGCTAAAGCCTAGAGAAACTCTCAACTTTATGCTGTAGGGAGGGATGAAGCTCAGTATGACTTAGGAGAATATTGTTAAAAGGCAATTTTGTTTAGAGTGTGACTAAAGGAATAGGTGAGAAGGGGAAGCACCACACTGCTGTATGAGAGCAGACCCACAGCAGACACCCAGGCAGGAAACCAAAAGTGACTAGGAGTCACTCACCTGTATTAGGAAGTGCTAAAAATATCACCCCAGATCTCAGCAGGTTGGGTCCATGGGCCTTTCAGAGCAAACAGGCATCATCAGCCCAAGTGGACTGTCCTGAAACAAGATCTAACCAGCATTGCCTCCACCAGCATAGTGAGTTGAAAACAAAATATCCAGGACAAAATACCCAGCCTTCTCTTCTGCCCCAAAAGCCCAAGGCACTGGCTTGCCAGTACAGCAAATGCACTAACTCACTGTCTTATTTGTTATTCTGGGGTAAGTAAATTTTTTTCGGAATCTGACTGTGATTTCCAGGTTGAACTTTAGAGGCCTGTAGAGGCAAGTGTAAAAAATATTATTCTATTCTATGGAGACATGGACACAAGCCCTTTGAAAGACATTTTCTGACAAAACTGGGAAGAAAAAAGGTTCAAAGGTGTTGAGAAGTTCAGTTTCCTCTTAAAAATTAAAACCTTAGAACCTTTTGTTAACATTAAACAGCCAGTCACGTTAAGATCAATGCTATACTGATAAAATTTTAGGACTGACTCTCTCAGTGTGTTTGAACACTTTTGTGGAGCAGGGAAGGAAGGTTTCATGATTTACTTTTTTTAGACTTTGATATAGAAGACTGGAGAGCTGCCTTTAGAGCCTGTCAAGTCAGAGACACAACAGGGATTTTAATGCAAGCTTTCAAAACCCCTTCACAATTTTGAGACAAAAGATCATTTCCAGCTTTTATTCCAGATTCATTTTAGAGGAAAAGTGGGGGATTTTGTTGTTGTGAGTACAGAGGATCCAATAGGAAAAAACCAAAACTTTATTCATTGGTTACCTTGTTGTTCTGCGTGGCCCAAGGACTTAAAAACAAGCTCTCTTCTGCTTTCTGGCCCCTGTAAGGGAGTTTGTGACTGTACGGAGAACCTGGACTATGCTTTTGTGTTAAGATGATCACAGTGCGATTCAGGGAAGATCAGTTTACTACAAAATTGCAATGACTTTCTTTTTAAGACACAAAATTGAAGTCAGACACTCATCAGGAGATCTGAATGCCACTGGCTTTTCAGCCACTGGCGCACATCTTCAATTTTCAGCAACAATAAAATAGCTACAAAAGAAAGGGACTATAATGATGCTAATGATGGCCAAGACAGAAGAGATTCAGGCAAATTGCAACACCACAATATCCATTAAGATAAGATACAGCAGTCACAAGGTAAGGCAGAAGTACTTCTGACAATGAACATACAGAAAGTACAAATTCTCACTTACTTGAAGTGAAACACAAGCATTTTTCACCCTCAAAAATAATAAAAAAAATCCAATTAGATGAAGGGATGGAAGAATTCCCACAGCAGGCCCAGGAGAGAGGAATTTTTGGGTATTTTCAGTGTTATGTCAGAGTCTTGGGAAGAAGGGAAGAGGTAAAGTTTGCAGATACAGGCTGAGGTACCCAGTAGAGAAAACACTTTTCAGTCAGCTGAAATACTCAAAAAATTTTAACAACCATGGAGAAGCAGCTCCTTTCTACTTCTATTCCCAGTTCTCATCAGAGAGATGAGTCCAGACCTCCTACAGATGCTCAGCTCAGCCACAACTGTGGCAGGGAATGAGGAAAGCCATTGTTACAGGGGAAGACAACCCCTCAGGTAGGAAAAGGAAGTGCTTTAAGCAATCAGTACCAAACGCCCCTGCCCATGCTCCCTCACCACTTTGAAACATTAATGGTCCCTTTGTTCGATTTCATCGAGGAAAGTCAACTTATCAAAGGTTATTGACAAGAACTATTGCAGACCATTGCCATGCAGTCACGTCCTTCCATAGCAACCAGACACTGACTTGCAGGTAGAAATCCTACAGTCATGCACAGCCTAGCACATCTGGCAAAGTTTCTGCTTTCCAACTGTCATCAAGAAGGACATGGAAAAAAAGTGCCCAAAACCACTATTTCTCAGCCTTCTGAAAGCTGAAGAGCCACCTGATTCCCCTAAGAGATAACCCAGCTGCTGTCTCATGCTCTGATACCATAATGAAGGGAAAGAAAACAGGGATGAATTTTGAACCTTCATTAGGATCAGCCTTATATTATTTTCTTTCTGCTTACCCTATTCAGGCATACCTACATGAGGCTATCAGGATGTCTTGGTGGGTTTTTTTAGGTTGGGGTTGGTTTTTTGAATGTTTTGCAGTCTTTTCAGAGGAATTTTTAAGTTGTCTGGACTGGAAATACCTCAGGCTATAAGAATATCACTGTTCTAAAATTCACTCTGGCTACAAGGGCCTGAGCAGAAAATCATGCTTAACTGCCAGACCCTGATGCAATTGAGACCAAAATAGATTGCAGGTATTTTGGCAGAAGATTGCTGACCCTTGTTCTTAAACCTGAAAACTTAACATACTACATGCCACAGAAAAACACCTTGAACACTCTTGAAAAATGAGAATTCTCACAGCATGCTTTTAATGCTTGCTAGTAGGTCCATAAGCTGCTTCTAAAAGAATGCTTTTAGAAAGAAATAGTATGGCAGAAATAGACGAAAAATTAAACTGAACAAACCAAGGATGCATGGAATAGTTACTCATTGAAATGAAGAGATTAGATTTCTTCTTGTGTCAAAAAATCTTTATAGTTTTTTATTCCTTTGGAAGGTTATCAGTGGTTTAGCTTTGCAAAAGATATATTTGTTCTAGGCTCATTTATTTCCCAGTTTCAAACTCAAAGGCAACTTTATTTTCAATACCATAGTTACTGCTTTCCTTATGTAGTCAAATTAATGTTTGATAATGTTTCTTAAGGAAGAATAAACTAGGAAATGCAGGAGGATGCTAATTCATGATACTCTGAGAAAGCATTTTTGATTTCATAGTAAAGAAAACTTAGAGGTTTCAAACAACTGAGCTATCAGTGCTGGGAGTGGGATCAAGTAATTTTAGTATCAATATTATATTTGTTTTTCAGAAACAAGAATACCCTGAGAGCTTCTTAGTTAAACACATATACTCTGCTGTTTGTCTCCCACCACCTGGATCACTCACACTTTTGAGTTTTCCTTGGCCATGACACACTTTTTAAGCACAATCCCTTCAGGAAAGGTTTTAACAGTGCAGAAAAAACTGCTCATACACAGCATTAAATATTTCACCAAGTTCTGGGCATTTCAGAATGTAATTGCATACTCTGAGACAAATATTTTGTCTTTCTGGAATGTCTGCTTGGTGAAGAATTCAGTAGCACAGAAGTGGAACTCAAGAACCAGCACACAGAGCAAGGCCAGCAAAACAAAGCACTTCATACAAGGTCAAATAAAAGACATTATTTCACCAAAAATAGAAAAATCTGGGGGAAAGGATAAGGGTGGACAATAGAGAGCAAGCAATCAAGTTTTCCACAATGCCCTCTTCGATACCGTCAAAGCCTGATTGGCAGGCTGCTTACTTCTCAGGCTGGAAAAGTTAGAGAATGTTCAAAAAGAAAAACACCTAATGTCAGCATGGTATCAAGTGGAAACCACAAGGCAGTTACTCTGAGGCAATATTCTAGCTGTAAACAGGCTTGGAAAATTGAGCAAGGCAAATGCCCACCATTTGCACCATTAGGATTGCAGACTAAATGTGCACGTTCTTTGTGAAGCCATGGAAAATGTCTGCAATTTTTCTCCCCACATAGCAAATGCATCTGGTGCCCAGGAAGCCCCAAAAGTTGCAATGACATTAACTTGGTGCCTTTGCTCTGAGCCAGTAGAGCACAAATTGTTATAGTAGGTGAATATTAGATAATAAAATAGAGGGAAGACTTAAAACAATAAGGCTGTGCCACTCTTCCCCAGAGGATTTTGCAGCAGGCTCCAGTTTATTGCAAACTCAATAGAAAATAACCTGAAAAGTTGCACATGGCTCTTCTGATTGAAATGGCTGCCCAGAGCAAACCCTGGGCCAAAGAACATTGCAGCCAAAATGTTAAGCCCTGATTAAACAGTCTCATTTTAAATAGCAATACTTACTGTGTATTTAAAAGTGTTATAAATACATGAGGCATGGGGTACAGCATTTTTACACCAATGACTTTGTATTACATTCATCTACCTTAAGTATACAGGTGTGACAAAACATATTGTGAATAACTAAATTTTAGGCATAGCTTTCAAGAAGTTTTATGAATCTATAAAATACCTAAGAAATTTTAAACTTTATTTCCCTTACTGCTCTGAAACAGCAGCTATTTAAAAAGTTGCAGTCTTGTTCCACATCACACCTTAGAGTATGTAACAAGCTTCCACTAGTTGTCTGCATTTTTCCACTGGTTGTCTGCATGATTCAGAAGCCAAACAGCTGAGGGCACCTTTGAAAAAACTATTTAGCATGTAGAAGTCATAAACAAGAAGAAGAAAAAATGGGAAAGAAGCATTGCAAATAGCCTCTGAATTCCCTGTTATCCTCTTCTGATTTAGTTGTTTCAGAGAGGGAAAAAGAAAGGGTCATCAGCTACAAGAAAAAATCACTGATTACATTCATAGATGCAAGTTCACTGTGCCACTTCTCTTGAGCCTGCTAGAGTTTGTTCCCTCATGACACTGAAATCAGAAGCCATTTACTCATGGATAATAAATTAGTAGAAGGGGGGTTGGAGTTTTTTGGGGGTGGGTCCTTTCCAAGTTTTCTGAAAAACTATAGGACCTAAAATCTCAGCAGTAATATAAAACTAAAGAGCTGTTTTTTGTAGAATTTATTCCAGGCCCAAAATACTATCAAAATTTCTGGCATTGTCACTAAAAGAATTCAGAAAACCTACAAGAGAAATTGCCCACTTCTTATGCAAGATAAGCACAGAGCATCTGCAATAGAGACCCAAAATACATCAACACAAAGAATTCCATGCAGCAGCTTCCCATCAATGAAAGGAAATTACGATACCAAGGAGAAGTCATAAATCCACTTTCCAGTTAAATTCCTAACAAAATTCGTTTTTCAGGCAAAAAGGAGGTTCAGTGTAGTGAAACTGTCCTATGGCATTCTTCATGGGATCTCCTGTATGAAACAAGCACAGAGAGGTACTAAATAGTCCTCATTCTACTTCTTGAATAAAAAATCTCATTTTCTCTGTCCTTTTGGATGTCTTAGGGTTGTGCTTTTAGATATCCAAGACATCCTTCACATACAGAAGCTGTAGCTTTTGTAAAAGAACACCCAAAGGAGGTCCCAGAGTTCAGGGTGGAGTTGAACGTTGTGGATAAGTGACATGGTGGGAAGCACACTCCAAGCACATACAACAGGCACGACATACAGCAAAATCTCACAGCTGCAAGACAAAGGAAATTGTCAAACCTGCATATTCTCTCAACTCTTTTGTCTCATATGAGTGCAGCTTGCAATAGCCAGGGCAAAATTCAATAACCTCCTTACAGATTTCATTTCACCATATAAAGAACCTGCCAGCATGAGGAAGAAACAGACTTGTGAGAAAGGTTTATGTGCTTTCTAGATGCCAAGGAAACACAAGCATATAGGATTTTTCCAAGCAGAACTTCACAAAATTTTGATACTAAAACACCTGCAAATTTTGATACTGAACACCAAGCAAGCTTCTCTCAAAACACAAAATTGGTTGATTGCATAATGCGAAAATTCAAAACACTTTCACTTGATATTAGAAGATAAAGCCATTAGTCTCATGAGAAAAATGTACTATCAGTATAGAAAATTCAGCATCTAGTCTTGATGAAGAGGAAAATATATATATATATACACTTGCCTCATGGCCTCTGTTCTGCACCAGTAGACTTTAGTCTGTGCCTGTAACTGGCAGAATAGATGTCATCAATCTGGTAAAAAAAAAAAGTGATATGAAGAAATCATCTCATATGACTGATGGCACTTACTCCAATGGTGTTACCATTTTCCAGCAGGTATTTTGCAGGCTGTTTACTACAAAATGTACATCTGGTCATATTTGTTCATCTCCAGGCTAATGTTCTTCTTTTTTTTTTCCCCTTTGCTCTCCTCTTCAAGTTCCAAGATGCTATCTGCAAGCCTTGATTTCAATGGGTTGGTGTCATCACTTTTGGCAAGATATTTGCTGAGATCACATAATCCCTTCCTACTTGAGCAGGCTATTTAGTCAGTTTTAAACATATTTGTTTCTTCTTCCTGTTACATCATTTTGTTCCGGGATTGAAGTACTGTGATTCAGTAATCTCAAACTCAATCTTACATTTCCCTCAGTGATTCTTTTTTATCAATATAGTTCAGAATCTGTATGTTTGGTTTCCTGTGTTCCCTCACATAAAGATAAGTTTATCTGCATTATCATCTAATAGTTATACTGAAGTTTATAATTTGCAGTGAGGGCTACAAAAGCTTCTGTAACTACCAGAGTTTCTAGCTCAATAAAAACATACACACTTTATGACAAGACTTTATTTCTTGAACTTACCTTCATTTACATCATAAATACCATAAAAATTATTTATTAGTACACAAGAAAGATTGCAGCTGTCATAAAGCAAAGCCATACTCGATCACTCCAGTACTGCCAGTTGCCAATCCCTTTTAAAGCTGTATCCTCCCACTCTTCCCCACCCTTAAATTTCTATCCAGCAGTTTAAACCCACTCAAAACTCTGTGGAAGAAGTTTTTTTGAGAAATCTTCCTAAAAATGGTTGACACGCTGTCAAAATAAAATGTTTGCAAGCCAGCTTTCCAGATAGACATCCAAAATGACAGCCAGACATCAAGCAGAACTACCTTGATGGAGGGGAGAAAGAAGCCCTAATGAGAATGGCTTCATGGCTTCGGAGAGCTGGGTAGCTCTTCCATCACTTAATTTTGATGAACTAACCCTTCAGCAGAAAGGCAAAATTAATTGTATTTCTAATTCCTCTCAGAATGCTAACAAAAAAAATAATTATAACACCACCGAAATATTAACTAGTGTCAAATTTCCTCACCAGTTTTCATTTATATGCAAGAGATGCTCATAAGCATAACTCCCTGTAGTCATTGGACTTGCTGAGCTCTGAGTGCTTCAGTTGGTATGAAATACATTTAGAATCTCTTTCTGCTTATTAACAAAACAAAGGTCTGAAAATCCATTGAGTTTAACTTCCTTTAACTTAGAACCCCACAATCTAATTTAGAATTACATTTTAAATTTCACTTCTATGTCTATAAAAGTATTTTTGCAGTATTTCATGGAAGTGGTTAATAGTTCAGAACATACAGAGCTATTATTAGAATATTCAAACACTGTATTGCCATAATAATAATTCTTCTCATTTCAATCTTTTAGAGACAAACATATTTCATATTAAATAGCATCTTGTCTTTTCTAAATTAGAGCACCTCTTCCCATATTACCATGAAATATTTCAAGGATGAAAATAATCCACTCAAAAGCCTGAAGCACTCACTTTGGAAGTGGCAGATTTGTGTTCACATACCTGTTGCAGTGTGTTACAGAAGAGACTCAGAGGCTAATTGCAGATATTCAGGAGTTTTGTGGTTGGCACATTTCCATAGGAGGCAGATCTGAAATCTGTTCCTTGCTCATAATCAAGCAGAACAGAGAAAGGTTTTCCTTCAGTCTAAGAAGCACTTTATCCACCGGTTTGGGGATCTAAAGGACAGGTACCTACAGTCTTGCAGTCCCAGAAGTACATTCTAGGACCACTTTTTGTCAGTGGAAAAGAACATTTGCTTTTGCATGAGACTGGGCTGCACAAGCAAGGCTGACCTGGTTTAACAATCACACTGGCTGTGCCTTAGCTGTGGTCTGCAATTATAGCACAAATGCAACAGCAACATCTAAATGCTGGCCACGAGTCCCCAGGTACTACAGCTACATCTGTTAGACCCCTCTTGGACTTCACCAATGTTCCCAAATGAGCTGAAGGTATGGGGAGGAAAAATATGACAGTGTTGTAGAAGCGAGGTCAAAACTTCTCATTTTTCTGCAGAAAAGCTCTGCATTGCTCCCCACGTAATTTCTGCAGATGGTAAAACAACAAGCAGGGTCCAAGCCTGGGAAAACAGCAATCTAAGCTGGTTATCAGGGAGCTACTGCAGAAGTTGTGCTCCTGTTGCTTGAACAAGATCCTGAGAAGGTCCCCGTGATTAAAGCATTAACCAGGGCTATGAGAAATAGTTTTACATACCTGATCTAAAGGAAGGCCCTTAACAGAGAGCCACATCCCAAGCAAGCTCTGGGTTATACTAATTCCACTGTATTTCTAGGAGGGGAAAGGGGTCATTCCTGTGAAGAATGAGAACAGATTCCTAGAAAGTAAAGCTTTTTTATGCAATAGTAAAAGCAGTCAGTGAAATGGAATGGCGTGTTTGTATAAAAAAAATGGTGTTCATGGTGTGGAGTCATTCGGACAGTACATAGATGATATCTGACAATCTACTAAGAATACTGGAAACAGCCTAAAACAGGTGTTAAAGATGCATATTAATGTAAACATATTAAGATAATTGTGCAATGATAAACTTATCCTATTAGATTTAAGGACACATAAGAATAATCTTAAAATAAGCCTGAAATGCTGTTTAACTCAGAATTAATGGTTTATCCATAAATTGCTAATTGTCAAATCCTTGAATATAGTTTTAAATGCACATAAGTAGCTTCAGAGCCTAAGTACCACTGATTCCCAGTGAAACCCCACATATTTTTTTTAGGATCTAGAGAGTAATTCATATGAGGAGCAGCTGAGGGAACTAGGGTTGTTTAGCCTGGAGAAAAGGAGGCTCAAGGGAGACCTTACCACTCTCTACCACAACCTGAAAGGAGCTTGTACCAAGGTGAGGGTTGGCCTCTTCTCCAGGCAACCAGTGACAGGATGGGAGAAGACATCTTCAAGCTGTTCCAGGGGAGGTTCAGGTCAGAAATCAGAAGGAATTTACTCACAGAAAGGGTTGTTAAGGGTTGCAATGGACCACCCAGGGAGGTGGTGGAGTCACCAGAAATGTTCAAGAAACAATTGGATGTGGCACTTAGTGCCATGGCTTAGTTGACAAGGCGGTGTTCAGTCAGAGGTTGGACTTGATGATTTTGGAGGTCTTTTCCAACCCTAATGATTCTATCACTCTAGCCCCTAGAGAACTAAATTTAGATCAAAAAATCACTCGGGCTTTTTTTGAAAACAAAACCTATTCACCGTAACTCACTCATATGTGATTAAATGATTATGCTCTTTTCTAATCCCAAAGCTGTTGCAATATGCCAGGAAAATATAGTGATGCTTCTATACAATACATAGGCATTATAGTTTGTTCTGTTAACAAAATAATGTTTATTTTGACAGAAACTGCTGGGAGCCTTGTGAATACCCTAATCTTACTGCCTACCCATTCCTCTGCTAAAGATCTTAGCAAGTCTGACAAAACATGCAGCTCCAAGAACACTGAGATGTTTTCAAAGATCAGTAAAATCCTTTTCCTGCAGTTTATCCCTGTGTTTATCTTATCCTCCTCCATGAGAGGAGGCTTGAGGGATGCGGTTTGTGGGTTCTGGGTGCACACCAGGTGAGGACTTCTCCATATCACATTGGAGAGTGAGTGTTAAAGAGGTGAACATCACACTCTCCTGTGAAGGGTTAACCTCTGCTTCTCTCCCTCTGCCCTGGGGCCTCTGGAGAGGCAGGCACCAGGCTGTGTGCCCAGCCCACACCAGCACCCTGCCAGCAGGTGTGCATGGGCACAGCACACCCAGCTGAGCTGTTCTGAGGGGCAGAACATGCACTTTGCTCGGCCAGAAATGGCTCCTGAGGGATTCAGGCACATCTCAGCCCCCTCACCATGCCCCTCTTTAGGCATGATGCCAAGGAGGCAAAATATCATCAAGGCTAATCAAGACTGTGGTGTGTGTGTACCTTATCTCCTCAGAAGGAGGGTATACCACAACCTTAATAAAGGTCTCCAAATTGTCTGCTAATATTCTGCAATAGCATTACTCCCCTTTCCCCATCAGCACCACCCCATTTACTATTCTCTCCATGCTAGCTCTTAATCATGAATAAAATGCTACATGAAGCCCTCATTTTTCTAAAACCTCCTATGCTTCTTTCCCAAATGAACTGCTTTGGCTTCAGCCACAGCAGCTGTGGTCTGCACTGTTCAGCTTTTCAGGATGATTTGGCTCAGCAAAACCTACTTTGAAAAAGAAAGCAAGAAATAACTTCTTCATTTAACTAATACATGTTCATGACAAAAGGCAAGGTGTCCCCCTGTCACCAAGAAAAACCATGTGCTTTCAGCAGCACTCTAATAGTACACAAAAATTATAATCTGGAGCAAATTGGAACTGAAATATTTTTCTTTGTGCAAAATATTATACCTCCTCCATATGTTTTCACAGCGAATGGGTTTAAAATGTTTATTCATTACCCTGAGATTCTGTTACACACCCTCTCCATGAGGAGAGTCCAGACCCCCATGGAGCCCAGCTCTGCAGGGTTCAGTTCCTTTACAATACCCCAAGGAAAAATACTAATCCACAATCACACACCACAAGGTCTGGTTTTCAGATGGCCTCCCCTTTCACTGCTTATAGCAGAGCAATTATGCATAATCCAGAGCATGGAGAAAGGTAATTCACATGGCTCGTTTTGCTGCCCCATCAAACACAAGGGGTGTCAGCAGCAAGAGACTGTGGATCTCCACTCATATATTTTGGTGCAGAATTGTAGCAATTTGGGCAATTCTTTTGAATTTATATAACTTTAAGTTATTTCATAATCATATTTGGGGAGAGGTTCAGTCACAGTGGACAATCACAGGAGCTGAAGGGTCTCAGCTACTAGGAAAAATGAATAAAAGTGCAGAAAAATTGGCAAAGCAGAGGCTCAGTTTTTCCTGTCTGATTACACCGCAGAAATTTTAATTACATTAATTTGATGTTGTCCAGATTGCAGCACTCTATCAAGCTAATGAATTTTAGCATGGTGACAAATGTATTTTGTTTCTAAGTCTGCTGTACAGTATTCTCCTTTCAGTGAAATGATTTTAAATCATTAAAACTTCAATAAATTTCTGAAACAATTTTTCATGCAAAGCACTTAAGTATTTTACAAAAGCTTTCCCAGAGTTTCAGCCCTCTATTTAAAAACACATGCAGTTAATTTCTTTTAATTGGTCCTTCCATTCACAGTCACATCCAAAATATGTAAATCGCATCAGTCTTTCTACATCGATACATCATCCATAGCATCAGATTGTGCAGAACACTCTGTTCAAGAGTCAGAGAGACATTCGGATTTGAAAGCAATCATTTCTGTGTTTTCAGAGAATGAAAATGTGCTGGTGACTGAGAAACCTCACAGCTGCAGAAACCAATGGTATTTTTCCCTCTGACTGCCTGCACTGGCATCCTCACAGATGACTTCTGCATCCTTTTTCCTCAGTTACTGAAACACTCTGCAAGTACAGCCATGTGCATATTGATGTTATGCTGTTAACAGGGGCTTGCTCTGCAGAACTTCTGATGATAGGTTTGGGCCCTGTCTAGATGATAGTCTGTCAAATTAATGAACTATAACTCTGTCTTTTATGGCACCACCTGTGTGTGGCTTTCAGGTGAGGATTTTTCTTTATTATTTTGATCTAGAGCGTAAGGGTGTTCATGACATAGACACAAAAAGCAATATTGGTTCAGAAAAAGACTTACGGGCTGGCCTATCAGGCTAATATAAAAACCTGGGACTTCTTTTAGGTATAGGTCAAGCATTTGTTCTTTTATATTGCATAAACTTAGTGTCTACTTCAAGTAGAGATAACCAATATAAAAGGAGGCAAATGACTAAATGAGTTGTGGGACAGAGATCCAAGCCCTTAATTACAAACAATTTGATCAAGGTCCATCAGGGGCTGAGCACTTCTTGCAATGGGATTGAAGAAGGAACAGAAGACATCCAGCACTTTCCAGGACTCAACTCTGATGTACAGTTTCTGCTAAACTGGAGTAACCTTAGGCAGTGAATGATGCTATACCACAGTAGGCCAAATTCATCCTTTTGAGAAAAAAAAATGCTTTTCAAATATTAATCTACATTGAATTGCAATTTTTTTCCTTGTTTTGTTGTTGTTATTGTAGTGTAAACTTATGCAAATTGGAATAATCCTCTTCCTCGTGAGTACAGGAAAGATTAGATTTTTAATTTCATCCACTGCACTTGAAAAATTTAATAAGTGCTTTTTATGAAACTAAGTTTTAAAATAATTACCTTGACAGAAATAATTACACCATCACCTCTGCCTTATATTAGCAAATAAGGTAAAAGAAGAAGAAAGAAAATCCGTGTGATGTAATGTGTACAGGTTGGATAAATGGAGGAAGTCAGTCTTAAAATTAATGAGGTAGGAGATAACAGGCATTGAATAGAATAAATAACCATCCCTGTTTTTTATGTGACCATGGTGAACCTATGAGCCAAAACTCTAAGGACACTTGGACCCAGCAG
This sequence comes from Donacobius atricapilla, assembly GCA_013397315.1. Lineage (NCBI taxonomy): Eukaryota > Metazoa > Chordata > Aves > Passeriformes > Mimidae > Donacobius > Donacobius atricapilla. The sequence goes on from WBMY01009144.1 coordinate 153,470, forward strand.
GGAGAAGCAGCATCAGTGCCTCCATGCTGAAAGGCTGAATGCCTGTCTAAGCAGCCAAGATCTGATCCCAGGATAAAATTTTTAAATTCTCTGGTCCTCTCTAACGCTTTGTGTCTGTCATCTGGAGCAGCAATTCTTAGGACATTTTCATCTCTGATGTTATATACTGGATCAGTTTTTACTTTTGAGTGTGCAATTCTCTATCCTGAATGCACATGAACACAGTACATCCAAAACTACTGGCACCAAATTCCATGCATTTCTACTGGCTTGCCTAATATTCTCCTTTTTCATTAAAAAAAAAAAA
>WBMY01009144.1:153800-169954 GCA_013397315.1 Donacobius atricapilla
AAAAAAAAAAAAAAGAGAGAGAGAGATAAAGTTTCTTCCTTTGTTTCTTCGTGTATTCTAGGATTACTTTAAAGGTATACAGCACCTCACTTCTTAAATTTTAGTCCAGGCAATGCTGAAACAGCTTGTACAGAGGTCTATTATGTAGATTCACCTGCCTATCCAATTCTATTTTTTTCACTTCTTTTTCCATTATTGTCATGGTTTTCCAGTTTCTATTTCCCACTGAGTGCTGTTTCTACTTCCTATATTATTCAAGATATTTTTCTGAATCTGTTTGGCATTATTCCTAATTTGATGATGTTACTAAGAGTTATCTATATATTGCAAAACCATTTCAGCTCATATATACTGAAGTTTTATTTAGGAAACATGTTGTATCTGCTCTAAAGCCCCTGAAGTACTCTTTTACTCTTTTCAAGGTTTGCTGGCTTGCTGTTGCTTAGAACTTATGTAAATATTCCAAACATTTACACCTACAACTAGAAGAGAATCATAAAGGTTGAATTCAAGATATTAACTATAGCCAGGAGTCCAGGTATAACTAAAACCACAATCATCATAATAAAATATCATAGAATATCACAGAATATCCTGAGTTGGAAAGGGCTCACGAGGTTCATCACAGTCCAACTCCAAGATAATAAAGCATGTCTGCAGAACATTCCTCCTTGTTTAACATGGTATGTTTAATATGCTTTATTGCTGTAGCTGCCAGAGTATTTCTTTTGAGCCTCAAGAGCAGCAATCCCTCAGCTGCAGCAGCTGCTCTGCACCATTCAGCCCCAGCTGCAGAATTGCAGTTTCCAGACTTCATCTTTCATTTGAGCCACTGAAGCACTTGACCCAGACATGTTCCTGGAACCTCAGAATGACAGATAAGATAGTGAAAATGTGAATTACTAATTGTCTTGGCTCTTCCTAAGGAAATATCATTACCATTTTCAAGTGTTCTTCCTAATCATCTATGAATTGTAAATGGAAGATGCAAACATCATCATGCTTGTTAATTCCTGTAGGACAAAATAATACTTTTCCTTACAAATTTTAAAGGCAGCATTGTGTATATACTGCAAGATTCCATTTAAATTTACACAAAAAAAATGTCAAAAAGGTATATTCAGTGTGTATTTTGCTTCAGTAACTCTGACCTTTAGAAAAATTCAAGCTGCTGTTTGATTTAACATTTCAGCAGCAAATACGTTTTAATGCACAGAGGACTATTCTCAAAGTTCACAAAACTGTTTGCATAGATGAAGAAAGGACTAAAGATTGTAACAGAAAAAAAAAAAAGCTGTAGGTTCCTTCCAAGTGTAGAATAATCTGAAACCAACAAGCTTGCTTATACACAGGCTGACATCACGGACTTCTGATCACTCCCAGCTTCAGAGCAGCATTTCATAAACAGCTCGGTTCAAAGTTGACCAGGAAAACTTCCACCATCTCTAATGGATTATTTCTCTGGATTAAATCCTTCTAGCTTCTACTAGGCATTTTCCTGTGACAATGTCACAGAGAAGAGTCAGAAATTATGTAGAAAGGACATAATTTCTGCAGAATTCTTGATTCTGCTGTGTGACAGAGTATGAGGAGACCATCTGAAGACACCAGAATACAGGTGAGGTTACACTATCACCACCCCCCGGCTCCTGTCCTGGTTAGGGATCACACACCAGTCCACTTGTTTAGACATAACAAGATCCCCAAGGCAGACCAATCTCACTTCAGCCAAATTGGTTTCTTGATTCTTTTTCCGAGGTTTAGTGTCATACTTTAATCTCTCCAACTGGGCAACTCCTCTTTTTATGGCCATTGCTTTTCTTTTTCTCTACTGCATTATTTAAATATTCTCTCACGAATAATGGCACTTGGGCTAAATGTTTTAAAAATCAATCTCTTCAAAGTATTACTTGTGTGGAGGTAAATTTTAGCATGACTATAGTGGATTTCACTTTTAAAGGAGTCAATTTTACTCTGTTTTATGCTTGTAGACATTTGCAGCTAAAAATGAGCTTCAGGAAAAAGTATTAATGAAATATTGCCAAGTATACTGAAAATTATGCATGGAATTATTCTTCACATTATTCAGCTCAAGACCCTTCCGAAAATATATTTTGTAAAATCCAGGAGTAACAACACAGTGTGTGAAGAAATTGACACCAAGAATCCAACTCATGCTTGGACTGACGCTTTGTTATCCTGTTCTCTAAGAGGACAGAGAGTTCAAGACCATGTTTTGTTGAAGAGTCCAAGAAAGCTTTCCTTGACTTCAATATATAAAACTCTGCCTTTATTGAGGATGAATTTGAATTACTACTTTACCTCAAAAGCTGAAAAGAGACCCAAAAAATATCTTTGAGTCGCTGCACTTATTCCCAAAAAAGAGCAGCAAGACTAAGTGTGCAGTTGCTTTCTGACTAAATCATAATAGGCTGAAAGTAAAGCAGAGAAGACAGACCTCTAGCAAGAGTTTGAATGCCTGTAGAGTTTCTTGCTCCCAGGAATAATTTTGTCTCCTTGACATGCTTTACTGTGTTTGTGGAGGCTGCCTGCCAGTGTCTCTGCCACACACTGACATAGAGATGGCTCCAGGAAGTTTGAACATACAGGGACTGGGAGGAAACAAAACAGAGTTTCTTCACCCAAGAGGTGGTTATACTGCAGGACTTCATCATAGAACTTTGTGGTTATGAAGACCTGGGTTCAAAATGGCTCTGGACAAATTAATGCAAAACCAATTAAACCTGAAGATTATTAAAGACAGATTTTGGTGCACACAAAAATAAACCCCATCCAGAAGTTCCTGAACTTTACTGGATATTGGCAAAGCACTCCAGGGCATCACCAAGCTTACGCTGCCCTTCTCCTCTTCTGAGATTGCCTGGTCTTCCAAATGGACTTTAAGGCTCATCAAGAACAGCCTTCCTCACAGTCCCATGCTCTTCCTCTCTGCACTACTCCTGTAGCCAGACAGGAATGCACTGGAAAGGCATCCCAGCCTGATGGGAATAAAATAAGTCAATAAAGGAGCCATAAAGTCACATTTTACTTATGACAACATAACTTCTCCAAGTAGGCTGATCCTACAACAGATCAAAGTTCACTGACAAAAAGATTTGCTTCCCAGAAAAAAAAAAAAATAGATGACAACCCTCACAACATAATTTTCCAAGTCCTGACAGGAGCCCCTATAAAAATATTGTCCCAAATCACTTGTAGCACAGTCATCTTCCCAGAGTGATTTGTCCAAAGAATAGGCTTAAAATATCCACATAGCTCTTCAGTGCTTGGGCAGTGAGTTACAAATACTTATTGATTTAGCTTTCCGACAGACTCAAGTGTTCAGCCTGTTATCTAGCATGAAGGTATGTATTTCCCTCTTGAGTCCTGCCAGGAAAGCAGAGGATTTCTGCCAATCTAGTTTATTGCTATTCTCTTTCTCCCATGGCTGTTAATACCATCAAGACTCATATTCCAACCTTCTGCACAAGGATTAATTTTACCCTCTGGCCTGCTACAAACACAGTGAGGTTGTCTGGTGCCTTCCTAATGGACCTGCTTACTTCTCAGAGTACTCTCCCAACTAAATGTAACCCAACTAAATATTTATAACTAATATCCTTCCTGAAAACTGCATACATATATATTTTTATGTGACAGAAGAACCATTACAGGGAGAGTACAATCCAGCAATGCCACCAGATGATTTCCCATACAATTCATTTTATTAACTCCAGCTTTGTTCTGGCCCAGGCATGAGACCGTGAAAGCTGGTTTCCTAAATACCTGCTGTACTTCACAAAACCAGACTCAAAAACCCCCTCAATGATGATACTTTTTTCCTCATTTTAAGAACAGTTCTAAGATGAACAGATAATCAGAAAACTTCCTTTGAAACTACTGCACTTTCACTGATTCGGTTTCACAAGCTCACTGTTCATCGTACCCTGGCAGACACTCTGCACAGTGCATGCTTATAAAGATATTATCTAAATCTGATGTTTTACAGTCCCTGAGGATTTGTCCACATAAGTTTAAGACAGTGCTTATCAGCTGTAAGTACCATAGGGATAGGGATTTTAAATTATTCCCAGTCACATGTAACTAAATTGGCTAGAAAAAAATGCTATGCTTTTATGTTCAATTCATCATACACATAATTTTAGTGCTGTTATCCACAAAAGGGATCTGAAGATTCTTTGCTTGCATCCACTTATTAAGCAAAAGAATCACGATCCTGTTGTTACTGCACTATGTCACCTTACAAAGCCCAACCAACCAGCAATACATCATTGAACACAGAAAGCCAAAATCTCTTTAAATTTCAATTCCTATGTTGTCTTTTTTTCAAATTTCAACTTTATTAATATGCCTACTTTTCATCTTTTAAATAATTGGCAGTTGCTCAATTGCAAACACACCTTTCATCATTTAAAAAGCCCACAAATCTCATTATCCCCTCTCCTCCTGCATCCATGGAGAACAGCCCAGTAGGCATTTGTTAAACCTCTCCTCTGAAGCACTATTGTTCAGATGTCATGGACGTTTCTTCCAACCTGAGCTTATGAAAGAGACAATAAGGTTTTTCAATCTCTCATTTCCACACAATTTAGAGACCATGTGAAGCAGAGAAACGAGAAATGATGCCTCTGTAAATCTGAAAAAACATGGATCTGAATTGTGATCCCATCTGTGATACCAGTTTCTGCTGCTCCTGCTGCTCACAGCACTCTGGGAGCCCCTGAGTTCAGCCTTCGGGCAGAGGAGAGCCCAGGGAACCTGGTTTTATCCCCTCAGAGACACTGACTGCCAGCAGATGCAGGCAGAGGCAGCACAGAGCTGTAACACGCGCACTGCTGCCTGGCCCTGCATCTGCTCTGCTGCAGCTGGGAGAAAACACTCACCCTCCAGCGCTCCTTTGTCACAGCCTCCCTCCAAACACACAGGCAACAAGCACAGCTTCCAGCACCCAGGGCCTTAGGTGCAGAGGCAAAAAAAGACCCAAAGAGTTGATGTGGCATGATTTGTTACATTGCAAATTCACATACATTATGCATCTAACAACAGTCCTGTGCACACACAGCTGCGTCATGTGCATCTTCTGGAGAGAAACCACACCTCCCGTCCAATTTCAAAGGTCTGCTCCACAAGCAGGTGGGGATGTGTCCGGGTTTTTGACTCCAACATTCCCCTAATTAGGGGTTTTCTGTCTCTCAGGGTCCTGTACCAGGGTTTAAAAGATGAGATGGAACCTGTGGCTCGGTCTTCAAAGGTGTTTATTCTATTTCTTATCTCAAGGTCTTACAGCAGTCTCAGTGCACTGAAGGAAAGTAGCTACAGGAACATGCAGGCAGAGTGTAAGGTGGTTTTTGAAGATTTCTAATCCAATTAACTCTAAAAACGTACTATATTTACAGTTTTTGTGCCAGTTACTGTCATCTATTCTAAACATGCAATTTGTACACCAAATCCATTCTACCAATGTCTTTGTGCTGCTGTCACAGCAGGAAATGGAGTAGACAAAGAACATGAGACAACGTCCAAAATTCTCCATCTTGCTCTGATCTACTTCCATACTAAAAACCCAAAACTACAAATTTTCACCCTGTGACCAACTAAACTACTATTTCTTTTGGCACAAAACAGAGAAAATAGTATTTTTATTTTCCAAATAATGATCAAACATAACAAGTTTCTTTAGCTTGAAGTCCATCATCCATGCTTGCTTACTTCACTGTAAAATTTAGAACAAAAATTATCTTTCAAAATGTATATGGTGAGCATATATTTCCCAATAAATAGTTCTTTTTGGTTTTCTCTCTCCTTTTTCTTACCACTTAACAGGAAACAAAAAAAACCCAAACTAACTTCTTTACATAAACTCATTATTCCAAATTTTTCAGTGGTTAATTAATCACTGTTCTGCATTTTCAGCAGAATTAAATTCAGAAAAAATATTCTCTCATTCCACTACACAGAGTATTTGAGACTCTCAAATACCTGACCAGGTAAAATATATGTGCCAGCATGTTTTTCCTCAGTATTTTAAAATGAGTAAAAAAGTGGTAGTGTTTCAGTAAACCTCTGCCAGCTAGCATTTCCAGAGCACTTCTAGCTTTCAGAGAACTAACTTTAGCTTTAGAGTGTTCATTTGTAATAGCAAGTGATCAAAAAAAACCCCAAAACATAAATCACTGGTTTCAAAAGCACTGGAAACACAGCAAAATAAATATTATTCTGTAACACCAAGCATAAAAAAATGTGAATCTGTGAAGAGCTGTAGGGAACTCCAGAATTTGAATTATTTCATAACAAAAAAATCTCAATTTAATAGGCAGATGAATAAACTGAAGAACCAGAACTTTCCTTTCTAGAATAGAAAACCAGGCATGAATTTTGAAGACTAAATAAGAATTATATTGCTCACACCCTACAGAAAGTCATTCATTTCACCTTTGCTATTAGTGAGTTTCTATATGTCAAGAGATATTCAGAGAGAATATGGTGTCAGCCTTAAAAAAAAAAAAAATCAAAACCACCCCCCAATAAAAAGCACATTATCCAGCTCATTGTGCAAATGTAAATGAAGGCACCACTAAAGAGCTGTGCAGAGGATTCGATTCTCTTTTGACCTTAGCCCTTACATGCAATTACCTGCCTTGTTTTAAATACTTGTTCCCCAGCCAGTGAAAAACACCTGCTGTTTCCATAGATGTTAATCCCTCTGCAGCTGAACCAGAGCTCTGCTGCAACTGCCCGTTCAGAGAGTTTAAGGATTTAGATTGCTGCAGACACCCATTTGCTTGGGCAGCCTGAGCCTACTCCCTTCCTAAATCATGTATCATATATCATGCAGGTATACTCCCAGAAGGATGGGATAAGTCAGACATGGCAAAGACACAGCAGAATACTGGCAAAACTTATTCCCGTGTTTTGTACAACTCAGGTCACCAAATAGCACAGAAATTCTGAGATTAAAAATGGCAAAGGCTCTAGGAAGAATTTACTGACATTTTGTAAATATTTGTGGACATTTTACAGATGCTTTAAAGGGGTTTTCCCTATACTAAGGGGATGATATATGTGCTATAGCAAGGACGGGAAGGGTGGCGGTGGTTAATGAGGTTAATAATGTGTTGGCTAGGGGGGCACTTGAGTGGTATGTTTCCCAGAGAAGTTGTGGATGCTCCATATCTGGAAATTTTCACAGAGTTTTGAGTACCCAGGTCTAGTGGAAAGTGTCCCTGCCACCCATGGCAGGGGGCTTGAACCAGACGATCTTTAATGGTCCCAAACCATTCTGTGATTCACTCACTTGGCTTTGCTCAGTTCATGAAGTCTCACAATAAAACTCAGGAACTGATTATCCAAGACCATCTGTTAGGACTCAAATCATAGTGAAGTACCACAAAATAAAGGAGAAACTGCTGCTTTGCAGTCTAAAAGGTAAAACACCTTGCAAATTTGCAAGAAAGCACAATATGGATTTCTGCTTATGGATTATTGTAGCCTTGTGGCCACAAATGCAGAGCTGATGCCTTTTCCACAAAGAGGGAAAAGTGTGCAGTAACCAAAAATTATCTGAATGGGTCTTTTCCCCTCCTAACACTGAGATCTGTCCCCCACCAAACTAATTCAACAAATTAACATTTGTCACTGTCCATGACTGCTGGTAATTCATCCTCTGCTCTATTCTACACACCTGAAGAAAGAGGCTGAGTAGTACACTGATGTCTTGAATGTGATCACAAATTTTTTTTATGGCAAAACAGTCCACTGCATATGCTCAAGTTCTAATTATAAATAATGGTGTTCAACTTCTAAACATCCAGGCCCTGCAGGTAATACCGCTTGTGAGGGCTGAGGGACCCTATTCCAGGCAAACACAGGAGATGCTGTCAGTGTGCTCAAGGCCAAGCAAAAAGGCCAACAGCCCCATCGGGGGAGGGAGAAACTGCTGCAATAGAAGTAATTTACAAAAGAAGATTTCATTTCACACCTGAACTCACAACAGATATAAAACCAGGTTATTGATTCTGGGATTGGCATGTTAGATACCACTTAGGTCAAGTTTCCCAATCCTGTTCATTTACTGTGGCTTCCCACGTATCAAATCCTTCTCCTCATCCCATGGCCACTTCTCCTCTTAATAACAAAGCTGTTTTCCTCCAGTCCAGATACATAAAGTGATAGACTTTGACTTGTGTAATTACAGCAGCTCATCAAACCAATGGCATCTGTTAATCACATAACTGCGGACAAAAAATAACAAAATCCAGTTCTAAACACAAAATTAAGTCAAATAAATTAAAGAACAAATGACCCTGATGGAATCACAACCTGCTCGTAAGGCATTTTATGAGAAAACTTCATCTCAATGAATCAAATAAATTCGGTAGTTATCCACTCAATACTGCTTTTATCCAAGTGGATGATATTTTACATTGAATTTTAGAGAGAAATAATAAACTGCTACATTAAAAATCAAGACAATATTATATCAGCTCCTCTGTGTTCATGAAAGCCATTTCCAATTCAGGCGTTAAGTGGATTAATTTATATTGCCATATATGAAGAAATCAAGTTTACCTGGCTGGATTTAATTTTCATTCTATTTAGGGAGACTTTCCATTAAGTCTGAAAAGCATTTAAGCTGTTTATGAACTCAAGTCTAAATGAAAAAAATCTCCAAGCCTCAAAATAGTGGTATGACTACTTGTGGCTGCAAATACCCACATTCAAATACCTCATCTGCCTTTGAACTATCAGTTTTAAACCAGGTAGCTCTCTCCAGATGGGTGGTGCAGTCATCAGCATGGAGTTCTTTGGGAAGTGTCTCCATTTGCTTAGCTGGAGCAGATCCATTCTGTGTAGCTGATTCACTGACTCAGATTTGACCTGTTTCCTGTGTCTATAGCAAATGCTCAGACTATTTTGTCGCACTGTCTGCCTCAATATTAAATTCCCAACATGAGACAGTGTCATGCTTCATGAGACAGTCCATTTCCAGCTCAGCTCCACCGTCCACTTGGAGCTGGATACAAACTAGGACCATCCAAAGACACTGATTTCAAACTGAGGACCCTCAAGCCCCCAGTTCATTCTCCTATGTTTTCATCATTAATTCAACAGCTAATAATTATCTCTTTTTAAGGTAAATGTGCAGGATGGATGGTAACATGGTCAGAGTAGTTACCAATACCAGTATTAAACAATTTATTTAAGGTAAACAAATCACTAACAGCTCATCACCTAAACAAAATTTTTAAGACTACAAAAATAAGAAAAAATCCTGCTGCATTAACAATCATGCTGTTAAACTTCAGAAACACCTCAAAGCAAATCAGCTCAGGAAGAAGACTGCAAATCCTCTTAATTAGAGTTTGTTATGTAGCTACAGGTATGCAAAAGCAGTCCTGCATTCCAGGAAAACTTCTAAGTTTTGCAAGCAAAACCAGGAGTTAACTTCTCCTTAGCTCCAGAACTAGACAAAGCAGGAAAGCTTCATTCTCTCTGCTAACAAAATCAGGAAAACACACATATACATATTAAAATATATATATAAAAATTAACCTTACATACAATGATTTTCCAAAGCTTTAAAAGCTTTTAAAGAATCATACTAATTTTATTCCTTCAGGACTGCAGATGAGCTCTTTCACAGCAGCCAATATTTAGTTTATATTGGTGATATTTAGGGTTATCAGCCAGTGAAGGATGAAAAGAATGAATTACACAAATGGGGGAGGACAGGTAGACCCCAAATACTGATGTGAAATGGGTCAGCACAGGAAAGGCAGTAACTCTTTCCTCAAGGACCATCAGATTTATAAGGTAGTACAGAGTTATCTCTGATTGAACACCTAATTAATGCTATGTATCTTCCTCTAGTATCTTCATCTTGCTACACATGAAATAAATTATGAGGTCACTGTGATGGCACTGATGAAACAAGAATACCTCTGTGATGGGAACAGAACATCCTTGCATGTAGATCAAAAAAGATACTACTCAAAGAGGGAAAACAGCTTTGGGGCCTGGATTTTGAGACAACAAAAGTGACTCCCCTATTATCTTCAAAAGCACATTGCCATGGGAATGGACTATAGCAATAGGATATAATACCTGAATGACTCAGGATGGTTAAGAAGGAAGTGAAGATTGACATTTTGACCACCGAGTTCCTCAGAGGCAAGAGAAAAAAAATAAATTCAGGTAATGGTACTGAAGTGTATTGTCATATCACAGGATTGTTCTTTTTGTGTGAAATAAAGACAATTCAGCAGACTCAGTCACCAGATAATGATGAAAAACAAAATTAACAAAAAAGCAGCTTTGCTGTCCTACAGAAGCAAACAAAAGGTAGTTATGTGAGTAAACAACTTAATTAAGGCACTTTTAAATGTAGATCTAACACTGCAACCTTTCCCAGACAGCTATGAGTCTGACCTGGCAAAGACAATGAAAACACATCATATCCATATGGTAATTGATGCTCCAGTTACACACCACTTTATGAGTTCTACTTGTGCCCTCATGCTTAAGATTTTTCTTTTTGGTAGGAGGCATCAGCTCCATTATAGATAACAGACATACAGTCATGTCTCACAATTCACGGTTCTTTTTAACAGCTCTTTCTAACATGGATGTGAGGTTCGTGTCAGAACTTTCTGACACCTCTAAGACATCAAGTCAGTGATGCTCTTAATTTTTGCATTCTGGCTTGAGGAGAAAAACAGAGTTTGTGGTATTATCAGGATCCATTAGAAACAGAGGTAACAGTGTTTCTAAGTGATTTCTCTCTAATTTACTAGAGGAGGTGTCTGGGGGAGAGCTGCTGTCGCCAAAGTTTCAGCAGCTGTAGGAAAGTACCAGCACAAGAATGAGTTATAATACCCAGGAGGAGGGCACGAACTGAAATGCAGGAAGTTTCATTTGAATATGAGGAAAAGCTTCCTTATTTGGAATGTGACAGCACTGGAACAAGCTGCCCAGAGAAGTTGTGGAAACACCTCTGGTGATATTCCAAACCCACTTGGATGTGTTCCTGTTCCATCCTTGGATATGTTCCTGTAGAGACTTGATCTTCAGAGGTCCCTTCCAAACCCTGCCATGTTATGATTCTGTGATCCTTACCATAGCTTCAGTAGATCTGGAAGCAGGAAGGTTTAAAGCCACCAGAGGAATGGGGTTCTGGTCCAATCTCCCCACAGGAAGAACAGGAGAAAGGATCAACACGTAAAGGGGGTTGATATTGCATTCTCTGAGAAAGGGGACCAAGAACCAACAAGCCAGGCCTTTGCTGATCTTACATGAACCTCTCTTATAAGGCAATGCTCTTCTTCCACAAATTCTAGGATTCACAGTCCTTCAGGGACAGTGGTTATGCCCTAGGAAATATTAGCGGAGAAGTAGGGGAGTGACCTTGCTTCAGAGCCCTCCCTTCTCCCAGTGCAAACCTCCTTCATTCCCTGCTGCGCCATCACCTCGTGCACAGACACGTGCCTGAATCCTCCGGTTCAGAAGAGAGAAGCCTCTGCAAGCATCTGTCCAGGGAAACCAGATCACTGAGTTAGCCTTTGAAAGGGATGAAATCAGGAATCACTTTTACAGTAGGGCAGTGCACCAGAGAAGCTGAACACAGCAGATCCCTCACTGCTGCCCTGCTCGAGCTGCCATAGCAGTCTGGGGAGAACAGGGTGCACTGCTCATGGTGTCTGCTAAAATAGCTGGGCTCTTCTCATGAAAACCTCTTTGTTTAGCACAAACCAGGGACCTCCTGATGCCATGCCTCAGGAGGGAGGCTATGCAGCAAGTTAGCTGTGGAGTCTGCTCATTTCCCCTGGCGTAAACCCAGCTGTTTTCATAACAAGTTGCATCAGAACACAGATTGCTTTTGTTTAACCTCTTTGGCTTATTACACATCCTGGGCAAAAACAGTGATGATTAAACAGCATTCCCAAGCACTCCTTTAATTAAGCAGCACCACTAAGTTATTTATGCTACACAGGAGCTCCTGATAATGTTGCAACCTTCAGTTTTAATTTCTTTACTGCAAAGTTGTTCTGAGAAAAAGCACTTTCCTCTACTTTGGTCACACTTAGTACTCACCAGATACTCATTTTCAAAAATGCTAGGAAAAGGGCATGCATTTCAGCTAAAGTAGTGTTTATTAGAAGCAAATTCCCAAACATTTAGAGAAGCTTTATGCAGACCCCATTGTAAGGGCCTTTCATGCAATTATTGTATTCAAAAGACAGTAGCCAAAAGGTACTTTAAATGGACAGATGAGTTACTACCTGATCTGACAGCAGAGGTTCTTAAAGCTGAGAAAAGTCAACAAAACCATTAAGGGTTTTAGCCTTTGGTCATCAATGAGGAGGCTCTCAGAAAGCAAACCAGAAATGATTACATACTTCAGGTATATAAGGCATCACTTGAATTTGTCCAAGACCAATACCAGGAACAAAACCAGGATGTTGGGGCTAGGGAAAGGTGAACTTACGAAAACAAGAATCCAGGTAGAAGCTAGAGGAACCTGCCCATTTCCCCCTAGTACTCCCTCACAGAGCCCAAACCTCCCCATCAGCTGGGCCTGGATTATTACCAAGGATCCTCCAGGCCATCTCCCTGCCACAACTCCCCAGCCAGGCTACAGGGACACAGCAGAATTCTTTAGCTGCACAGACTCTTGGCTGCCAAGTATTTTTGGCTGCATAACCCATCCAGCTCCTCCTGCCCCCATTTGGGGAATGATGACTTCTCGGGCATGGCACACACATCAGCCTAAAGATAAAAAGTCACAAGACTGTTATTTGCCCTTTGAGTAAGTCTCAGAAATATCATTTGATCAGGTCTGACTCTATTTCCCTTGCTTCACAGGCACTTCAGTAGGTAATAGCTCACCTACCACTTCACAAAGTGACAAGTTTTATCTGCAATTTCTAACAGCATCACATAATAGAAAAAAAAAGAATATAATCAACACCGGAAAATAGTAGCTTTAAAGGAAGTACTAATAATTCTCACCCCTGGAAAAGCTGCATGGAGCTTTTTAGCCATAATTGCACCAGGAGAAAATACCATCTCTCCTGGCTTGCTTGGTGTTTGTGCCTCAGGGGGACCAGGTTTTCCTGTAGACATGGTGGAAGAGAGAAAAATGAAGCTGCAGATCTGCTTAGGGAAGGGAACAGATTGACAGCAATGAAATACATTCAGCACAAGCCCAGGACACTCCTTCTGCTGCTTCGCCGGGCTCCTGGAGAGTCAGAGGTTAAGTGGGGGTGCAGAGCAGTTCCTCTCTGCCCTTGGAGTCAGCACTTATATCCAGACACAGCCAGTTAGCCCGGCCACATTCAGGGAGCAGTGAAACAGCCACATGCGAGCTGCACTTTCTCAGCACATTGTCCTCAAGGGATCAGGTTTGTGGCATTGTTTTCTCAAGGCAAGCCAGGTGGTAGCTGTCTGTCTGCAGAGAGAGTGGGGAAAAGTCAACTGCATCAATTGTTATGTACTTCCTTTACCTGCTTTTGACAGCTGAAGGGAAGCCTGAGAGCCTCTACTTGCTGAGCTCTTTGGACATCCCTTTACCTGACAAACATCCTCAGCTGGGGACAAGGGAAAAGCAAACAGCTAGAGATGTTGCATCACAGCTATTTCAAATTAAATATGGCTTGAGATACTTACCAGTGGGAGAGTTAGCACAGAGCAGTCTAAGTCTTGACAAAGACTAAGATTCAACTTCCTTTTGTGTAAATTACTAACATAATCTACACAAGCTGCAATGGAGTTCCTTTCAGTGTTTCTCAAAATGTGGTTTACATCTCCCTGCTAATAGTTTATGGTAATTAGGAAACTAATTAGAAAAAAAGTTACTTTTTATTATTTTTGATACTATTTATTTCAGAATTTTATTTTATATTGATAATACATTACCTAATTCTGTCGGGCTACTGAATTCAGGGCACACAGATTAAATTTAAAGTATCATGCTGCTGATACTGCAGACCCTGGATCTTGTGAAGTATGACCAGAGTGAAAGCAAAATACATCTATTACAATCACTGCATGAAAATGGTCTTTATGAACTGGCTTTTAAAACCTTTTTTAAAACTGTGATTTGCCATATCTGCTTACAACAAAAGTTTAAGCTGTAGTCTCACAGCCAGCAAGAGATATGTGTTTGCATCCCCATTGTTCCAGGAAAAAACATCTCTGTCTCCTCAAAATACAAACTTAGAATCCCAAATTTCCATAAAATGTGCCAGAGATTACGTAGCCAAAAGGAAGGCCAGAGCAGACCAGAGGTCATCCCAGTATAAGAAATGAAAGTCCTCACTTGTGTACAGTTGTTGTGCATGCAATGAACAAGCTAAAAGGAAATTCAGTTGTGCATTGAGAGCAGGGACACAGGATGGAAAAACAGAAGATGAAAAAATAGGTCAGTGGTTTGATGGAATGATCCACCACTTGTCCTCCATGCTGACTTACAACATCACAAGAGAGTTCATGGAAGTTATGGAAGTTATCAATAACTACAGTGGATCAGGAAACGAAGACCAGAAAAGGAATATTCCAGAAATCAACAAAATTCCTTACATCTCCAGAAAGGGCACAGAGGCATGACAGGACAAACAGACTAATACGAAGAAGTTACAGTGCCTAGTCCCTGCAGGACAGTCAAAGTCATGAAGTTTGGCCCAGGCTAAAGGCTGTTCAGATAAGAAAGTTTGAAGTTAGATAGACACAAAATCTAGGAAGCTTAAAATATTCTCTTTAAAGAAAGATTTCATCCCATTCCAGATTTCTTAGAAGGAAAAAATCAGCACAGCACATATGAAGTCAGAGGTGATAAAATTCAGGACATTCAACGTCTCTAAGTGGGAAAAAATAAAGAAGAAGAAAACAGGCTTGCCATATTAAGAGCAATATGATAAAAATCGTGGACTATATTTTAGAAATAGTGTTTAATAGACTTTGAACTAGAATATATATGAAAACAGGTAAAATATAAAAAGATAAAAGAGGTATAAATAGTCTTTTCTTACCAGAAGAAAGTAACTATGTTTTTCTAAAACATTTCCCTTATTCTAGGTCTCATCCATCATCTGCTTGACATAGCAACAAAATATATTTAAATTGTGAAATTCTACCAATTCTAAAAGAAATTAGGATATAATACAGGAAAAACTAGATGACACCTAAGAACTGGAATTTTGAGGTGTGGCATTCAGACAAACAACACAAGGTACAATTTATGCACTTCCTATAATAGGACTTCACCAAAGACATCCCAGATGGATTTTAGTATTTCACCAGGGATCCTCTGCTCAGACACTTGGATAGAAAAACTCCTTTCAAGTGCACCAGCTCAGGAAACAGCTTGTAATGCATTGTAATCTTTGCAAATCTCAAGGACTGAGATAGCCTGTGATCTTGCAGAAAAAAAGAAAAAAAAAGCTGTTGCCAGTATGTCCACTCTGACAGGCTCATAATCCGAAGCCACCTACATTTTAGCCACCTACACCTGACAGAACAGTCTTACTTTGCACCCACCCTTACCACATGAAAATTGCTTAGAGAATGATGACCTTGAAGTCCACAATTTATCATGTTTTATTCCTATAAAATAGTCTGCTATTGTAGCAGTTCTGTGATTTCCAAATCAATAGGTTTTAACTGTCATTGCTACAATCAGCTGTCCAGTTTCTTTGCCCATTCTTAGCAGAGCTGGATACGTGCAGCCTTTTTAAAACAGTTAATGAATGACAGTGAAAAAGTTATTTTCAACTTGACAGTTTGTCTCTGCACAGAATCCAGACATGGAAAACTGAAGAGCCTTGAAAAAATTATATTATGAATATGCTCGTAAGGGCACCAAAGATGACTCTTGAAAATTTTAATTTTTCCCTTTTGCAGATCTAGTTTTCACACAGAGGGAAAAAGTTGTGCACCTCTGGAAAAATTTGTGAGATTATCAGGTATATATATATATATATATAAATCTTTCTGTCTACTTTTATATGATGAGGGATTTTTTTTTCCTTTTTCCAGTTTTGTCTCAAAACTACTTTCCCATAGTACAGAAGTTATCTCAAACATAACCAAGAAAAAGAAACAGAAATAAAACACTGCAAAACAGTCATTATTCCTTT
>WBMY01009144.1:169988-223849 GCA_013397315.1 Donacobius atricapilla
TGTTAGGCTCCTTACTATACAATAATTTAAGTTAAAAGCAGCAGTAAGGCCAAGGGGCAGGACGTGAAAAATATTCTTTAACAAAGGATACTGGCAGTTTTTAGCACAACTGGTGTTCAGCAAAGTCACATGCATCTCAGAATCAGCTGTGCCAATGAAATATGCGCACCCCAAGGTAAAAAGAGTTCTGACGTAACTCCCTAAATGCAGCACTTAACATTTGCAAGACAGGTTGCTGCTTTCTGTGGTATTCAAATGATGATCCCCCTTGGCCATTTGAAAAATCTCAACAGCAGTTCAGATTTTTTTAATAATCATTTTGGAGTCTAAGAGGAAGCAAATACAATTAATAACATACCTAGTTATCACACGAGCATGAGCTCTCTTCTCAACTCTGACAATATGTGGCTCTAAAAGGAAAACTCCCAACTATTCTGCAGAAGCTGCCCAAGGGAAAAGCAAAAGCTTTTGTATGGAGATGAGTCAACCAATTTTCCTCTGAGTCCTTGTCACTTACTGCACTAAAACCAACGTGTTATATTCCTGAAAAAGTATAGACCCAGCAGCTCCAAGTGTTAGAAATTAGTGACCATCTTCATTTGTTCACACAGGTGCACAAAGGTATTTTTGAAGCTCAGATGATACTGAAAAGAGGCATGAGGTAGGACGGTACACCAAGCGCCTGGACAACCCATCCCCTGCTCAGCCTGTTTGTTTCCAGCAGAGTATCTCACACTGGCCAACAGCAAAATCTGACCTCCTCTTCACCTGACTGCGGGCCTTAAGATCTCAACCAGCTTGTGGGAATAACAAATATTCAGTAAGCACATGATTAAAGGCATTTTCCTGCCTTAGTTCTAGGTGTCAGTACTTCATCATGCATCCCTCCTACATAGAATTGTTACAGGTTCAAATGCTTTTCAGTTGCTGTGTCTTGAATACTTACTCAAATTTACTTCCCTTTCAGATTTGAGACTAAAATCAAAGTTCAAAGAAAATCATTTAACCAGAAAAGTAAAAGAAATCGCAAGTGCAAAACTTAAAAGTTAGTTTATATAAAGATTTCAAAGGCTCTGTTCCTTTAATTAAACTCCAGGAAAAATAAAGGAAAATAAACTCCATTTATTGTTGGATGAAACATAAAAGTGAAATCAAAAGTTAGGAAAATGGTGTATTTCAGAAAGAGAAGATTGGTTACCCTAATCTGGAGGCTGGCAACTGTATCTCTTCGCTTTAGGAGCAAGTTAGTCATTTAGTCCATGGCAGCTCATCTCCAGCCATCTCTAAATCTTCATGTCACCAGAGGGAACAAAGGAAGCTGCTGGCACACACTTCTCTTCCTGACACTGAGCTCTACCCACACTGTCATCACACAGCCTTGATGCACCCCCATCTGCCACCATGGCATCTGCCTGCCTGCACCATGCCAGACTTCGGGAGAAAGAGGCTAAGCAAGTAAAGTGAGTAATGCAAACAGGTGAATAGTGAAAACAACACTCGGCAGCAAAAGCTAGCACTACGCTTGTGAGACATAAAAACAGATCCAGTAGAAAGTTGTATTAATTAATTAAAATTCAACAAAACCATTTGGTCGATTTTTCTGATTCCAAAGGTTAAAAACTCAATAACTCCATCCTCTTTTCTCTCTTGGGACCACAGATGAAGGCCTTTCACTGCCAGTACAGGCCAGCCATGGGATGGGAGATGAAGAACTCACATCTGGAAACTGTAGGCAGCTCCTTGCTATGCCATGATTCCCCAGGACCCGCAGGACACCATAAGCAGTCTGACTCCTGCAGAAATCAGCTCTGGCAACTTCAGTCCAAATTACTGGCTGCACAGCAAAGTCCTCCATAATACCCCCCACTGCAGGCTTCCAGGCTTCTTAAGGTACAATTGTTGGCAGGAACTCAGATCCAACCTCTGAGCTCCCTGAATGTTACCATTGGCAGATAGAAATCTCAGAGCTTGCAGACTTTCAGGTTTCACAGGCACCAGGGCATCAATAACATAAAGGGATATAAGTGAAACTTCAGAACCTTTTCTTTAATTAGAAAGCTGTTGGACACAAGGTGGTAACTAAATGTCAGAGAATGCCAAGTATCACACAGCTTAAAAACACACCACATGATGAAGTATTAAATTATGCACAGGATAATACTAGCAAAGCAGGAGAGGAGAATTTATTTGTATAATACATGAAAATAATACTCAGATGTTTCAGGTCAACCCCTGTAAGCAATTTTGTTTCACATTATGAGTAATGTGGTTCTTTCTAGTTCTTCCAGAAATTGAAGAGGTTTCCAGTGGTAGTATTTGTCATGTTTACTCCTACAATTCAACTCCAGATCTCCTTACCCAGCAGTGCTTTAGTGTTCCCTTTGGAAAAGGAAACAACACACTTGGTTTTGAAGGTGGGGAGATACTCCTTTCCCATTAATGCCACAACACAGTTCTTGGTCCCAAGATCACAGCTGTAACCACAGGACCAATCTCTTATAGCAGTCTTAGGCCCTGCTTATATTGACAAGTATGGCATGAAAAGCTGATTTGTAGAGCAAGACACTTGGTGCTGATTCAGGATTCACTTTGCATGCATTTCTAAAGACCACACTTCAAACAAAATCTTAAACAGTCCAGTAGACTGAACACTTGCCACAAAGCCAAGACACACAGGATGTACAGCGTGACATACATCATGCAGGATACATCCTGATCTTCAGCTTTATTGGAGAAGAGCCCCATTCATGGGCTGCCACCACCATGCAACGTAAATTGAAGTGTGAAATGCAGGGAGGACTCAGAGATTCATTTCAAGAGCATTCAACTGATCCAAGATAAATATGGCAGTGTAAGTGTGCCCTTGTTCCCCCAACTGCTTCCCACACCTCCAGTATCCCTCAGCACTGTGGGAATATGCAGCACTGAGTTAAGATCTACTCAGATAAACTGACTTTAGTTGGAGTGAGGGTTAATTCTTTTCAGGCTTCAGCATCTATCCTTGTAATACTGACAGCAATACCAAAGCCTTTGCCTTCCATATGCAAAAGTAAGCAACAGTCATTAAGCTATACAATCAAATTTTAATTAAGCAGACCAAGAAATCATCAACCTGTAGTCCTCTAACTCTCTTCTCTCTCCATTGCAACAGCGGTCAAATTTTAATTGCATATGATGCAATTCCAGGCTGGATAAGGAAAGTTTTCCCAATTCATCTTTTCACTTGATGACAAAGTACTCTAAGCTTCCTCAGAGACTTGTACCTCAAATGACTACTGACAAGATTAAGGATTGAGTTATGCTCACTTTTTTTTTTTTCATTCTAATAATGAATCACAAGAATATTAACTGCTTGGTGTTGCAAGTGCCTGGAGCCAGGCTTCTATCTATGCAACAAAACTGGTTTTATATGCCAAGCCAAGATCACGTTAAATTTATTGATTACATATTTTATACTGTCAGAAGCTACAAAACACAGAAAATATTGACAGCCAAATTATCTGGTTTAATATAAAAGAAATACAATAGATTTTAGAATGATACCAGAAAACGAAAAACTCCATGAAATTACTGCTGAAAGTTCAGCAGTTAGTGTACATTTAAAAAAAACCCTACCCTCAACCTGATCTACAGACTTAACCACTGGTGTTATTCAGCTGGACTAATAACCTTGACAGTATGTTTTCACTGATGGAGGAATCCTCCTTTTCTTTTCCTCTTCTCATTTCCAGATTTTTTAACGTAGTTTTTAACATGAGAATTACCCCCCTTCCTGCCCCTCCCCCCCCCCCAAAAAAAATCATCTATAGATTTGCTTTTATATACAACTTTAACACTATTTTGAGACTTGGTATATATTTTAGTACTGATAATCAATATTTCTCAGGTTATTGCACTTTCTATGACATACTTAGTCAAAGCTTTATTAATCTGAGACATAATGGGACAACTTGCTTTTCTTGGAAAGTGTCAACACTGATAACCCACTAAAAGAAGAGAACAATTTTTCTAGGCTAATTATAAGGTCCTTTATGGAACTGATATCCTTTAATAATAGTCTTTATTATGAGAATAAATACATAAAACAAATGCAATATATTAGCCACATTTCTTCATATACATTCAGAATTGAACAAGAAGCTAATAGGCATAATCAGCAGAACTAGTTGAACAAACAAATTTTAATAAGCCAACAACACTAGAGGAAAGTTGGAATGTTTATGCACCTGTAGCAGACAAAGAGCATGTGATTTCAGTATTTCCTTTGTATTCATTTTAAGACAAACACACTGTAGTTTTAAGCACGAACTGCATGGACTGACGGAAGTGTTTAGCTCCGTGCGGTGGCCGTTTGAGGTTGTTCTGACTGCAACTGCTTCCCAAGGTATTCCCTGAAATACAACAAAAAATTAGATTGAGAAATGTTCTGGAGAGTGGGGAGTGCAGTAGTGGTGGGAATTATGAAGTTGATAAAGAAGAAAAAGCTTTAAGATCAGAATTATTCCTTCAAATGTCTACTGTCAATAGTCAACCAGAACAACAATTAGAGCACCTGAGCTTTAGATATCCATCATCTGCCTTATGAAAATAAAGTACAAATCAAACATCAACAAAGCTGTCTAGAAAAGGAAAGAAGGCAATGGGAACCTTTAGAACCCTGACAACTGACACAGAACACTAGATAAATTTTGCTTGTTGAATACGTATTTTAGAAGCTGTGGCAAAACATTTAAAAGTATCTCTTTCCACAACCCAGCTGCAGGAGCACAAGTAACACAAAGGACATACTGGCAATACAACCCATAGGCAAGCAAAACAGACACTGACTCAATAACTACATATTCAAGTTGAGAAGAAGAAAAGATAATCAATCCAGGCCCACTGTATACCAACATTTTCTTTGAAGTGTTTTCCTTGCCTGCACTTTGAAGTGCACCAAGCCACTTATTTTCTCTCTGAAACATCTCCCAGATTACCAGCACTTGCCCTGAGCAACTTCCTAAATTCCATGGAAAAAGACTGCACAGTTCTTCTGAATGTTACAATCCTTCCCTCTCTCATGAAAGCAGATCAACACTTCACAAAAAAGAACCACAAAAAAGCTGAAAGCGGTATTTAATAATAGTACCTGTGCTGCTGCTTGTCACAGAAAATACAATAATTGTACCACTGTATCAAGTGAAAGAGAGGTTTCAGGACTCGTGAAACGTAGGCGTTCTTCTTCTACTGCTGATCATACACTTAGTGCTGTGCTTTCTCACTACACAAATATTTCAACCTACACAGGTTAAGCACTAGAAGCACCTCAGAGGGATGATGTTCAGAAAGAAGTCTCAAAAAACCCCCACCTAGCTCAAGAGTATGTGCTTTTGCTTTATTGAAAAAATAAATTTAAAAGATCAGATTTTTTGCATATTTCAAAAACTAGTTTTCAGCTTAGTGTCCTGTTGAACAGTTACTCCTTATGCATTGCAATTCCTATTGCAAAATGAAGTTTAGTACCTCAACTGCAACACCCAACACCACTTTTCTCAGTTTTAACATTAAGCGTCCAGAAAAGCAATAGTTCTTATAAAATGTTAACTGCAAACACCACTAGCAAAGAAAATAACACATAATATGTATGCTGAACCATATGTTATGATTTAGCACCTTCATTTACAGCTTCATCATGTGGTGCTGTAAAATCACAGTATTTTAATGCTTGGGCTCCACTTAGTAGATATAACTCCTGCTCATAACAGGCAGGATATCACCCTCAAAGTAGAGGCTCTTGCTGGCAAAGAAGGAAATGAGCTGCTCTCTTGTAGTTTTGAAGGACTCAAAACTGTACCACCAAAATAAAATTTGACAGTTATCCAAAAACACGGCCATCAGCTATGGAAGAGCTTCCACACTCACCAAACCTCTTTCTGCTCCATGTTTTTGATTGTCTTTTTTTTTTCATTTGTTTCACTGCTATATGCATGTACTGATTCTAGTATTTCTTCTCTGATATCCAGCCTTGAAAGCAACTGACACTTGCTGCATTTATGGCTCTGTTCATCATATTACAAGCCCAGAACATTATTTATTCTTAAAGCACAGATGAACCGTATTGAACGTGAAATTCCCACACTGTTACTTCAAAGTAGGAAAATCAATCAAGCTACTAATCCATAACACTATAACGATTGCAAAGCTTACACTGTTTCAGATGCCTGGCCAAGGCTTTCTAAAAATCCCACCAGAGTGCAGTGCAGTCAGCAAAAATCTCCAAAGCAGCAGAGCAGTAGCACATTTTCTAGGTACTTTGTGCCTTCACAGACGTTCAACTCCTACAGCAGGTAGAACAGAATCTTCCCTACAAAACCTTTTATAGGTGTGAGGTTTAAGTCCAGGGCCAAGGAAAAGCTCTCATCCCATTTCCCCATACAGAATGAGTACCTGCAGTTACATCTCTACATTGTCATGCTGGAAACCCAAGTGAAAAGCCCAACGTGTCCCTACCCCATCACCCCATCCCCAAGGGCCACTGAAATGCAAAAACCTTGCATTACAAGGTGTTAAGAAGGATCACTTAATTTTCTGTTTGTTTATCACTTCCATTTGAGGGTCACTGGTTAACCCAGGACAAGTTATTGCACCGTCTAGATTAGAGGAACATGGACTCATAGAATGGTTTGAGTTGGAAGGGACCTTAAAGATCATCTGGTTCCAAACCCTCTGCCATGGGCAGGGACTCCTTCCACTAGACCAGGTTGCTGAGAATCCCCTCCAGCCTGGTCTTGAATGCTCCACAGGATGGGGCATCCACAGCTTCTCTGGGAAACGTCTTCCACTGTCTCACCACCCTCACAGGAAATCATTTATTTCTGATACCTAATCTAAATCAGCCCTGTTTTATTTTAAAGCCATCACCCCTTGGCCCTGTAAGAAGGCTCTCTCCAGCCCCCCTGTAGGCCTCCTTTAGGTCCTGTATAGGTGCTCTACCACCTCCCCCGAGCCTTCTCTTGTCCAGGCTTAACAACGCCAACTCAGAGCTTTTCCTCACAGGACAGGTGTTCTATGCCTCTAAACTATGTTCATAGCTCTCCTCTGGACCCATGCCAAAATCTTAAGTAGGACCCTGTTCTCCCTCTCCTAAAACACATGTTAAAAGAATAAGAAGATTCAAATATATTTTAAAAATATTGGTATTTCATCACATTAGGAGGTTGAGAAGCACTCTAAGCTTCAAACTTCACTCAGAAGTTTGACATAAGTGTACTCCCCATGTTATTACAAATTAAGGGTCTAAGACTTTATCCTGCACTGATGCTCAATTAAATCTTAAGAGAAAACCTGGGATTTTAAAATTACTATTTACCTCATAAAATTAAAAGTCACCTGTAGGAATGCAAGCATTCAACACATTGCACTATATGAGCATGAATGACAAAAGGATGGATCTTGTCATAAGATAATAAATCAGTTAATAAAATATTCAAAATAGCATCTGAGATTTGTGATGCACACTACAATGGAAAGTAATGAGGTAGGTATTAGACTTACTGTTTTTTAAATTGCAAGCCCATGAATTAAACCACTACAAGATACTTTGAACCATTTTCCTCACACTGTAACAGAGAGGCCTTTATAAAAAGGTCAGATTTAGCCATGTTCTCACTTCCTTCAACATAAAATCATCTTTATTAAATGCAGATGAAGCTAGTGCAAACAAGTTTGCATTTACAGATAACAGCATTCAAACATGAAACAACTGATTCAGTATAAATTTACAAGAACAAAAAAATACTACCTCTGCACTGCAGAAAAGTTTCAAACATGCAATTGTGGTACATCACTTTTGAGACTAACTATAAAATCTTCCCTTTCTCAATTAAAGCTCAGATCAACAAGACTTGAAACATCACACATTTTCACTTCTCTTGTCACACAAAAGTCTGACGGTGAAATATAAGTAATTTCCATTTGCAAATTAATTTTTTCGTTCTTACTAGAACAATCAAGTGAGATTCCTTTCACACTAGAAATTCTCCCTTTTTCAGGCCTCTTTTTAAACACAGATTTTCTGCTGTTTCCAAAGTGCTTTTTCCAAGAAGAAAAGGAAGCTTAGAAGTGAATACATGAATCCATTTTATCTCAAATTCTTATTCTAATTTGTTTCTACATTTTAATTTAATCAGGTTTTGTTCCTGAGAGCAAAAGAGAAACAAAAGAGACACTGACACCTTGAAGCAGAGATATACTTAAATATCATAACTGAAGCAAATACTTAAAGTTTAGGAAAAGGCATACGGAACAGATCCAACAGTAAGCCCCAAAATTTAGTCAATATGGAATTAGGAAATAATTGCAAACTGGCACAAGGCACTACCTACAAATTTTACACTAATATATACCATATACTACAAGATCATTGTCAACAACAAACAGTATGTAATAGAAGGGAAAGTTTTAAGACACAACAGATCCCTAGAGGCCATGGGTTAAAAGAAACAAGCCTTGAAGTTTAAGTAGTACTACTTTCGGTGTTATACTCCAAATTCCAGTGCAGTCAGATTTACCTGTCCTTTAAAGAACACTGAAAATTAACAGACAAAGGAAGAAAAGTAGATGAAGCACAGAAGAAAGAAGGGGTGACATTTTCATATTTTCTCTTTTCTAACATTTAACTCTTGCATTCCAGTTATTAAAGAAGTTATCAAAAAATACTTGATAGTCTTGAATATCTGCAATCTCTAGCTTGGTTTAGGCAGACTGATGTTCCCAAGAGACAGAATGCCTTTCTTTGACAAAAACCAAAATAAAAATATTGATTTTATTTTTCTCTATCTAAACATAAGCCTAGAGTCCCATACTTTTGAAAATTAAATTGAAAAGCTAGTTTTAAAGAAATCCTTCAAAATGTCTGCCACTTAACACAACACACTCAAAAGACATTGCCAACATATACTGTTTACAGACAAATCATAAAGATATGACAAACAGTTAAACAAGTTCACAGGACAGGCAGCAGATAGAATAGTTTGAACAAATTGATCAGTTTTGCCAGCCTTATGTTGCACATCTGCTGCAGGTCTAGTAACCAGGAGAGAATTTATTAGACTAGAAAGAAATGGACCAGTTCTACTACTTTATTGTTGCTTTACAAGTATTTGAATTACACCATTGATGAATTCCCAACTCAATGCAGGCCAAACTAACCCTTGAAAACATTGTCTTGTAAGTGTTACACTCCACAGCTCAACGATCTCGGGAGCCTCTGAGCAGTACACATGAAGTGGCAACACCACAACAGGGTTGCAACCATCTGCCTAGTCTCCATCTAATCCATGACGTAGTTTGTCACACACACACAAACACACACTTACACTTTGATCAGAAGGCATGAACTAAGAACTCTAAGTTTATTTAAAAGTCTGACTCCATTATATGGTATTTCTACAAAGGCCAGGGATTGGGGGAGAAGGTTG
The DNA here is from genome assembly GCA_013397315.1 of Donacobius atricapilla. Taxonomy (NCBI): domain Eukaryota; kingdom Metazoa; phylum Chordata; class Aves; order Passeriformes; family Mimidae; genus Donacobius; species Donacobius atricapilla. The sequence continues at coordinate 179,447 of WBMY01009144.1, forward strand.
ACACCTCTCCCCATCCCATTGGTTAAGACAACTGTCCATCAGCTGTCCATAACTCTAAGGACAGGAATGAAAACTTTCCTTGAACTACAATAACATTGGCTGTGTTTACAGACCAGAGCATGAGAAAGAACCCATAACATGAAACTGTGAAACAGAAGAGAAGGCTGAAAAAATCAGGCGACATCTCCAATGTAAGACTAAGCTGGAACATCCACGCTTTAACCCAGTCTAGCTGTCTTTCTCACGAGACACTCAGGATATTCTGGTGAGACAGGACTTTTTGTTCATTTAACTCTCAAGTGAATTGCAGTGAATTGCTTTCTACAAATAAGCTCCCTTGAACATGGTTGCTGCAGTGCCACATTAACACTGGAGGTGCCAGGGAGAAAGGCAAGTAGAGCTCCACAGGGGCCACCACAGTTCCATTTGCCTCCTCACAGAGCCACAGTCACAGAAGCCGGGAAAGAAAATAAAGAAGCCAGGCACAAATCAAACCTGGAGTGATGTTAATATTTGGTTCCTGAAATGTAATATTAACATGTCTTACTGTTGGATCCGAAGTTATAATACTGCACATTTTTATATATCTTTTCTATATATAATATATAAATATAAATATATATATAAAACATGCTCCTCATTATCATGTTCTATCAGAAAGAGAAGAGTCATGAAAGCAGTAAAGTAAAAAACAGAGAGACATCTTCCTAGAGAGCTGGGCTGGGAAGACTGCCAATGCTGGAGTGCTACCACTGGAGAACTGCTGTTCTCTTTTGTCATTTGTATACTGAACATAATTTTCTTCTTTGACTCAGTGGATTTATGCAATATGAAATATTCCAATTTAAAAACGGTATTAAAGAATATAAAATACGTGTCTATTAAACCAATGCCTACCATGAGTAGTTTTGAAGGTGAGTCATCAGAAACCAACAACAAAGACAAAGAAACAAATGTACACGGCAGAAACAAAGCCACATTGACCAAACAGTTTGGGCCTCCAACACATCAAACTGAAGATTTTTATAAGTTATCTTTTTCAGTGGAACCATGGTGACTTTCACCATGTATCTCCTTGACCTATAAGTGTGGCTGTGGATCTCAAGAGAGAAAAGACACTGCAAACATCTTGGCAGTTCTTAACACCTAGTTTAACAGATTCCACTTCATACAAACAACTAGAACAAAAGCCAACTGTTAATATAAACAAAATCTAGGACATTGTTTCCATATCATTATTCACAGTAAAGAAATGCTCAGCATTTTGATGTGCACATAAATACTGAGCAGTCTGAATGGTTGTACAGGATTATGAACATTACATGAGCAGTGCTTTGAGTTTCCAAATGGAGCCCTGTCTTCAGCTAAATGCAGTAACATTAATAGACAATCTACAGATTATCTTGTGATTACTGAAAACATTATTCATAGCATGGTTTAAGGCCCGCCTTATGACATGAAATGCAGTATTAACATGAGTCTTCAAACTGAGACACTACAGAACCTCCTTTCCTTTCAGCAGTTTCCCTGGTTTTGTCCAATCTTTTTTTAAAAGAGTTATTCTAGACTTCCAGTTCACAACTTCACATACAAGCTATGAAGAAACAGCAGATCAATTAGCTCTTATAACAAAGCTATTACTAAAGCATTCGATTTTAAAAGAAAATAAACTGTGAAATCCAATTCAATATGTGCCTTTGTATTAGGGAGAAAAAGCATGAGCCATTTTTTACTTATAAGATGTGTTATGAGCTAACATGCAGAGCCATTCTGTGAATTTAAAAAACCCACTTGACTAAACCTTGCAATGTGGTTTGAAAATGGTTTTATATTTGATTAGAACATTTGGTTACCACAAAGAATTTTGTTGCTAACAACACTGAGGAGCTTTTTATGTAAGAATGACCAACATTAATAGTGTTTAACTTAATTTTCCTACCAGGAAATCAAATTTTTAAAGAACACTAATCAGAAGTAAATTATCAAAAAGTTACTTCTTTGGTGATGTTTTTCAGCATGTTTTTTCTTTGAAAAAAGAAAACGCAAACTGAGCAGAATGTCTGATAATTTCCATGCTAACACAAGCTCTAGAAATATTGAAATGTGTTTCTGCAAAGAGTACAGATCTCATGACAGAAAACATGAGCACAGAGGGCATATGCCAAAACATAGCCTCTACATCTACATGGATGAAGTTTTACAAGAATACACATTTATGTGCAAATAAAAAGATGGNAAGCTGGAACATCCACGCTTTAACCCAGTCTAGCTGTCTTTCTCACGAGACACTCAGGATATTCTGGTGAGACAGGACTTTTTGTTCATTTAACTCTCAAGTGAATTGCAGTGAATTGCTTTCTACAAATAAGCTCCCTTGAACGTGGTTGCTGCAGTGCCACATTAACACTGGAGGTGCCAGGGAGAAAGGCAAGTAGAGCTCCACAGGGGCCACCACAGTTCCATTTGCCTCCTCACAGAGCCACAGTCACAGAAGCCGGGAAAGAAAATAAAGAAGCCAGGCACAAATCAAACCTGGAGTGATGTTAATATTTGGTTCCTGAAATGTAATATTAACATGTCTTACTGTTGGATCCGAAGTTATAATACTGCACATTTTTATATATCTTTTCTATATATAATATAGAAATATAAATATATATATATATAAAACATGCTCCTCATTATCATGTTCTATCAGAAAGAGAAGAGTCATGAAAGCAGTAAAGTAAAAAACAGAGAGACATCTTCCTAGAGAGCTGGGCTGGGAAGACTGCCAATGCTGGAGTGCTACCACTGGAGAACTGCTGTTCTCTTTTGTCATTTGTATACTGAACATAATTTTCTTCTTTGACTCAGTGGATTTATGCAATATGAAATATTCCAATTTAAAAACGGTATTAAAGAATATAAAATACGTGTCTATTAAACCAATGCCTACCATGAGTAGTTTTGAAGGTGAGTCATCAGAAACCAACAACAAAGACAAAGAAACAAATGTACACGGCAGAAACAAAGCCACATTGACCAAACAGTTTGGGCCTCCAACACATCAAACTGAAGATTTTTATAAGTTATCTTTTTCAGTGGAACCATGGTGACTTTCACCATGTATCTCCTTGACCTATAAGTGTGGCTGTGGATCTCAAGAGAGAAAAGACACTGCAAACATCTTGGCAGTTCTTAACACCTAGTTTAACAGATTCCACTTCATACAAACAACTAGAACAAAAGCCAACTGTTAATATAAACAAAATCTAGGACACTGTTTCCATATCATTATTCACAGTAAAGAAATGCTCAGCATTTTGATGTGCACATAAATACTGAGCAGTCTGAATGGTTGTACAGGATTATGAACATTACATGAGCAGTGCTTTGAGTTTCCAAATGGAGCCCTGTCTTCAGCTAAATGCAGTAACATTAATAGACAATCTACAGATTATCTTGTGATTACTGAAAACATTATTCATAGCATGGTTTAAGGCCCGCCTTATGACATGAAATGCAGTATTAACATGAGTCTTCAAACTGAGACACTACAGAACCTCCTTTCCTTTCAGCAGTTTCCCTGGTTTTGTCCAATCTTTTTTTAAAAGAGTTATTCTAGACTTCCAGTTCACAACTTCACATACAAGCTATGAAGAAACAGCAGATCAATTAGCTCTTATAACAAAGCTATTACTAAAGCATTCGATTTTAAAAGAAAATAAACTGTGAAATCCAATTCAATATGTACCTTTGTATTAGGAAGAAAAAGCATGAGCCATTTTTTACTTATAAGATGTGTTATGAGCTAACATGCAGAGCCATTCTGTGAATTTAAAAAACCCACTTGACTAAACCTTGCAATGTGGTTTGAAAATGGTTTTATATTTAATTAGAAGATTTGGTTACCACAAAGAATTTTGTTGCTAACAACACTGAGGAGCTTTTTATGTAAGAATGACCAACATTAATAGTGTTTAACTTAATTTTCCTACCAGGAAATCAAATTTTTAAAGAACACTAATCAGAAGTAAATTATCAAAAAGTTACTTCTTTGGTGATGTTTTTCAGCATGTTTTTTCTTTGAAAAAAGAAAACGCAAACTGAGCAGAATGTCTGATAATTTCCATGCTAACACAAGCTCTAGAAATATTGAAATGTGTTTCTGCAAAGAGTACAGATCTCATGACAGAAAACATGAGCACAGAGGGCATATGCCAAAACACAGCCTCTACATCTACATGGAATGAAGTTTTACAAGAATACACATTTATGTGCAAATAAAAAGATGGAACACTCCACTAGATATCAAGTGTGCCAGCAATTAATTGGATTTTTGCTTAACTTGTCTCATTCTAGCTAGGAACTGTTCTCTTAAAAAAGATTAATTTTTATCAGAATCGCTATCTTCTCAAACTTTTCATTTCATTAGCTTCTGTTAACTACTAAAAGGGAATTGTAGCTATAAGGAAGGCTAAGAACCAAGAGAAATAAATATAGTGGAAGTCATTATCCTGTAGGTATTGTTTCCTAGATTTAGGCCTACTACCCTATCAAGGATTCCACACCTTAGTGTTGGGATGGGGCAAAAAATAAGGGGTGAGGGTGGGTGCAAACTTCATGGCTGACAGTTGACTACCACTTCTCATTCCCAAATGCAGGCATTGTACAGAAACTATCTATAGAGTAACAGTTTCTAAATATAGCATATTACAAATCCTAGGCAGTTTCAGATTTTTTTTACTGTCTCCCTGCAGAATTCCTCATTTTAAAAGACGGAGAACAAGTAATTTTGTCTGGGGTGTGTATTTAGAAAATCATGTATCAACCTGTTGCGTATTGTCCAATTTGTTGATTCATTCAGTATGCCCTTTATGAATTCTATTTCCATAGCACACTTAATCATGCTTAAGGGATAAATCCTAACTCCCACTGTTTAGCACCTGCCAGCATACTCAAACTCTTCAGGCTGGTATCAAGGAGGGGGTCAGGAGCCCCACGCCCAAGCAGGTGTGAGAGTAGCCTGTGCTGGAGCAGGGTCGGGACAAGGATATGCAGACCCGTGGAGAGAGAGAGAAGCCCATACCAGAGCAGGTTTCCTGGCAGGACTTGTGACCCTCTGGAGGGGCACATGCTGAGGCATCCTGTCCTTGAAGGACTGCACCCTCCAGAAGAGTGACCCATGCTGCAGTAGTCTGGGGAGAGCTGTTGCCCATGGGATGAACTCATGCCGAAGAAGTTCATAGAGAACTATCTCCCATGGCAGGGACTCCATTATGGAGCAAGGGAAGTATTCCTCTCCCTAACCTGTGGGAGAAAACAATGTGTGATGAACTGGCCATTACCCCCATTCCATCTCCCGCAGCCCTAGGGGAGGAGGTAGAGCTGGGAAGGAAGGAGGGGTGGAGACAAGGTATTTAAGGTCTTACTTCTCATTATCCTGCTATTTAATAAATTCAATTAATTATCTCTAATTCGAGCCTGTTTTGCCTGTGACAGTATTTGGTGAGTGATATATCCCGCTCCTTAACTCAGGAACCCTTCACTGTATTTTCTCTCCCGTCCCGCCATGGAGGGGAGTGATACAGTAGCTTTGGTGGGTGCATGCACTCAGGGTCAACCAACTACATAGGTTCTTACTAACACCATGGGGTGCCATGACTAACACAATTCAAGTCAGATTGAAACTCAGGATTATTTCCCATGTATAGGCCGTAAGTGATGCTAAAAAGATAATTTTGCTCCTCACTTCATCAAGTGCATGATCATTTAACATGCAAATGTAACTGGAATATTTCAACTGAACTCATCTCATCTGAAAAGCTGACAGCAGTTATTGCTTCTGCCAACATAGCTTCACCATTTAAGAGAATGCCTGACAGTCTGATTTCACCCCATTAATCCCTGACTTAAAAACCCCTAAGGGAAAGCCAGTTGAGCAGCCTGTAATGAACTACTCAAATTACTTAGGAGTTAATCGTTTTGAAGTTGAGCTAACAGTGGAATGATACAGCTGTGTTTTAGGCAGAAGGCTACTTCAGCTGCCCCATGGCACTTCCTCAATTCAAGTACCACAAGTTTTCCTTACACTGCTGGCTCCAGGCACAGCACTTGCATCAAGCCTCATTGTGGCAGAGGAAAGCTTTATTTTCTAATCCTTCTCTCAGTCAGCCTTCAGGAAAATCCTGACTACCTCTGTCACACAGACAGTAATGCCGAATTGTTCTGTGCCAGTTACAGAAAAAACCACAATTGCTTTGAGTGAAATAACTGTAATTCCAGATTAAGTGGAAGCAAGAGGAAAAATATTTATTGTTTTGCAGCTCTTAAGAGCATGGGAAACAAAACCTTAAAGTTGCTGAATAACATATCTTATGACAATGCAAAGCTTAGTAAGCAGGCACTTAAAGCGCAATGTGTGGCAGTCAGGGGACTCAGCTTGTGTGGTGAGAAGAGACAGCAACGAAACAGAAGAGCTCCCAACACTCAGCAAAAGCCAGATCTACACAAAGACAGATCTAGCTTTCCACATACAAACAGTGTGTCATTTCCTTTGCTTAAGCTGTAAGTCCATGCCAGGGGGAACACTACTTTGGCAAGTAAGAGCCAAGGACAATGGGTCCCACGGGCATGTTCCACTGTGAATTAAACAAGAAAACATTCCCAACAGAGATGACGATAAAGAATGTGGAAGTGGCACTGACTTACACAGATTCTTTTTACTGACACCTCTGAAGATCTGAAACCAGGTGCTTTTGCCATCTCCCCCTCAGTTTCAAGTCTAAAGGTTCACAAACTGTGAAAAGCAGGCACGAAAATGTTTATACCATTAAAAAACCAAAACAAATCTAGAAGACCAGATGTGATGTTTTTCCAAGTAGTACTCTCACTGAAAGTGAGAAAAAGCCAGGCTTGGCATTCAAGAAAACTTTTACTACCAGTGAGGTTTGTGCTGGAGAAAGACCAAAGGTCTTCCTACCAGATTTTTAAGACATCAGAAGACGCATGAAATAAAACCTGCCCCTACTGCAGAAGGCAGTATCAGCAACTAAACTTTCCATGCTGGAATCTCTATTTAGTGGCAGCTGGTTTGTTATACTCAGAATGTTTCAAATGTATAAGAACAGCATAGCGAGAAAAGAAATGTATTAAGCTGAGAAGCAGGCTGGAGCATAATATACAATAATGACCAAAAATTAGATTGAACATGACCATGTGTTTAGGCTCCATCTCCACATTCTCAGAAATTCCACGTGATTTATCAAAATAGTCCTTACAGGTGAAGAGTACTAGCTGGATTTTTCATAGAAGAGTATTTAAACACGTGTTTCTCTTTTATAGAAGGTTCCCATAGTATGTGAGGGAGGGAGTAGGATAAAATGAACACAACATGCATGACAGTTAAAACCTTAAAACCCATATTCTTCAGAAGGAAAGGGAGAAAATTAGCACTTTTTTACCTATGATACACTGCAGAGAGAGACAATGAGAGCTTTTTGTCAACTTAGCCAGCTGTCACAGCAACTTAACCAGTCAGAAGGTGCTTGGTAGACCTGGTTTCCCTACCACTTTCACACTGCCAGCATCATCCCTACTCAGCCTTTTAAAAAGTTCACATTCTGCCATAGGTGAGAAAATTCACAGAAATTATAGATATGTCCAAGCACTAAGCTTTTCAGAAATAAAAGGTTGTTTAAATTCAAAATTAAATTAGTTTTTTGTATCCCAATACTTATGTTCTAATACACTCAGATGTATTCCTGTACTTTATCTTCCTTTAAGGCAATGCCAGACTGAAAATATGAGCTCTGGTGCACTCATAATTAATAACCAGATTAAAAACTCCTAATTAGTATTTTTAACTCTCCATGCTTTATGCTTAGCATACCTAATTAGTTTGGCAACTTATACAAAGTTGCTCCATGAATGCTGAAGTTTTACAGACCTTTAGCCTTTCAGTGCTTCCCTAGAAAGGTCCTGAGTTCTGCTGGAAATGCAGCATCACCCACCAGCAAATTCTGTGGCAGAACTTGCCAAGACCTCAGGGTTATTAAAGAACAACTCAGTCAGCCCACAAACTTCTGCTATTCCACAAGCAGTTCAAAGAAATTGATAGAATCATTACAGAATATCCTGAGTTGGAAAGGAACCACAAGAACCATTGAGTCCAGCCCCTGGCCCTGCACAGGGCCAGCCCAAGCATCACACCATGTGTCTGAGAGCATTGTCCAAACACTCTCTGCACTCTGTCAGGCTGGTGCTGTGACCACTTCCCCTGGGAGCTGTTCCAGTGCCCAATCACTCTCTGGATGAAGAACCTAATACCCAGTCTAAGCTAAAACACATTGTTCAAGTGAATTACTTGGGTGGCATTCAACCATGTAAGGTGGCTACTCAATTCAACTCCTTCCAAAATACACAGAAAAACTAAGTTCTTAGCATAAGCATCATATTAATCTGCTATTTAAAAACTGCTGTCTTCAAACATAAAAATGTTATTTCTCCCCTAAAAGAAATCTACCATCTTGAATTCTCTCTCCACAAAGGATTTCTCATAGTTAGTAGTATGTTAAATAATCTTCACATACCAATTGTGAACCATCAGCTTCTGCACAGCCAGTAGTGCATTATAACGAACTTGCTGGTCTTCGTGATGCATGTGGTTCATGACCAGCTGCTTACCACCAAGCTGTTCAATCACTCTGAAAGACAGGAGAGGAGCAATTTTTTTGACATTACTTACAATTCTGGGTAGCTATCCTATCCAATCACTTCACATTCAAGGCATTAAGAGGTTAAGTTTAAATTACATAATATTTATTTTATTAAAATTATTTATTTGCCAAGATACACATATCACCTGATGTGTTACAAAAACATTAATAATTATCGCCTGTAACTGATTTTTTTTTAAAAAAGATTGTTTAAGAATTCACAACATCAGAAAGTGTTTACATTGGACTTCTGTTTGCTACTTTAAAATAAATAATCAAGAGAAGAATGCTTTTCAGAAAGGGTTTTTTTACTTTACACAGCTCTCTAAAAGGGTTTGCAGGGTAGGAGAGGTAGTGCCCTCTACCCCATAAATGGATGAAAACCAGGTCACTACATTTTTGCAAGAATAAAACTCAATCTCTTCTGGCACTGTCTAATACAGAAAAATGCTTGTTATAACACCAACACCCATGAAATCACCCACCTCATACATATAACATTTGACATTCAAACTGTACTGGAGCAACAGCTACTCCTGAACAAGATGCAGAACTGGCTGTTAAGGCACCATTCCCAGAGAAGGATATGCTTCAGCTGCATCTTTCACGACAAACTTCACCACCGCAGTCAGGCATAGCTTTTTAACAACTATACCAAATCCCATATGAAATACTGATGAAACCTTTTATTGCATGTCAGGAATATATAATTTCTTAATAAAAACAGTGGAAGGCAACACATTTAAAACCTGAAAAAGTAGCACCATCCAGATGACTTCACATGCAGCATTTGGGTCTGTCATAACAGTAAGTTTGGAGGGAAATTGCAAGGAATATATAAGCTGATTTACTCACTGACTTTCATATGGCTTTTTACATCAGTTCTCTCACAGGTCACTTAGTAGTTAAACGTGCTATCCTGTGAAGACACTATAATTTGCTTCAGGTTTAACCTGATGTTGTCCTGCCATTCTAAGCTTGCATTAGCTATCTGCATGTAGTACTGCTCCTTTCATGGCCAGATTAATGCATTGCTGCTGCACAACACAATGTATTTTTGCAAACTACAGAATAGGTATGAAAACATAGCATGGAGACAAAAAAAAAGAATTTTCAATTTCATAACTCAGTCAAAACCATCCTTAAGACCACAGGGAATATAATTTCCCAATAATATTAAAATATTTATTTCATAAAGCAGGAATGGATTCAGAAAAGTGCAGTTGTTTCAAGCTGGAAAATCCTTGCCAAGAATTCAAGAAGTTATTAGTAACATAACAGATTCAAAAATATCTTTATGCCTGCCTTATGCTGCCTCACCTTCTAAATGAGTTTAATATAAAACCACTGCATACGAAGGCAGGAGTATGAAACACAAATTATAATTTTTTTCTTTATTAAAGGACTGACTTAAACCACTGGATTTTCAGGAATTGAAAGGATGGGAAAAAGGCATTGAACTCAAAAGCTTCCTTATGCTTAGAAGAATGCAAGAACCAAAATTAAAGGTTAAAAGCCTATAATCACAAATGGTAATAGGCTCTTTCAGATGACAATACATCACTGAAATTATGGCTGAGAACATGAAGAGTTGAAGAACAGCATTATCATTCTTGCATAACACTGCCTACAGGTACAAATCACTTCCCAGGCACGGGTTTTCAACCCAAAGGTCTAAGCAGTGAAGAAGGTTCTCAGTGAATAGTGTTCCTTCAAGTTCCAAATGTGTCTAAAACACTACATTTAGTTTCCCCTCTCCTCATCTGCTGCTTACTTTCCAGTAGTAATAGAGCCTAGTGGAACAGTTATATGTGCACATCTTCTGCAGTGACTGCTCCCCATAACATCATTGCACTAAACCAAAATAGTGGCATTTCAAAAAATTTCTGAATGCTGAAGATTCATGACCCATTTAGAGGGAGAAAGAAGACACAGAAGATAAAGACAAATTAATACAATTTAGACTGTTATAGCAGAAAACAAATATAAAATCCACACTACTTATCTGAAAGCCAGAGTGAAGAAGGGAATGGAATTTTTTTCTGAATCCTGAGCTAAGGAAGAGAATGGCTCTAGGTGTCCATCTCTTATACATGTAAAACACAAAGCCCACATTCATAACATTCAAGAAATTCTAAGTGTTGGTCATACATAGCAATAACCCTTGGGCCACATGGAAGCTGTGGTGGAGGCCTGCATTTATTTTTAGTGACAGGAAGCACCAGTGCTATACTTTATTTCTGCTGTTACACTCAGAAACTGCATCTTGGGGAGTCCCATGAGAAGCCCACAGTGCTCTTGTCTCAACAATTTGGTCCATAACGTGTAATTTTAAAAGCAACTTAAGATTAGTTAAATATTGAAGAACTGCCATGCAAAAATGCAGTATTTCATTAAAAAACACTTCTTTTGTCAGACAAAGGGAAAGGTTAGCCAGAACTGTAGCTCTAAGTCTCTGCTGTGTGCAGCAGGTGAAGTCAAGTCGTTTTAGCATCCAATTCATCCCTGCAACTTTTCAAAGGCTCAAGGATGATCCAGTTAAGAGTTGACAATAAACACTTAACGGAAGCAAAAGTATTTAAGACACCTGAATTCTTCTACTCTTCTAAACCAAGGAACTGTATCCATTCTTAAAGTGAGTCATGCAATGAGAGTGTGAAATATCAATCATACATGGCAGCAGTACAGAAAAACCATAAGAAATGGACTATTATGCTGGAACAGGCACATAATCCATAGGTATTTTAAGCTTTTAGTTAGTTCCAAAATTGCTGAAGTCATATTTGACAAGAATACACTGGATTGCAAATTAAATTCTTTAAAAGAAAGAGATTGAGTTTGTTTGTTCAATGTTCATTTGAGTTTGTTCAATGGAACAGAAAGCTAAATAAGCCAAGTCTTATGTAAACAGAAAGCAGCTAAAAATATTAGAATTTGAGATAAGAATGTGGGTTAGAACAGTATCTAGGACAGTTTTTATTTGCTGATGACCACTCCTTTTGAAGGTTGGCACATTGCTGAATAGGCTTAACAGCCTGGGAGCTGAGTGGAGCTGTAGTCCTAACAGCTATACGTTTCCACAGCTACAGACAGAAGGATACAGGTCCTGTCTATCCACTCTTCCGATTCCATAGCTTTGGTCCAGCAACTGCATGGCCATACTAGCCCACACATTCAGGTAAATGCATGCAAGATGTTTAAAGATTATGGCAAACATGTAATAAAATGATTTCATACAAAGAGCAGCGCAAAGCAAGAACAACCAGTATTACCCAGTCCTCCAGCTTTGCCACTTGCAGGCAGCACTATTAGTTTACACCTCACTGAAGGATATCTTGCCTCTCCTCCAAATACCATTTCAGCTCTTACAAGACTACAAGGGCTGTGAGTATTTCTAGAGTCAACAAATCTTCCTAGCATACATAATGGCCTGAAATTTCAGTCTGTTGTCCACGATTGTACTACTGTCATGACAGCAGTCTGCACAAGAAGTGTCCGTGAAATTCCCAACAAGGCTAGAAGGCCATTCTCATCTTACCTCTTGAGCTTGGTTTTAGCTGAGGTAATTAATTTTCCTCTTTGTACTAAAACCAGTGTTGATTTCGTTATTGCTGAGCAGCATTTGCACTGCATCAAGGCCTTCTCTGCTCCTCACCCCACCAGCAAGGGGGCTGGGGCTGCACAAGGACTTGGGACAGGACACTGCCATGGCAGCTGACCCCAACTGCCCAAATGGATATTCTATACCACATAGCAACCTGCTCAGCACATAAAACTAGGAGAAGGAGGTGGAAGGGGGGACCAAAGTGCTAATGTTTGTCCTTCCAAGTACCCATCATGCATGATGAAGACCTGCTTTCCCTGGGATGGCTGAACACCTGCTTGCCTGTGGGAAGCAGTGAATTCATTCCCTGTTTTGCTTTACCTATTAAAATGCCTTTATCTCAACCCACAAATTTTCTCACTTTTATTTTTGTTTCTCTCCCCCATCCTGCTGTAGGGAGAGAACAAGTGGCTGTATGGACCCTGAGTTGCCAGTTGGGATTAAACCGTGACACGCTGTGCAGGTTTTACATACATGGGAGCAGGAACAGACTGCTTCTCTGCTACAAAAATTAAATCATATGTCCCTCTGTGTGAGCGATGAGGCAGATTCCTGCAAAAACCAAAGGCTTCTTTCTGCTTCAGTGGCTTCTCTACTTTAGAGGAGAAATTACACAGTAAATATCTTTGCTTACAGGTTTTTAAAGCAGGAAAACAGAGCAATGTCTGCATATATTTCAACAGGAATTTGGGTTTATAATGAACATAAAATCTTTCACCAAAATGTGTATTTGTGTAGCTAAAACATGCTTAAACGGAAGAGTGACAGCTGAATCTATGCATCACTGAAATTACAACAGCAATTGTTTGTGGAAAAAAATTCTCTGTAGTCTTAAGTCACAAAACAGTCTTTACCATTGTTGGAATAATCCATGTCTACCCTAAGTCAAATAATTACTGTCCAATTAGTTATAACAGAGAGGAAAATTATGTTGAATAAACTCTTGGTAGTTCTTCCAATTCTTCTGGTGCCTGGCTTCTGCTTTAGTCTAAACATAGTATTCAATATTACTTTAAACATTGGTTCCCTTCACGGTAAAGAGACATTGAAGCATATCAAGTCAAAGATCCAGTTTGCAGTTTCTCATCTGATCTAGCTTGTGTTTTCTTATCTTCCCAACGAATAAAACTTAAGCATACCCTGCAATCCCTTTGTAGCATATTTTAATATAAATAAGCAGAAAATGCCACAGGCACAGTACATGCTCCTGCTACTCTCTAGAATAACAGCATACTGGCATTTTCCTACCGTTTCCCACGAGGGTAGTGTCGTACATATTCTCCCACATCATGCGCAGCTACAGCCAGCACCTGTGGATCATCAGAAACCTCCAGAAGTTTTGTCAGGATTCTAGGAAAGAATTTGAAACAATCAAGTCCCAGGTTTTGGGTTGGATTTTTTTTTTTATTTGATTTTCTTATGTGTTGAGGGTTTTTTAATCAGTGATAACTTAAAATAATGAAGCCCATAAGCATAAAAATGTTTTACAAGTCACCCAAACAGTAAAGCTAGAACTTTTTCCAAACACAGTTATACTCAATGAAACTGAGAACCTGCCTTAATTAACAAAATTATTTGAAATATTCACTAGAGTCAGTTAAGTGAGCTACATATACAAATACCTATAACCAAGGATTACAAAATCGCTCCTTTTTTTATACTTTGGCCTCAGGACCAACAGTTCTGAGTTCTAGAAAAGCTTCATTAAAAAGTAGTTCTGTCCTAACTCAAAGACTGAGATGAAAGCCATATTACATAACTACACAGATTATTTTCTTAGCATGCATAGAAACATAGAGCTGTAAGAAGCAGAAAACAGCTTCTAGACTCTCAATAAAGTAATTTGTAAATTAAGTAGTTAAACCACCTTCAGTGGAAAACAGCTATAAGTAACACTGCTCTCTAGCTAGTAATGAGAAGGGGGGAAAATGACACAGATTATGAAGGTTAGGCACGGTTGAAAAGGTTAAACATACAGATCACTGGAAAATGAGAGTATTCTATGCTTAGTGAGATGACAAACGTGTTCTAATCAGAGAAAGTTAGAAAGGACCTGAAATAGGTAGTTTAAAAATTCAACTGGAATTCAAAAAAGGAACATTCTGGTAAAATTAAATTACCACAGCCACTGCCTCCCTAGAGGCCAGAAAGTGACAGAAAAAGCACTTCTCAAATGAAAAGAACTCCTACTTTTGACAAGAAGAGGAAGCACAAACTTGAACTGTAACACTAAGCAGAAAACACCAAAGAACAATATAATGATGTTGAACAAAATACAAGTCCAACATCAAAGTAGACAGTAATGACAGAAGGCATGAAAACAATTATGTTTAACAGTAGTGTAAGAGTATTAGATTTAGAAAACTAATAAGCAGGCAGGAAAAATAAAATCATGTGGCTCAAAACAAATAAGAATCATCTGTCAAATGCCTTACAAGGCAAAAAATGAAGATCTGAGGTGCAAGAATCTCCCCATTATCTTGTGGCGGAGGGTGGGTGGGTTTCTTGTGGATTGGTTCATTTGGTTTGGTGTTGTGGCATTGAATTTTTGGGGGGCTTTCTGAGAGCTGGGGATGCGTTAAAGGAACTACTGAAGATCACTGTCTTTGTAGCAACACAAGCACAAGAAATTAAGTCCCAGAACCAGGAGAAATAAATACAGCAAACATTGTAATCACTACAGGAAATACTAAGCCTCAACATCAACTTCATGCCGTAGTTGTCAGCATCTAAAATTTTTAAGTCTATAATCCTACATATTCTGCAATATGCACTCAGGGATGAATTTATCAGACAGTTTTGGTGAGGTGTTAGGCCAGTCAAAATGCACATAAAGCTCTGGGTCACCTTGCTCTTGCCATATCTTCTAACATCTCACATGCTCCATTTGATCTCCTGATTTCTGCTAGATCTGGCACTTATTAGCAAGCCCTGAACTGAAAGAACACCATGTGTTATCAGTTGATGACAATGAACATGGAACATCTAAGAGCCAGGCATCATTTCAGGGCATAGTTTCATATGCCAGACAGCCAGTCCTTGACTGCAAATAAATATGAGATCAGATTCACTTCATCTAACAATCTACATACTCCAAACATAATCCCAACACAAAATAGACACATTGCAACATAATGAATTGAGTCAAATTTTTCATGGAACAGTACCACAACTTTCAACTTCCAAATATCCAAGACACGTGTTCATTACTCAGATCAACATCACCACATAATACAAAACTAAGATTAAGATAGAGTAAAAACATTTTTAATCAAATCAAACTTGCATGCAAGTTAAGCTAAATATATTCCCTCTATACGTTTTGAGCAGTAAAAGCAAATAAACAGTCTGGTTTTGAACAGAACAAGCTATACGTTCTAAAATAAGCCGTCTGTTTTAACTTGCTTTCATTCTTGACACTGCTTTGTGTTAAAATGTAGAACCTGTATTCAATTCAGGTTCATTTAAATACAAAATATTAACGGATCCCATGATTCAAGACTTGAAAACTTACTTGAGTAGCTCATAATTCTTCTCATTTAGTCTTACAGCATTCTCCCGCCAAAACTTCTCAGATTTGTGCACAGGACTCCACTCCAGTCTTCCTGACTTCAGCTCAGAGCTGTATTCATCAAAGGAGCTGCAACACAAGACCTAAATGAGATACTGGCCAAGCTTCTATGAACACTTTGAACCACATGGCCAAGTCTGTCCCTAACAAAGCTGGAGCTCAAACTGCTATGACACATTTGGAAGTCAGTGCTCTGCAGAGTAAGAGAATTGCTTCCTGTCTCACCATTCTGTAAGTAAGAAAATGTATGAGAGGCAAGAAAAAAAAATTGTTTTCAAACACAACCCTCTATCTGCCCCAAAACACTATTCCCAGGAAATAAATAAAAAATAAAGAAAGGAAAAACCCAAGTCACACAAATGCAACATTTGGGAATTTCTCTGTTTTGCTCGGTTTTTTGGTTTTAACTTCCCCAAGCAAGGACTTCAGTCTTTACCTTCCATCCGCTTAAACCTTTGACACCACCTACAATATGCACTTCAATTTAGGCACAAGACCAAGATCTAGGTAAACAGTAGCAAAAACTTGAGTTAATCTGGACAGTAGAACTTACTCTAATCAGGTAGACTTCGGTTTCGACTGGAAATCCTTTATGATGGCTTTTGAGTCCTTTAACAATTTCTCAGTTACAAAGATCACAAATTTATTGAAGATTTATTTTCTATTCAGCCTCTAAATATTGATAGGAAACTAACAACTAGCACATCTCTGTATGCTCTATCTTACTAAATAACATTTATACATCATAATTCTGTAGATATTTTAGCCTCACAAAAGAAAAAGGTTCTACCAACATTCATGTAACTGTTTTTTAATGTGCACACTGCAAAGCATACCTAAGGTCCTGCACGCTCTCACCAAGCTTGTCCAGTAGAAATTTAATATCTTCACTGATGTCTTCATCATCATATTTCTGCTGATCCAAATTCTCTAGCTGCTTTAAAACCTTACACTGAATCATGGCAAGAGCATATTCTTGGCGAGTTTCTCTCTCAGTAGATTTCTCCAACAAATTCTAGGGAAGTAAAATTGTACTTATTTTGTTTAGGAACAGACTACTTTGAAACAAAGCACTATTTTAAAGACACTCTTACTGGAACTTTTTAATTTAGTAAGTGACAAAATGGACCACATCCTGAAATGATTTCTTTCTTCAACAATAGAAAGTATTAATTCACCTGTTTTGAATATTTTCCACATAAAACTGAGGTGACTACAAAGACTACTCAAAGAAAAAGGGCAGGCTTATATCCCAAATACCAGAACCTCCACCATAAACAACCACTTTTATCTTGGATTATCATTTTAGCTCTCTATGCAGCAATAGCATAAAGCAGAGAGCCTTAAAAAAAATAACCTTTAGTCTTATTTCCAATTCAAAAATACCATCTGGATTAGATCAGCTCTTTTCAAGTTTGGGAATATTCCAACTAGACATTCTTATTTAAACAGAAGCTTGTTGGTAAGATTGGAATTACAAGCATAGAACGCAGTAGTCAGGTTCCAATACCATTTATGCATTACATTTCTACTCAATCAGCTTTCAATTACATTTTTCAATCAGAGCAGGCCACCTGCACTTTTTGATAAAGCTGAAAACATGAATTTCACATAAAAGACAAAGTCTTTAATAAACAGAACATGTGTTTATATAAATAAGACTTAATATCTCCCAGAAATAAGCAGTGAAACTATATATAAGGAATTTGACTGCATCACTCTTGTCACAGAACACCTGAGGTTTCTTAGATATCAGACATTCTATTAGTAACTGAGGCAGAACACTGCAAATCAATTTTAGAAGTTGCAAACTAAAAATAAGTCATATTACTGTTTTTAATGGTCATATACGATTAGCTTTAATGTGAAAAAAAATAAGCCACCCCAATTTCTACATCAGTAAGAGAACTAAAAGGTAATTCACAGAAAGTAATGCTAATTTACTAAGAGTTAAAACTGCTAATGAGAGCAAATGAAAAAAAAATCCATCTTAAAGAAGACAATTCAACAGGTTCAAGGAGCAAGTGGATAAAGGTCCCAAAGAACTCCTAGTTAAGATAACTGCAAGCAGATGTAGAAGCTATTCCAAATATTCTTACCTATCTCATACCATAGTGAGATACTCGAGCTTTTCATAGTGAATTTGAAAGGATATGTTAAAGTAAAAACACAAATATATGACTATATAGAATGGATCAGTAAACTACTCAGTAATAAAAACTGAAATCTTAAGGTATAAGACCAGTTATAGGCAGGAAACAGACACAGAAGGGAATAAAAGTGAGAATAATAAGATAAAAGAATAGGTAGAGAAAACAGTAGATTCAAAGAGAGAGGAGTGTGCAGTACTTGTTGCTCTATAGAAAATAAATATTTGTAGTTATATACTTCAGACAATTAACTCGGCACAAAAGTGAAATATGTCAAATTAGGAGAAATCAAGTAGTAGAGAGAACATGCAAGCTGCAAAGACTAATGGACCACCTTCAGTAACGCACAGACAGATTTGGGGAATCATCAAGCCCAGTCTTTTATTCAATTCCCTTCCCCCCCTATAAACTGATACTGTGGCAGGAAAGGGACTACTCTGCCTCTGCTACCTATATTAATTTTGCTTCAGAACTCACAGCTCTGATGCCTAATTTCTGTTATGCTCCTGGCTGCCAGTTAACAACTCATCTTCATGCCAACACAAGTCCTTAATGTTGGAGAAAGGAAACAGCTAAGTTACACTCACCCCAAGACTGTTACAGAAACAACTTATTCTTTCTTAGCCTTTATTTCAAAAAGGTTAACTTCATTTTTGTCTCGTCTTGCAAAACACAGTCAATCTAAGAACTAGCAATTATCTCTCCTACTTTTTATGACCTCAGAATAAGAAGAAACTGGATATTAATTGCTGAGCTTCTCAACTTTTTTCTCTTCTAGATTTCTTTCCAATTTGTCTTGCTATATGTCCCTGCTTAATCCTAACATTAAGATCTTTAATAACCCTACAACATCTACAGAGTAAGACTATAGTAAGCATAGCTCCTAATGAACACTTCATACTGCTGTTCTCCTTCAACAAGACGAACAGCAGATTCTCATGATCTGCCTTATCCAGAGCTCTTTCAGTGGCAGATGTTTTCACATAGAGAGACAGAGTAAGCACCTTCACATTGCTTATCATTGCTACTCATCAAGTCAGTAATCAGCAATTTCCCTCTCCCCATTTTAAGGTGCTTGCAACACTTACTAGTGGAACACAATCCATATCCAGGAAAACAAACAGCTTCCAAGACCTACAGCTACTCAGGATATCAGGTGCTGCTTGAAAAGAGCACTACAAGTTGTTTCCTGTATTACTCACAAGACAGTTGGCAAGCATGCACATAAAACTAGCAGCACCCATGAATATAAAATGGTACTCTCACAGTGAAAACATCAAGCCTAGGTACTCAGTTCTTTCTAATTATCTTGAATAGGACCAGGAATTTTCAGGTAATGAGACACAGTAAGTCAACTAATCACTCTTACATGGGTATTCTCATCTGCCTTTACAGAGCCACCAAGAAAAGATTTTTGGACTAGTAAATAAAAATAATTTCTCAGTTGGACAAACATATGTATTCAAAATAATACTTAGTTAAAAAAAGTTTTATAAGATAAAATTTATCAGCTGTTAGTAACTCCAGGGTTTTACAGTAGTGCCTGTAGGAAAGAATCTTGAATTAAAAAAGAGAAATCATTAGTATCTGTGTTAACGTTGTTTTTTTAGTCAATCTTATTTTAAGAAGGCATTGAATAGCAGATATCTATTACTAGTAATAGCCTGTATATTTTATGTAGCAAAAACTCAAGTTTACAAAAAGAAAAACCCAGAGAATTAAGCTTTCAATCAGCTTATTGATATGGTCCAGCAGAAAGAGCCGTGCATCAGCAGCAATTGAGACCTATTTGAGATCTGCAGTAAACAGATACTTACCCGAAATGCTGCAAGGATGATTCTGGTTACTTTCTCTTTGACAGATTCCTGAAGAATATCCGACAGCACAGGGACAATATTGTACCGACGAAGATATTCACACATTTGAGGGCTAAATGCCAGCAGCCACACACAGAAAATCATCTGATACTGGAGCTGAAAACCGCATTTGTTGCTCAAGACACCCATGATGCTAAAAAATTGACATAGTACACACTTAATTTTAAATAATGACTACAATTGCTCCAATCTGAAACGTTTAAAGAAATGGTAACAAGAACTTATTGGAAAGAGCTGGTGAGGATGAACATACAACATGTACTTCACAGTAACCTGCATCACTGTTTATCATTGTATTAGCAGCTTGTTCAGAAAGCCATCTTTTAAAGAGATGGTTATTTTCTTATTAGCCTTAGAGCCATAAAGCAGCCTTTCCCATGTGAACTGATGTGGTACTGTATCCATCTTCTGGTTCACTGAGACAGTTTTTCTACTGGTATGTTTAAAGCATTATTTGTCATTCTGGAAGAAACAGAGAAATCTCAGCTACTCCCTCAGACTTAAGAAGAAATAAACAGAACAAAATCTACACAAACCGAGCTTCATTCCTTCATTCTACTTGTCCACAGGAATGTCTGAAATGAGCTGAAGTATTCATTATTTAACAGCAAGTTCTCAGAAAATGGCTCATAGATACCAATATACCAAGTACTGCTAGAAAAAAATAGTATCACAAGATCTTCAAGAGGACATCATGCAGAAGGTTTGCTCAGCTGAAGTTCTGAAAATTTAATAAGCATTTTACAGGTCAACTTTGAAATATCTAATTTAATTTAAAATCAAAAAGAGAATCTACATTCAAAATCATTCTTATCAATTTTAAGACATGTTGAAACATGGTGAAACATAGGCTTATTGTAGTGCTTTAATACTTGATTAAAAAGCTTCCTTGGTTTCAGAAGGGTCATCTTGACACATAGGAACATCACCTGAAATTTACCTCACTAGGAATTCTGACTTTTCTCCATTTCAGTGTTAAGGGGAATTTTTCAACACAGTGCAAATTATGTACCAACCATCTCCAGTAGAGGCATAGATGACAAAAATTATTTATAGGCAAGCATTTTTTACTTAAGATTAGTGCTGAAATCCTAGCCTAATGCAAAGCTATTTATGAGGAGAATTGGATAAAAGAATGACCTACTTAAAGCCATATGTGGAAAAAAATTGGTCTTAGCTCTAGAAAATGTTTCTCCTTTCACTAATATTTTCAGATAGAACAATTCCAAACTCAAAGACTAGGATGATTAGCAGAAACTCATTTCATTAGTCCTTATTCTATTAAGAAATAAACAGAACATCTTCAGCTGAAGACAAATGATTATATTTCTGTTCAGATACATACTTAATCAGTTCTTCTTGAAGAGGAAAGTTGCATTAAAGCCTCAACAGTGCAAGTTTCCTTTGTCTATTTGACTGGGTAATGTTTGCAAACAAATACCTTTTGTATGCAAACAGAACATTTGTCTATTATAAGAGCGTTCTACTCCAAAAAAGGTCACTGGGGAATGTACTACTGTAAGTGCATGTATATCCATATAAATTGAAATAGGTGCTCACCAATTTACTCCATCTGCTTCTACCCATGCAAAGCGGTACTCATTGACCCTGAGCATCAGCTGCAGACATCCTGCAACACACTGGACATACTGGGAACTCTGGGTGAAAAGAACAACACATCACTTCTTATCAGAAGAGTCAGGTATAGTAAGTGCCGAATAGTTTCCTTAATTAGGCTTTACTGGCATTAAAGGAGAGAGTTCTGAATATTAAAGAAGTGTTATGCAAGTGACACCACTTTACATTATCAGAACATCTGAACATGCCTTCATTCAGTATCTATGAATGAAAGCTGTCTTCTGTTTGAATAAATTTGCTTGAGCATGTTTTTCTCTCTTCTTGCTCAATTGTCAGCATTACCTTCACTAATATATACATTAATCAAATATACTGCTGATAAAATGTTGTTTGCTTTTTTCCTCCCTATAAGCCTTTTCCTTGAAAGTCTCATGGTAGCTCACTCACATAATACAAGATCAAACCTTTCAAACATTTAATGAAGTAAAGAAGTTAGGCAATCCCATATGAAAAGAAAGGAGGCAATAAACAGAATTGAAAATGAAGAGTAACTCATTCTGTGTCTCTCATGAGAGATTTAAGTCCTTTATGTAAAAACTAAGTCTGTGCATCTGGGCTCAAATCATCTAGAACATCAATTTCCCTGTGAAAGTATTCATTTTCACACCCCATGCAAATAAAACAGCTATAAACACACAGACAGCTTTCCCCCTCCAAATAATGCATTAATTTATCTGCGTCACCAACCCATTGAACTTGGAATTCTCTTTTTAAAGAGTCTGTCACAAAGGCATTGTCTTCCAACACCATTATAATTGAAATTTCATAATAAATTCCAGCTCTCATTTCCTGTATAAAATGCTACAACTGCATCTTTAATTTATGCTGAAATTAGCCAGGACCTGCTTGAAAATCCTACATAAGCTAGATCTGAGATCTGAATACTAACGAAGTTAAAAGACAATACTTACCCACTTTAATTATCCTAAAGCATATTTGCATTCTGCTGCTCTGGGACCCTGCCATGGCACAGCACATCCATGCAGTGCCACAGTGCAATGAATACCAATTTCTGAGCAAGTCAGAGGAGCTCATGGCTCCATAGTAAGTGTTGTTGTGTGCTGTAGAACTATTTTCTCTTTAATGGCTGTAGGACAGAGAGCGGTCAGTCTAACAAAATCTAACACTATGGAACACAGATCTGCACATGAAATACTGAAATACTTCAACTTATATGCTCAGGCCATTGTTTTACACCCTACCCACACTCATGCATAATAGTCTTGCATCTTTTCTACTTAAAACCCCAGATAGGGGGCAATTTAAGAGGTAATTAAATTTAAGCTTCTCCTCTACAGGAAGCTAAAGCTTAAAGGCACGACTACACTTCGAAGAACAAGTAGTCCCAAGTTAAGTCATCGGACAAACTGTGACCACTTTCAGGCTGCAAAAGGAACAAAAGACCAAACTGCATTCTACTCCACATTCAAGAACTATGATAAACTGCCTCATCATGCCACAACACCACAGAAAATCCAGATAGGATGATCATTTGCATTGGTTATACCGCCACAGTTCATCTCCAAGCTCAGCTGCTATTATAGCCACATGAAATTCAGTATTTAAAAAAATATTGATGCAAAAAGGACAATCTGTTTTCCTCTGAATTCAAGTTATTCAAATACGAAAAGCTTACAGCTTTGAAAGCACTCTTGCAATTCCATGCTACAGTGGTTTAGGAGCAATATCAACTTTAATATCTGATGTGCCCTTTCCTAAGTTCTGCACAGCACAACAGTCAAAAGCTTCTCAGTTTCAGGTTTCTTCTACAAATACAACAGCTCAGTGTAAACAGACAGGACTGAATCACAGAATCATTTGGTCTGGAAAAGACCTCTAACATCACTAAGTCAGGGACTTAAAAATGTTTGAATATTTAAGTAATTTTATATAATTTTTTCAAGTTTTAAAGAAAAGAATCCTAGATACATACACAGCTTTAACAAGACAAACTAACTTATAAAATATACACTTCCACTGCCAATATTCTATGTGAAATCAGTGTTTAAAAATACTTTTGTTTCTTGGCGCCATCACCTGGCACTCTGTTGTACAGTTCTGAGTCCAAGTACTTCTTATCACTGTCACCAGAAGAGATCTGCACCTTAAGCCGAGGAGTGAACATCACCTGCCCAAAATAGCAGATTGACAGATTTCAAAGATATACTCACATCACTTGTGGAGACTGCTCCTGTATCCACAGAACCCCCTGTACCGCGTAGCTTCTAGGAAAAGAAAAAATAGAAGTTTAAAATCAGAGTTGTTCTTCACCCTTGAGGAACAATTGTAACCAAGTTGCTTTCAGTTCTCCAATCCTTCTAGTCATTAAAAAAAAACAGAATCGATTCGAGATTTTTCCTGCTTAATACATAACCATAATATATTGTATTTATTTCCCACCTCTACACACGTCCTGTCTAGAAGAACATGCTTGGAGCTGATCTGGTACATCAACATTTTTAATTATTTAAGTGTGGATTTATTGAAGACATTTATTCATCTTAGAATTCGCAAACAGTACTCTTGCATCTTTCTGAAAGAAAATTCTAACTTTAAGATTCTCCTTCCAGAGGAAAAAAAATAAAATTCCTTTTTAATAAGCCCAATTTAGAAAACTATAAAAATATACCATTAATAAATCTACTGAATGTTTCTTGTCTTTCCAGAATCCACCTCTACTACAACACTAAGAGAATGAGTGACAAATCACTGTGCTCTGAAGGAATAATGTCCAGCAATTAATACAAAGGAGAATGATTCATCTTTGAAGGACAAGTCAGAAGTAAGGGGTTCAAACTGAACCAATACCATAAAAACACTGTCCAAATAAGTCAGAATTTATTCTGCTTCAAGACACAGGACTAAAAGTAAAGGTTTTGTACTACAGTAAACTGGAAAAAGATTTTGATATTCACTTTCTGCTGCCATGTGACCTTTCTTCCCAGCAAAAAGCTCTGATAACCAAAATAGTAGACGTAAGACAAAAAACCCCCTCATCACTTATTTCCTCAGTGTCCAAAAGAAAAAAACAGTGTTAAGCAACAGAAAAGGCAAAAACTTTATCATTAATTTACATTTCAAGGACTGGAGTAGACCACTTAAAATACTAAGTTAAACACTAAGTGTTTGAATAAAGAACATTTAGCTTTAAAAATGACAAAGCAAAACTTCGTTTTAAAAAAACAAAACCAAAAATATATCTCTTGTTTGCACACGTATACATTCATATTCTTGAAATAAGTTTCCAAAGTTACTGTAAAGTTTAAACAAAAGCAGCTTTTTACCTGTGAACTAAGCTGAGTTTTAATCCAGTTGAAATAGTAATTCAAGTCACTGCCTTCCATAAGCTCCCTCCCCCAAGCAGCCAGTTTGGCAATAATTCTTGCTGCCTGAAAAAGAACACAGTAAACCGATTTTTCAAACACAGTAATTTCAGAATTCAGTGCGAAGCTCTGTAAACTCTGGAAACTGATTTTAAATAAAAGACAGTCCCTTACAGAAATCTACCTGTTTTCTATGTAGGGGACTCTTTGTGCCTGTTATCAGTTACCTGTAGCTGTTGAAGTTCACAAAGCACCAATAAAGAACTCAGAAGGAGATGGAGGGAAACTGTCAATGGGCTACTGCTGTAGGATACCACTACAGTCAGAAATCAATCAAAAGCAAGACACTTATGGCCTAACACATGCAGGCTTGATTTAAGCAACTAAGGCATATGCCACACAAATGGTAACATAGTATTGAAGGGGTTTTGTACTTAAACTGAAGGAAGTCATCTTCAAGACCAGAGAAGTTTCAAGCCCAGAAAAAGAAGAGCAGAAAAGTAAAACGGAAGGTACAATCTAAGCATGAAGTTGGGGAGTAAAAAATGTGGTCAGGTTAAGAATTTTCATGATGCCTATGGTTTTAAGAATACTTAAACAAGACAAGAGTATATTTCTGCATCAGCCTTTCCAAATTATATTTGAAGTTAATCTACATTGCAGCCTGCAGTTAATTTCCAAAAGCATTTGAGCCAGTTTACATATAAAGAGGCAGGGTAACCAAGAAATTACTGAAGCAAGGGTTCATTTGCATGCACACAGTTCCATGATGCAGTGAGGACACTATTCCAGCCACTTTTCCACCTTAACTGCATTCACATGTGCACCACCACTGATTTCTCACACTTCTTACAAGTGTGAGTCTGGAACAACAATCACTACACTAAAATGTGTCAAATCCTCTTCTGAATGCAAGTCACCCTATAAAATCCCTCCAGCTTTAAAACACAAGATATTAGCTCTCTAGTCAATCATTCTTCTGAGTGAAAATGGCTACCTGGACCCTGAATGACAGACCAGTTATGCTTAGCAGAATTTGAGCCTACACAGAGGATAAGTATTTTTATCTGCCTTGGCAGATGTAACAATGTGGCATCAAAAATCTTCCAGTGTGCATAGTAAGGAGAAAAATAAGATAAACCCAACAAAAATAACATAATCCTAAAACCTGGGTTTGAAAACATTCATGTGCTTCAAAAAAATATGTACTGTACTAAAAGGTATAATAAGGCAGTAAACTTAGTGGATCAACTTTAAGTGGATTCACTTTACGTAAGATTTTCTGTGTCTTGTTAAATTATTTGTATATTTTTGCAGTACCTAAAGAAAACAATATCTGAATAACACAAATCTGAGAAGAGAAATGCTGACCATCAAAATCTCTATACCATATGTTTAAAAACCACAACTCCAGGGAGACTAAATAGTTTGCACTGCAAGGTTCGAAAAATTATGCTTTACCTCCACATCTGGGCAGTCAGCATTGTCTAACTGCTCAAACTGCAGTTTTGCAGGATGGGTCTTCAGTAGCACTACCACAAAACAAACTGCATTGGCCAAAAAATACCCCAGCCACCTCCTTTCTCAGCTACACCAAGAAAACTGATTCACATCCATGCAGTCAATCAATTAGATTGAATAAATAAACAAAGAAAGCCTGACATTTTTCTTGTGAACATGCCAGCTCACTGCTTAAGTTGCAGTACAGTCCCAAACACAGTTGACTGGCCACAACCCAGGGCAAACAGCATGGCTTGCTCGGTGTCCTGGAGTCCTTGCACCAGTTCTGCCCCCACAGCCTAATGCACGCCGGGTAGTGGGGTTCTAGTTTGAGTCTCTGATTTGACTCGACCATATCATTCCAACACAAATATATGCAGTGTAGAACAATTCAAAGCTGTGCAGTTTTCTCCTCCTCAAGCCATTATGTAGGTTTCACTGTTGGAAACTGTGGTCTCCTCTAGGAATTTACAGTAATACAAACATATTTTTGTCCCACAAGAAAAAAAAAACCACCTGCTGAGATGAAATGACCAGCTCTCACCACTGACAACAGAAGAATATTAAGATTCCAGAAAAGCTACTCCATATACAGGAGCAGCAAAGAGTAGTCAAAGTATAGCAAAAACCATACACTGCACATGGCTGTACTGGGTTTGGCTGGGACAGACTTAATTTTCTTCACAGCAGTCCATATGATACTGTGGTTTAGACTGGTGTCCAAAACAGTGCTGGTAATGTATCAATGTTTTAGGTGCTCATGAGCAACACTTCAACAACATCAAGCACTTCTCTGCTTCTCACTCTACACTTCCAGTGAGTCAGGTGACAAACTGAGCATACGAGAAAATAAGGTTCATTGAGGTAAAGACATTTCCTTTGCACAAGATGAGAACTTAAATTCTAATATTTGTACAGCATTGACTGGCAGTTGTGATAAAAGATTTTTCAGGTATGTTTTACTGTAGTTATTGTTCTAAAATCCCTGCTTTTCTGAATTTTTAAAATCTGCCCTAATCTCCCAGAAATAAACCAAGGCCAATTAACAATGTAACTTCGCTTTTTAAAATGTGGTTAGGTGAAGCCTGTAGTAAGAATGACTCATCTAGACTGCAAGAGGAAAACTTTCAAGTCTAGGCAGAAGTTCAGTTTCAAATTCCAAAATCTCCTGAAGAAAAACAGAACCAGCATTTTTCTCTACCATCTTCAGAGACAGGTTTACTTAAAACTTACCATATGCACAGTGAAGAGATCCTGTCGATTCAACATTGGCAGAAAATAGGACCATGCAGTGTTTTTACCACGTTTTGCATAATCAAAGAAGATGCAAACACGCTGGTGATTTTCCTGTAAAAATTGAGAGAGGAAAAGATGACAGACTTGAAAAAGCATTTGACATAAAGCAGTTATTTGCTCCTTGGTATGTTGGTATAGATTATCAGAGTGTATCCTGGCTTGTAAAAGCCCACGGAAATTTTTCAGTTAAACTCAAAAATTACTTGCAGATACAGTAATTTCAGCACTCCAACATTAAGCTTGGAGATTTGGGGTGGAGGAAACAAACCTTGATGTCTTAGTTGTATCCCAGTACTGCAACACCTGCTTGAGCAAAAATGTATCTATTCTTTTGAACATGCAAGTGGAGTGAGGCAAATGAGAAACAAGCTAAATACTGTCGTTTTTTAAGAATAACACTACTCTTCATCTAACCAATTATGCTTGATTAAAGTACATACAAGGTTTTCAATGTACTGCTACTTCCATACAAGAGCCTGATGTTCAACTTCTCCTGTAAGTGGGACCTTGGGGGTGTAAATGAGCCTTTCCACTCTTCTCAATGGGAAATGACCTCTTCTCTCCCAGATGAGGCTGCAACTGATTCAGCAGTTATCTCAGGCAACCTACATATCTATAAGAGGACACTGCCACCCGAAGTCTGTTCTCCAGGGCTCCTACCCTGAGCCACAAGAGACCACAACTACCTGAGCCTGGGCACTGCAGACAGCTTCTTTAAGTATTTCCACTAATAATCACTATGCAAAGCAGCTATTACAGTTCTCCTTACAGCAGGCCAGAGAACAGGCCATACAATGAAGGAGAAAGAAAAGCTCCGCTGTTTCTTAAAAGCCTAGAACAGACAGTCCCAAAAAATCTCACATTTGAATTCTTGCTTTTCCTCAAGCATTTCCATATGCTTTCCAGCCTGGTGGATTGGAAGCTTTCCTTCTGAAGAGATGTCTCCCCATTGAAGTCAAACCACTACCACCAAGTACACAACTCCTATCAAGGAAGGCAAATGAGAAACTCACAAAAGGATAGTATCTCAGTCTCCACTATCCAGACATTCTAATTTTCAAACTCCCCTAGCTAGAAAGGCTTTTCTCCATCAATTCTGTTATTACCCTGTTATTAACTCTAGGGATGAAGAAGCAGCTATGCAAGCCTCCTTGCTAGAATATGATACATTAAGCACAAGACAATCTGAGCGTATCCATGATTCAAACGGTGGCATCTTACTACGCCTGAGCTTCAACCTTGAAAGTAACAGTCCTTACCACAAAAAACAAGTTTTCTCACTTTTACTTTTCTGATTCTCTTCCCCACCCCCCTGCTGGAGGAGTGAGCGAGTGGCAGTGTGGTGCTTAGCTGCCACCTGGGGTTAACCACAACAGTATTGTACCACAGGGGCTGCAAATTGCTGCCCTGATCACTGACTGGGGAAGGTCGGATGTCATCAGTTATCTGCCAGTTATAACCCTTACAGTGATCTCTACATGGCATGCATAAAGAAGCACCCAAAAATGTTCTCAAAATTTGTTGTTCAAACTACAAAACGAATAAAAGTAAGATCTCAGGAACACAGAGCCTTTGGTGGAGAGCTTTTACTGTGCGAGGGCTTGCTTGATGAGAAATGGCAGTTCAATCAAATAAATCACTGTTAGCATCTGAATGTGCTAAACAGTCTAGCTAAGAAAGATCAAAACTTACCAGATCAATGAGTTCAGTTCACAACATAACTAAGGAGGAGACAGACAAGTCTGGAAGCAGAAATGCTGAAATAATTTCAACATGCTGTCAGACAGAAGACTTGTCTGGTTTGCTGCTAAGATGCAGGATCAAGACAGAAGGGAAGGAGTGGAAAACTTCCTGCAGCCCTGAAATATGTAGTGTAGCACCTTCCTAGGATGCTACTGACTACACTGATAAAAAGAAAATTCCGAAACTCTCACATCAACAGTTGAATAATTTAGCAGCTATCATTTCTGAAGAAGCATAATGAAACTCAGGTGGTACTGTTACCTGTACCAATTAGAGTGTAGGTTCTTAAAGATTTCATAAGTAACAGACTGTGCAGTGTGATGAGGTCATTAAAACAAAGAAATTGTTCCAAGAATTTATCAGATCAAGAGAATAAGAAATGTTTCCTCAAGGATGGCAGTATGCTAACACTCTCCACCTTCAGAAGTAAGCAGAATGGCAATAATCTTATATGGTAAACACCACACTAATTTCATGTTTGCCAGCGTTCAAAAGCAATCTTTCTTAGAAAGGTCATCAAATCAGTATGTAGAACTGCTGGAACAATCCTAGACACCCAAGTAAGCTTTTGGTGAGCTCAAAACACAGTTGACATAATTTTTATCACCTCACAAGCAAAGCACAGAAAGATAATAGAAGAACCACAGTCAGTCATTATCAGACAAAAGCTGGATATTGCTACCTGTGATAGTTTCTAAAAGTTCCAGCTATCAAAAGCAGCTTCAAATATTATTTGTTCATCTCATGAAATTACAGCAAACATACTTTCTCAAGGCAAATTTTACTCAGAGTCAATGGCACTATGACAGGCCATGTCCTTGAACAATGTCTTGCTTAAAATTTTTGAATGTAGTGAATTAAGACGAGTCAGGCAAAGACTGGAGACATCATATCCACAAGAAAAATGGGGCAAGACTATTTACATGAGCATGTACTGACAGGACATGGGGGAATGGCTTCAAACTGGGAGTAGGTTTAGGTATCAGGGAAAGATTGTGAGGCACTAGAACAGGTTGTGCAGGGAAGCTGGGGATGCCCCATCCCTCGAGGTCTTCAAGACCAAGCTGGATGGGGCTTTGAGCAACCTGCTCTAGCTGAAGGTGTCCCTGCCCGTGGCAGGGGGATGGAACCAGATATCTTCAAGGTACCCTTGTAACTCAAACCATTCTACAATTCTATGACACTGCGGGCTCTTGTGCCCAGGCAGGCTGCAGAGACCCTGCCCTAAATTCACAATTACACCATTATTGGCCAATATGCTGCCTTCTGACAAGAGTCTTGCACCTTGAAAACATGCAGCCAGGTGTTCATAAGGCACCACTCACTGGCTGTATGATCCAACCCCTGAACATGACGAAAAAAAGTCTTGTTTCAGCCTTGCTAAGTGGAGATGTCACAGGTTAGGAAACTCTGAGATAATGCCATGTGGAGGATGCCTGCACACAAGCCAGCATCCCTGGATCCCTGAATAATGCAATCATACACAGCATTGCAAAAGTCAGCGCGGCCTTTTGGACACTGAGGCAGAATTTCTAAAGTGAAAAAGGCATTCAACTTCAAACAAAAATTTAGTGTGCACCAACTCTGCTGTATCACTATAAAGCCTGAATAATTTAAAGCCATTACATTTAACATTAAGAATTCCATACATGACACTTGTAGAGCAGGGTAAGGCCCAAAACACAGCCATGTCATAAAGTCAAGAAAACACATACATCTAACAGGTGACAGAAAGAAAAGAGCAAAGAAGAGATCACTCAAAACTACTTTCTGTGACTACCTAGAACTATTCCATCTGTGCAAAAGTGGGCCAGTGAAAACATTACCTGTGGGGTATTGATTCCACAGCACAGGAGATATCATCAGTTATCATATACTGTAGCTGCAGGCTATGTGCTAATGCCAAAGCACATTAGCAAAACAAGACCTCTGAACACTCACAAGTTCTGAAAAAGGGCAAGTGAAATGACTTCTCTGGCCGCTGATGCACTGATACACAGAAAGCAACACCTACTCCTCTCAAAAGTTGCCATAATAAGCAGAGTTCTCACACACTGAGCCAAAGTTTGTCATCCAATGTGTAAACTACAACAAGGTATTCCCAACTCGGTGTCCTAATCGAAGACTGGCACTGAGGATCATTTTTGTCTTCTCTGTTTCTCAATGTTTGTGTCACAGTTGAACAAAAGTAAAACTAAATGAGAAGAAGTGACCAAGCTACAGATGAGTAAATTGCTGCCACCGCCACTAACTATTATCCTATTAGCTTAGATGTCAGGGCTCTATTGTGCAGACAGGCACATGAAAGAACACCATGGTCCTCATGTTATACAAACTGTGGAGAGGTTCACGCTTTTCAACTTGCCTGTTGAAATACAGAACACTCAGAGCTGGATTCAGAACTCACATGGTTTATCCTCCTAGGGCAATACCCTAAACCAATAGCACTGAACACATTTCACTATAACCTTGGATCAAATATATCATAAAACAGAAGAGAAACTATCAAACACAGATAGTTTATGGGAATACTTGGAAAAAGCCTCACACAACTCAACTCATTTTGTTACATCACTCCAAATGCCTTCTTCAGAGCAAGGAAACATAAAAGCAGGATTATCCGATTGAGTAAAGTCTCTTCTTGAGTTGTCCCAATCAGCTCAGCAGTCCTGAGACCAAGTTTAATAACCTATTCTTATAAGCCACTGCTGTCCACAGGTACAAAGAGCTGTATGTTACACTGCATTAAAAGTTCCTGGTTTATAATTAAACCATGCAGAATTTCAGAACATGTTGTCCCAAAACAACCTAACTTATGTTGGAAACCTGAAGCTGCAAAAACTACACCTTCTTGGCGAGAATGGCCAAATTAACATCTTCATAGGAAAAGCTTCAACAACTTCAAGTGATAAGTCATATCCTCCCTATACCACAGGAAAGGGCAGAGGACACAAGTCATAGAGTTTTAGAATCATTTAGGTTGGAAAAGGCTTTTAAGATCACCAAATCCAACCATTAATCTAACACTGACAAGTCTCCCACAACCTAAACTGATACATCAAATGTAAAAAGTATTTAGAAAAAAATTCTGCAAATTAAGATCACATAAAATGAAACCACTATGCAACACTAGCCTTAACAATCAAGTTTTGAATTAAACATGGTAGAGAACCAACAGGCAAGCATAAAAGTTTTTTATTTCCAGCATTTGAACATATTACAAGCCATGTTACCGTTACAACTTTAGGTCTAACATTTAATCTCTAAAGACAGGATCTGAAAATTTAAAAGAATATTTTTAACACAGTATGACAAACACCTGAAAATACACTAATTACACTAGGGAGACATTCAAGCATGCATTTAAAGATTTAAAAATTGATAAAAGATTATTGACCTACTTGCAGCATATCATCAACCATAGTCAGAATGTACTGAACAGTCTGTTCCTTGGAGATATGAGTCATCAAGTTTATAAATGTTTTAGCACACTAGAAAAATAAAAGAGACATTAAAATTAATAAGAGAAATTGTCTTTGTTCCTTTTGATAATATAAAACAGGACTTTATTAATTCACAGTTAAGTCTTACATAAGCATTGAGCATCCCAACATCTTATTCAATTGCAGTAAGAGATGAGTACATTTGACATTATCTCACAAAGAAAATTTTCTGTCACATTGGTTGCTACTCTTTATAAATTGTTTTATGGCTTTCAGATTAAATAAGTACTTGCTAGTGAAAGTCACCAATATGCTTGGTTGAAAGTCCAATTAGAAAAGCCTCCCTCAGAACCCCATTTTTTATGGTAGTGAGAAGATCCAGTAAATCGACAGAACAGCAACTAAGAGTACAAAAAAAGTTTCAACAATTCCAATGGAGCGAGGGAGACAGGTAACTCCTCTGTTCACTCCCTATATACCTCATAGAAAAAAACCTTGTTCATCTTTGAAGAATGTTTAAATTTCAGCAACAGGCTGAAATAGTTACAACATTACTTTTTATGCTTCTGCCTTCCCATTCACCACATTCAACTAAAACAGAAAGAAAATCGAATTCTGAACTGCTACATCATAATTATACAGTGACATATAAGGTACACCACATATGTTTTTGTCACTATGTAAACCATATTCCATTAGATAACAGTAACACAGTACAATTTGGAGAGAAAAGAAATGCAAAACCAAAACCAAAACAAACAGCCTAAAATTAAAATAAAAAAGATGGCTAGAAATGTTTACGTGTTGAAAGCATCTACTCTTCACCTTCCTCCCTGCTTCTCTCAATTCTCTTGATGGCTGACATTCTGTACTGCAACCTTAGGCTGAGATTCTACTGGTTCAAATATTATTAAAGTATCTTTGGGCATCCTGCCTGAATATAAGAGTAAAGGGCTGATTCAGTCTTGAATCAGCTCTGTCCAATGCAAAGGTCTCCCATCTTACCATGCCTAAAATGACATGAGACATCACCTTAGCAGTCAATGGACTCCATGCTGTAACTAAATTAAAATTGCTTAGCTAACTAAGCAGCAATCTTAGTGGTAGGAGCTGTCAATAAACTATCATGAAAAAAGCTCAAAAAAAAGAAGTGACTCAAGTACAAGTGTGCATGATTAAGTAAACTGGGATGAGAGAAGACCTGAACTATCTTGTCCCACAACAGAGTCAAACTCAGATGACATTTAACAATTATTTAGTAGGTTTTAAAAATAATGAAATAACATCCAACCCATATCTAAGGAAGAATAAAGAATCAGGATAGCAAGTTATATACTTATTCCATAACTTCTTAACTATATACAGCCAATAATAAAATAAGAGTTGATATGAAAATTTCCTTTCTCCCCAAAAGAAACTTCATTAAAATAAAGTTACTTGATTGCCTTCTGTTTGCAACAACTCCTGTTTTTCTTCCGGATTTCTTTTCTGTTCAAATCTTTGAATAAATTCACAGTCTTCACCTGAAATCATCTGACCTCTGAAAAACAAAACATTAAACCGTAAGGGACATGAACAGTAAGTTGGAAATAACTGTACTAGGTTCACATGGCAAGGTTTTGTTAGTAGGGGACTGCCTGGGTGGCTCCTATCAGAAGACACCAAAAGTGGCCCTCATGTCAGACAGAGCCAGCTCCAACTAGCTCCAGGACAAACCCACCTGGGCAAACCTGGAGCCACTCAGTAACGACAGTAGCACCTCCGTGATAACATATTTAAGAGTTAAAACTGCTGTGCAACAGCAGCCATGAGACAAGACTGACAGCATGTGGAAGAAACAACTCTGCAGACTGCCAGGTCAGTGCACAAGGAAGGAGAGGAGGTGATCCACATGCCAGAGCAGCAGATTCCCCTGCAGCCTGTGGGGAAGACCATAGTGAGGCAGCTGTCCCCCTGCAGCCCATGGAGGTCCTAGGTGGGACAGGGATCCACCTGCAGTCCGTGGAGGACACCCCCACTGAAGCAGGCAGATGTGCCTTAGGGGAAACTGCGGTCCATGCAGGTTTTCCTGCAGGACCTGTGACCTCAAGGGTGATGTATGCTGGAGCAGTCCATCCCTGGAAGACTGGAATCTGCAGAATGGATCCATGCTGGAGGAGTTTGTGAATGACCATAATCCATGAGTGGGACACCTCAGGATGGAGCAGGGGGAGAGTGTGAGAAGGAAGGAGCAGCAGAGATTGAGTGTTATGAACTGACCACAGCCTCCATACTCCATTCCCCTACAACACTCAAAGCAAGCAGGCAGAGAAGTTGAAGCAAAGTTGAGCCTGAGAAAAAGGGATGGGGGGGTAGGAGGAGGTTTTTAGATTTTTTCCCTATTTTTCATTAACCTACTCCATTTAATCAGCAATAAATTAATTTCACCATGTAGAGCCTGTCTTGCCCATGATGGTAAGTGGTCAGTGATCTCCCTGTCCTTACACTTCAATCCCAAAGCTTTTTGTCATGTTTTTCCCCTCTGTTCTTTGGATGGACCAAGAGTGTCCTGTCCTGATGGGCACCTCATGACCAGTCAACATCAACCCACCATACAAAACTTGTTTTCTTCGTCTTCAGCTAACACAGAGTCATAAAATGATTTGGTTTGGAAGCAACCTTGAAGACCATCTGGCTCCAACCCCTCTGTCATGGGCAGGGATGTCACTTTTAAGATCAGACTGCTCAGGGCCAAATCCAACCTGGCCTTGAACACTTCCAAGGATAAAGCAGCCACAACTCTCCAGGCAGTCTGTTCCACTGCCTCATCAAACTTACAGTTAAGAAATTCCTCTTGACCTCTAATCTAAACCTGCCCAGTTGAAGTATAAAACCATTGCCTTTTGTTCTGTCACTATATGCTCATACAAAAGTCTCTCTCGCTCCTTTTCATAAGCCGTGTTAAGGTACTGGAAGGTCTCCCCAAAGCCTTGTCTTCTCCAGGCTAAAAAGCTCCAACTCTCTCAGCCTATTTTTGTAGGAGATGTGCTCCAGCCCTCTGACCATCCTGGTGGCTCTGCTCCACCAGGTCCGTGTCTTTGTTGTGCTGAGGACCCCAGAGCTGGCTGGATGCAGCACTTCAGGAAGGGTCTTGAGAGGGCAGAGTAGAGGGGATACAGTATCAACCGTATCACCAATGATGCATCCCACAAAAAAATGTAACAGGTTCCTTTCTGCAAAGGGTCTCATTTAAAAAAAAATAAAACTAGTGGTGGAATAATCTCTCAAAAGTCTTCCCCATGCATCGCCTCTGAACAGCAATCCCTGAATAACTGTTAAACTTCCAGGGGCTGAATGCAATGTCAGTGGTAAGAACTGCAATACGAACAGCTAGCATGTCATGCCGAAATGATAATACATGACATGAATAACAGTCTAACCCAACCAACAAATAAGTGCCGAGAAACAAAATTAATTGTTACTTTGAGTTTGCCATAAGCACTGAAAATTTGTAAGGAGAACAGAGATCATGGTTCCCAATTTATTTTTAGCTTTCACTAATTACATTTTCAGTTTAAAAACTGACATGCACGCAAGTTCATCCAAACATACAGCAATGGGGCCTGATACAGTGAACTGCTGTGGACACCTATAAGATAACAGATGTCTACTTAATCTTCTCTTCAACTTAATATTGAAGTGGTTACTGCCATCACCAGTGCTATCTCAGAAAGCTGTTGACTCAGCTGAAGAGTCAGACAGACTTGCACAACACACTACTGGGGTTTTTTTATATTACAAAACTTCACATCACAAGAAATAAAAAAACTTGTCAAAATAGTAGAGTCAGGTACTCTTCAGGTAAGGAAAGTATTTAAATCAAGTAGTCCTAAAAATATACAAGATTTTAATAGGTGACTAGCTTCACTAGGTAATACCAGGAGGGCTTCAGGAAAGAAGAAAATCATGCACAGTCACAAGGGATGAAAGCATTAGACATTCCTGCTTCAGTTGTTTCCAAGACTCATCTGCTCTTAACATTTTCACTGAATGAAACACCTCTTCCACTTTGCAAAGATATGTAGCATGGACTCTTCACCCATCTTTTCCATATTCAAGGCCAGTTTTCAGATGTTCCATAACTAGAGATTACATTAAAACTATTGTAAACTTTACAGGAAGTGTTCACTTTTTTTTTTTCCCCAACTGGCTCACCTGGATTCTTGAAATAGGTAAGACCTACTATGTGTTCTTTTCTTTGCTCTTACTTAAATGGTTATGTCTTGAGTATGGCCTCATGACAAAGCCATCTTTTATCTATTTACTATTCAAGCAAAGAACATTACCAGTCCAGTGCCATATGTGCTATTCCTGTATTCCAGCTGCTTTGTTACAGATATCCTCATATGCACTGAGGAAAGGCGATCAAGATTTACTAGATGGAAGATTCCTACAGCAAGTGGTAGGGTAGTCCTTGCCCAACTTCTGCAAAAACTTAACTAATTACAGATGAATCATATGTGATTAGCCAATGATGACCATGCTGCTACCATGCCTTTTAGACCCTATGTTCTTTCTTGCCTATTAACGATGGATTTGAATAGTTATGGAAAAAGGTGGACAATTCATCTGCCACAATTTTAAGGCCCATAACCAGAAGCCTCTTTTGTTTCAAATAATGCTGACCAAGCCAGGGACTCATGGATCATACTGATACAAAAGTAACCAGATAAGCCTCTCGTTTATAGGAATATTGCCCTTTACAAAACACTTCAAAGATGACATAAAATGAACTCTATCTTCAGCTTTAATGTTGGAGAAAGCCTCAGCCCATGACGAGAGATACATCTTTACAGTCAAGCTATTAGATGAGGTCAACCAACGGCAAAGGAAAAAAGCTTTCAGGCTTTTGCTTTTATCTACATTAGGCTACAGGAAATAAAAAGAAAAAAAAAGATGTGAGAATTGATATTGCTGTGAGGAAAAAAGACAATGAAGTTTACTCTTTATCGCTTTGTTACCACCATTCAAAAATACATCTTCCAACCCATACAAAACATGACAAGGAATCTGACAGCTTTTTAAACAAGCTGTTAATATTTTATCAAGGAACTCATATATCTGATTGTTTTAGTAATTTCAAATATATCTACTTCCATTCATCTCATTTTAAAACTGAAATAAATGATTACACAGTAAATCTTAACCAGTAGTGGGGGGGAGGGGGAGAAAAATCAACCAAAAAACATGAGAAAGTGCAGAACAGCCTCAGACAGCTGATACTGAGTCCCATGATGCTATTACACATTTTCCTCACCCCCTCTTCAAAGCAACAGAAATTTCCTAGCACCTTTTAGCAAATAAGCAACCAAAGCCTCCCTCCATCCCTCTTCCTAGCAGTCATTTAATTTGTTATATCCCAGGATGTGTCTACTGTCTTTTGTAAAGATAAAAGTCACCTTGAGCTTCAGCTTCAGCTGGGATTGTTAATATTCTTCCCAGTAGCTGGTACAGCTCTGTGCTCCAGATCTAGTACGAACCCCTTATTATATTTTTTTTCCTCTTCCTTTTCTGTCCTGTTAAAGTCTCTTTAACACATGAATTTTCCCTTTTTTTTTTTTGGTTTTTCCCTCCTGTCTGAGCATATCAGATTTAGGCCAGAAGCCCTGTAAGCACCTTTCAAAGCTCTATGCCTGGGATACCAAGAGCTGCCTTTGAGAACACTTGCTAGAGGAGACAAAACTGAAATTAAACTAAAATTCTAGGATTTAGAAAGCATGAATTTGCAAGACCACCATTTTTCAATCCTCCTGATTGCTCAATATGATTCAGAAACATGTGATTCCTTCTTTTAATTATGCATTTCCTCCAGAACCTCTTGTTCCTTTTTTTTTTGGTTTGTTTGAATGATCTAATAAAAGACACTCTGGAGGTTAGGATATTTTTGTTTGGTTTTTAGCCTGTTTTGAGTTTTTAATACAAAAAAAAAAAACTATATATGCAGCACATATGAAGCTTATATGATGCCATCATATCAAGGCATAATTTCTTTTGTCCAGGTATCTATCATACTTTGTACATACCTAGAGACACTAAATTTATCCAACTGCTCAACAGTTTTAGCATTACAAAATTAAAACAGTAAAATAGACTGAACATTACTCTACAAGACTCAACCAAATTTGAGAAAAAAGGAAAAAAAAAACCCACACACACACACTACAAATTAGGAAACTTCTGTATTTCCTCTAAGACAAGACTGACTTTTAAAGTCTGAGATATTTAACCTGCTTTAGAAGGCTGATCCACCCATAGGAAAATAGAAAAGATATTTTAGCATCAGAATTCACAAACATGCATGTGCAGTATTTGAAAACACACAGGAAACTATGTACAAATCAGTCATCAAGGATCTCATCTGATTAAATATAAAGCACTGTCAAATGCTGTCTATCTAGAAAACCTACAGCGCAGTAAGGCGCAAGTTAAACTCTGAAAAAAGCTCATTTTTCCGCAGAACTCATTTACTGCCCTAAAAAAGCAAACCCAAACCTGCTACAAGCAAACCAACACACCCTCCCCTGGCCTTCTGACACCCTGAGGCAAATCCTGAAAGCAATCACACGGAGCAAAACTGCGACTTGCCTTTTCAACTCACAGAGGGCACCCACACCTCTAACTAAACTGCTACAAGTCTCAAGATCCAAAGGCAGCAAAGTCCACACAGAACTAATGGCCTCCACAGGCAGACGTACACATCACCTTTCCACTGTTACAAGCTTTGTAACTCTCTTCTCCCTCAGATACAGACCCCAGCTGGAATCTAACATAAAGAAAGGATAACTTTTAGCACCAGAAAACAAATTATCTTTTTCCACAGCCTGATTTTGTAAGGAGCAGCGAACACGCTAGCAAGCTGGTAATACAGACATTTGTCATACCTAACAGTATATAGAAAAAACATCAAAAGTCAGCAGCTGTATGTTAGTGTCGTTTGATATTTAGTTTACAGTTACAACCTTCAGAGGGGGAATAAAGACTATGTCAGTTAATCTTTAGCTTGAACTGACTCTACATGAGAAGTCAGGCTACTAAGGTGTGACCAGCTACAAGTAAGCCATTTTAGTTTTGCACTGAAGAACAGAGAGAGCAGAAAAGAACTTCAGAATGCCCTTCTGTTTGACCCTGCTGTTGTAAGTGATGCAATCTTTAAAGCACCTTTATACACATACAACAGGAGGAAAAACATTTCATCACAATTTCTTGTGAAGTTCTTTGAATTCAACTACATAAGTACTATCTATAGTTTTTTCGATTACATAAATACTGTCTCTAATTTAAGAAGCATAAATCATGTCACATGTGAGTTGATGGGTTAACTTAGGGAAAATGAAAATATTTCCTCTAATTTAAAAACATCTGATGACTTGAAATAATGCCTTCACATATTTATATGCATGTTTACCATAGTAAGTGCACACAGTCAGAACAAGGAGCTCAAAAGAAAAGACAACTGTCCTTTTAAGCACCCAATTTTCCTTCTGCCCTACAAACCAGACCAAACCAAACAACTCTGACCTCCCTCTTAACAAGTGCATCAAAGAAAGTACTTTCCACTCATTTAATAATGCGCTTCATTCCAGAAATGAATCAATATAACTGCACTGACTGGCTTTCCAGAAATCCCTTAAAGCTCAGCCTCAAAGACACCATCACATCCAAACCGGTCCATTGTAAAAAAGGACATGTCCAACTCAAGGTATGAGTTTATTTCCTTTAGAAGCAACAAAAGTTCAGCTGATATTCTTGAAAACTCTTTATGAGGAAACTCCTCAGCCAAAGAAGTAGTTATCTTCAAGATGCTCCACAACCCCTCTGGCACCATTTAAGTCAAGCCTTGAAGCCAACGTAGCCAGACAGCCAGGCTGTTATCAGCAAATACTAGACACAAAAATTACATTTATTTCAGAGCAGTAATAAAGAGGGCATGCTGTTATTGACACACAAAGGACATCAAGCATCAAAAAGTCTCACTTGTCCTCACACAGGATCACAAACAATAGCCAGACACACTATAAGAGCCTCCAAAACCTGGCTAATTCAAAGAGAGGAAATAACTAGTTTATTCTTCCTTCATAGATTCCAGAACAAAATCAAGTCAAATCCTACAGGTAAAATCCAAAAAAGAACCCTGCCCTCTGGTCAGAAGAAGTTATATAAAAATTTGCTGCCAGATTTACTAAAAAAAACTGCCTTCTTCTTAAACTGCACCAGAGAAAGAGAATCCCAAGAATGAATGCAAAGCAACAGCAGACCACATAGTCTAACAAATACAATGTAAATACAAATATTATGTAAATACAACTCCTTGTCAAATAGAACCATCCTCTATACCAACAAAAGTAACAGATTTTTCTCACCAGCCCTATAGAAACACCAGAGAAGCAGTGAAAGAATCTCATATTCACTTCCATGGACAGTGAACAACTGTACTCCCCCTTTCATCCCGAGTAACTGCAAACCAGCTGTTCACTGCCACTAGGACAGCACAGGAACAGCTGTCAGGTATCCTTGGGACACACTTCCTATCAGACAAATAAGAGGGCACACAGCAACAGCAAAAGACACTTAGATTGTTTGAAAAGTGCTTGGGAGCTGCCACTGTCAGGTTACAACCCCAAACTTTCTCTTTTGCCTGCAAAGCCACTGAGTACCACACTCAACCAGGAACTGATCCATCTTAAAAATAGCCTAGCAAAAAAAAAGTTTTCTCAGATCAGTTTCTTTATGCAGATTTAACATGCAGATATACAATCACATAGAAAAGAAGTGTACAATTCAATTAATGGAACAAGCAAGTCTGAAATACATAGGACTGGGCAAAGCAGGTAGGCATTATTAAGTTTCTATTGGGTTAGCATTTCTCAGCTTACATGCGTACAGTTTTGCAAGGTTATTTAATATATGACACATTTATATGTACCACAGCAATCTGAAAAAAACCCTATTTTTTAAAGTGGCATAATGTTGATAATCACAAAGCATCATCACTATGGTTTGTACCTCTACAATCATGAAGATTTCTGCCACTTTAGTTACAAAGCAATTAACTATAAAGCAATTTGCTATTAAAAATAGTAATTTACACTTTGTCACTATTTCTCATATCTGTCACAACCTACCTGTCACAAGAAAGGTGCATTTCACTTCAGAGTACAGAAGACTAGTGAAAGTCTGTTTCTTCTCCCCATATCCTACCTCACCCATTAAACTTTTCCTCAACTTGACTACACCCTCTCAGGACAGTATTTCTCTTGCTTCTCCTAGTGCCATCATATCCATGTCAAAGGAAACTCTGAGCTTGCCTGGAACAGCAGCACACCTCTCCCCTGACTGAAGTATTTGTTTCAGCCTACTCCCAGATCTACCTGCTTAAGTTGTCCTCCAGTATTAATGCTCCTTTATTTAAGGTACAGCTTATTTTCCTGGACTACCACACCAGTTTTGTTAGTACAATTTGTATTCCCACAAAGAGCACCTCAGCAATAGTCATCCCATACTTACACTTAAGACAATTATTACTGTAAACTCTTCTTAATTCAGCAGTCATCCAATTAGGCTAAAATTGAGACTGGTGTTTGAATTATCAGGAAAAAAAAAACAACAGTTTTACCACACATTTGTGCAAGCCTGTACTATCTGCTATTACAGCCTTCAGTTGACAAAAGTAGAGTTCCCCTTCTGGTAATAAGTCATAAGAAAATTTTCCACAGCCACTTCCATTTAATGTAGACTTTTTCCAACTACTTCCATGTAGACAGAACATTCTTCACTGCGACATAATGTTCCACTGTAGCCTTAAATCTCAAAAAGTCTAACCCTTAAAAGAGGAAAAGAATGTGGGAATTTTTTACTTACTGGAGATATGACTGCCAGTTTACTTTGTTTGCCCGAACTTCAGCAGCTTTGGCAGCAATGATGTTTGTTGGAACAGCAGCATCTACAGCACCTCGGATATCCATCTTGACTGATAATTAAAATGTACCTAAAAATGCAAATGAGATTTGAGACCCCTTATTAAACAGCTGAGTATTTGTCCAATATTTTAAAGAAATGAAAAAAAGAAATCTGTTTTCAGGTGTCCCATGCCTTCATACTGTACTAGTTAAGTTTCTGAAAAAACCCAAGTTTTATGACGTTTTTAAAACGTGGCTTAATGGAAACAAACAAAAATAAGCCATACCTACACAGTCAACTGTAGCAAATCATAAGTTTACTAAAATAAAAGACACAGACCATTACTAAATAACAACCAGTCTTGTGCATCCTTAAACAATGACATTAAGTTATTTGAATTATGGTGGCTATTCTGCACCATCCAAGTAGCCCTACAGATAAGAGAACCTGTCGTCTTTCCACATCTTCTTTCCAAGATTAAAAATTCAGTGCATATCCTCCCCACCCCCACATATTTGGACTGATTTACCTCAGGTATTTGTCTAAGAGGACTTAGCCATTAGAAACATGCAAATTACAACTTCAGGGAAAGAAAAAAACCGTAAGTATATAAATTAAAACAATGCTACACAGATTTAACTAGAAAAAAAGATCATTATTGTACAGAAAGCAAACTGAAAAATAAATACGAACAGAAGCTCTTTATCAGGATACACCACATTACCACAGATAGTGACCTTCACAACTTCTTTCCCCTTCCTTTATGGTTTCAATCTCCACCTGACTTTGATGCCAAAACAAGAAGTGTGTTGGCAGAGACTTCAGATCCAGCTAGAGCTGGAATTCCTTACAACCTGAAGTGTACCCAGCCTCTCCTCACAGCCTATTTCTGGCCCCCTTACAGACCAAGCAAGAGCAAACTGGCACACTCAGGCCTATCCCCAGCAAGCACACCTCGCTTTTATGACTGCAGGAAAATACAGTTCTAACAAAAGAAAGGAAAAAAATGAGGAACTATCTTGGGCAAACAGCGGAGGACAAATGCCCTCCCTTTGAAAGCACTTCTATGAGTAGACACGCACACAGACGGCACCACTAAGTCCTTCAAAGACCACTAAAGGTTTCCAGCCTCTTACCGACCCCCCCAGGGCCATTTAAACGCTGCCCGAGGGCACAGTCGGTAACAGCGGTTTCAGGCGCTGCAGCTAAGCCGAAGAAGCAGAGGCACGGTCCTGCACAGCCTCAGGGNCGGGAGGGACAGCCCGCGCCGCCCCGCCCGTGAGCGCACGGAGCCGCAGGGCTGTGCCGGGGTAACTGTGTGCGCGTGTTTAGAGCACAGGAATATACACATTTGTGTATACATGTCATGGAGTTTAGGTTGGGAAGGACCTTCAAGATCATCTGATTCCAAGCCCCCTGCCAGGGATGCAGCCCAGGACTGGGTTGGCNACCGCAGGGGCGTGCCGAGGCGGCGGCCGGGCAGGGATGGAGGGAAGGGTGGAGGGAAGGCAGGAGGGAAGGCAGGAAGGCAGGCAGGAAGGCAGGCAGGAAGGAGGGAGAAGAGCGAGCGGAGGCCGCGGGCAGCCCTGGGCAGCCCGGGCAGCACCGCGCACCCGCCGGGCC
>WBMY01009144.1:224355-247709 GCA_013397315.1 Donacobius atricapilla
ACGCCGCTCACGTGAGCGCGACGGCGGCCCGGGAGGGACAGCCCGCGCCGCCCCGCCCGTGAGCGCACGGAGCCGCAGGGCTGTGCCGGGGTAACTGTGTGCGCGTGTTTAGAGCACAGGAATATACACATTTGTGTATACATGTCATGGAGTTTAGGTTGGGAAGGACCTTCAAGATCATCTGATTCCAAGCCCCCTGCCAGGGATGCAGCCCAGGACTGGGTTGGCTTTCTGGGATGAGTGCACTTAGCCGGGTCATGTTGAGCTTCTTGAAAACCA
Organism: Donacobius atricapilla; assembly: GCA_013397315.1. Lineage (NCBI taxonomy): Eukaryota > Metazoa > Chordata > Aves > Passeriformes > Mimidae > Donacobius > Donacobius atricapilla. The sequence continues at coordinate 224,635 of WBMY01009144.1, forward strand.
GCACCCCCAAATCCTTCTCCTCAGAGCTGCTCTCAGTCTGTTCTCTGCCCAGGCTGTATTTGTGCTGGGGATTGCCCTGACTCACATGCAACACCTGTGTATACGTGTATGATCTAATCCCGTACTGGGAAGACAGGGTTTGCCCACAAGTGCCCACAGGTGTCCACCTGTGCCCACCTGTGCTATTTGCAGAAATGGCTCAGCTTTTCCACAGGGACAGCGCAAGTCTGACTGGGAAGGAAACTTGAGATTCAAGGCCCAAGTGTTTCAGAAGCTTTGGGCTTAAACTTCTTTGTTTCCCAAGAAAAAAAATCTCAGTGCGTTCATTTGCTGAGTGAGGTTTTCCAGTCATACCATGCTGAAGTGCACAGACATACCACTGAAGTGCACAGACATACCACTCCTGGTCAGAAATGATCCCGAAAAGTCATTCCACTAACATACAAGGAGAAAACAAAAATAATCAGGGTTTTGTGTATGAGCAGATCAAGACAGCCAATGTAGAGCTGGCTTAGAGCTGGTCTGCTGCTAACTTTATTGTTTTAGGGTCTCTGAATTTTCCCTTTACAGGATACACTGTTCTTTAAATTATGCCTGGCCAGTATCTCAATAGGTGGCGGGGGGGTTAACTCTAGGACAGTTGTCACTGTGCCACTGATTTATACTTCTTCCATGGAATTTTTCTTTTAAAATGGGTCTTCCTTCATACCACAAAAAAAAAAAAAAAAAAAAAAAAAACAACCCTGTTGGTTTCTTCATAACACAAGCGTAAATCCCAGGTACAGTCCAAGTAACAGCATCTGCATGTCTTTATGCTTCATCAGAAGAAAGCTCCCTAAGCCCTGTGCCCACTCTGTGTCATCTAGTCTGTAATAAATACATCCATTAATGTGATTCTGTGGATTACCAAACATGTGGGACATGGATGTTTAATCTAACAAATTTGTGTTGTTGCACATTGCTTCCTCACAGTGATAAGAAATGCTGGCACAGCTCCTGGTCTCTAGCATAGAAATCTCCACACAATTTTGAAAAATCTGTTACTTTGAAAGTTTATTTGAATCGGATTTTTGCTGCATAGTTGAGAGTTAGAATTTGGCCTTATTTTAACCAGTTCCCCTTTTAAAAGAGTGTTTGTAACTTCTGTCATGTGGCATTCAAGTATTTCCTGCTTCTGCTCTGCCTGTTTATGGCATGTCTCACTTGCCACTCCATTTGTGATCAGCATCAGGCATCTGGAATAAACATATTCACCTTTTCCACAGTCATTTCAAATCACATTACCAATGATGATGCATATGGCTCTACCATTTTATAAAGAAACCAGGGGCAAAGGTCTTGCAAGATAAACAGAACAAGGCTTGAAGCTTTTTAAATGCAATTTGCATAATGAGGGCGTGTCCTTGTTTTGGCTGGGATTGAATTCATTCTCTTTACAGTGACTTGAATGAGGCTATGCTTTGATTGGTGCTGAAAACAGGGATGTTTTCATTACTGCTGAGTAGGGCTTGCACGGCACCAAGGCCTCTGCTGCTCCTCCCTCCACTGAGAAGGCTGGGAGTGCACAAGGAGTTTGGACAAGACACAGCCAAAACAGGTGATCCCAACTGACCAAGGGGATATCCCACACCATGTACCATCATGCTCGGCATATAGAGCTGGGGGAAGAAGATGAAATAAGGGGAGATATTCAGAGTGGTGGTGTTCAACTTCCCAAGTACCTGTTATGCATGGTGGAACCCAACTTTCCTGGGGATGGGTGAACACCTGCATGTGAAAGGGAAATGGTGAATTAATTCCTTGTTTTGCTTTGCTTGTCTGAGCAGCTTTTGCTTTCCTTATTAAACTATCTTTGCCTCAAACCATGAGTTTTCTCACTTTTACTCTTTCATTTCTCTCCATTCCATGAGGGAAAGTGAGCGAGCAGCAGCGTGGTGCTTAGTTGCTGGCTGGGGTTAAACCTCAACAAGGTTTCAAAGGCCTGTACAGTGATACTACAAGCTACCATTCCGCACATCAGGCTTTGCTTGCATGAAACTGCCTCAGTTGCCCACAATGATACTTCTGCTCAAACCCCAAACTGTCCCAGCAGTGAAAACACTGATGACTTTGTACATTTTCTTACCTAGGTCACGTATGGTATTCTTCCATCTTCACCCTTCCAAGCTCAGTCCCATAGTTTGAGTAAACCCTTGAGAACTGTAGCAGCACCTCTTAAGGTGCACTTCCAGGTGCCAGTATTAAGACACAAACAGAGTTTCTCCTCACCTATGTCTAGCAGGGTAATGTCCTGAATTCTTGTTAGACATGCAAAGCCATTTCTTCTTCCAGGGATCACCTATTTCAAAGAAATCATCCAAAATGCTGTAGTCTTCTTTGCCCAGCATATTTCTCCCAGCCCTTTAGCACACTTCTGGCTTAACCCAAGAGTACCACAGTACTCTGTCTGAACCTGAGTATAGGTATGCACAGGATTGTGGTTCCCTCACTTCTAGTTCCTGCTTCCAATATTGTTTCAGTACCTTATTATAAGCAGAAAATAATAAATTCATTTTTTCACTTTGGTGCCCAATGTGATCTCTTGTTCAGAATATGCGTCAGGTCATCAGTGGCCTTTTTTTTTAAAGCAGACCATTTTTTTGCCTAATTCCACCACCTGCAGAAGTTTATCACCATCTATAGTGGTTATCACATTCGCTGAATTTGTTTTGTGAAACATAGTGTAAGGCTCTAACTTTCATTTTTAGTGGAATAGAATTTAAAAAAGCAAGGCAAAGCAGGCTCAACTTAAAAATAGAAACAGTTAGATTTATTAACATACACTAAAGGGTAAACAAAAGAAAACAACCACGAAACCCTTTTTAAAGACAACCCCCCTCGTCCCTAGCAACAATCTATTTTTCTACGAAACAATGCAAAGAGACAAAACATCAGAACTCTTAAGTCAGTAGCACTTAATAAAATAGTCTTTCATTCAGTCTTTTGAGAGAGACAAGTCCCTCTTGATTCTTCTGGTAACTTTCCACAAGAGACACAGTCTGTTTGTGGCTTCCAGTTCCCACAAACGNCCCATGAGCCACACCATCTCCGAAAGCCTCAGATCCACGAGCTGTAGAAAAAGCTCAGAAACGGCGGGCCAGGTCTTCTGTCCTTTTCCACCCCTCGGTCTTATGGGGTGCATTTTTAGCCCAGCCCAGGCTCGGTGCTGCTCTCCGGGGACCCGGGGGCTGGGGGAGGAGGCCGGGGCCATCTCCCTCTCTGTGGCATCTATCCGGCCTCCCTGGCCTGGCCCGACTCCCGGGGCCAGTGGGGCCCTGGGCCCAGGCCCACCCGGCCTGGCCGCCCTCACCTTGGCCTGGTCCGACGAAAAGGGTAGAATCTCCCAAGATTCCTGTATTTAAGCGGTGTGTCCCCAGGGGTGTACACTTTTTACCTGATTGGCCAACTTGGCTGTCAGTTCCAAGACAGACCACCAATTGGTTTTTCTACCATTCATGCCAAACCAATACACCATCCCTTCAGCCTGGAGTCTGGCTAAAGGGCAATGGATTGCTATTTGCAGTAAAAATTTTGATACTAGAGCAACATAGTCATTTGTCTGTAGAAAAGAAATTTTAAGTGATTTGGCATGTTGACTTCATCATAAATTTCAGACTCCGGCTTTACTATTCATTTCCCAGGCTGTTGAGAGGCTACAGTAAAAAATACTTCCCTGTAACTTTTCTGTAACCTTGGAGTGAGGCATACTGGCTTAAACTATGCATCTACCGAGTTAGCAGAAATGCGAAGAGGGGAGAAATAATTGTAGAAGTGATTACTATTTCTTCTTTTTTTAGCACATATTCCAGGGAGTATTTAAGGAACTATGAGAGTAAGCATGACAACTGTGCCAGGCAATGTAATAGAATCTCTAGCAGAGGAATCAAAGTAGTGAACCCAATGTGCCATGTCAAAGATTGCAAACAATATGTTCTTCCTGAATATACCTGTATACAGGAATATTTTTAATTTACATATTCTTTTATGCCATGCAATGGAATAAAGGCAGAACATTAACACAAAGTTACTAGGGCTCTGTAAGGGACAGTCATGTCTCACACCTCTTCATGAAGGGTCCTTCATGTGTACAGACAAGGTGTGTAAGGTGTGGTACTCCATCCAACAACTCTCCTGGGTTAAGAGGGCAAGTCTGGCCATCGATTCATAACTCTTGAATGAGATACATACAGCAGAAAGTAGGAAGAAATTAGCAGCTTTCATAATACAGAAGGGTCTTCAACAGAGTGCAAAAAGCATCTAGTTGGAGTCTCTTCTGTTCAGCACACTCAGAAATATTTGATAAAGGAGGTGAATAGTGTAGTGGAAACTTTGCTGGTGACAGTGTTACTCCTTTGACAAGTGCACAGTGGAATTGTGAACCACCTTGTCAGAGGGTGGTGGGTAAGCTACCAAGATGTGCTCTCATCCCCCATCTTCAAACACTTGGGCACACTGAAAATTTTCACCAGTGTGAGTCCCTGAGGCACTCTGTGTGAAGGAACTTCATTGCATTGCAAGGGAAAGCTTTGATAAAGGAAAGAATTGTACAGTTTTTACAGGAGCCTGTCTTGTGTACCTGTCACCACTACCACAGCAAAAGGCAATTCTCAGCAACCTGTACAAACCCATCCTGTGTCATCAGCTTGGAGCATCCCATGGTGCCTTATTTGTGCTGGTTGAATCTCTGGATCTTGCTCAAGGCAATGACTGTAAAAGTGCTGTGTGCCTATTTTTTTGGCAAGCATCTGTCCTTTTGGAGTCAGGTGTGCAAAACAATTCTCATTTAGCTATTTTTGGTCACATCGGTGCTTGTCCATTAACTTCTGGCAGTGCATCTTCACTTGAAGTTGCTATGTTTAGGTGACTTTATTGATGTGTGAAACAGAGTGAAAAGTGAAAAGCATATCAACATGCAGGAATAGAAGTCATCAATTTCCTGGATCACAAAAAATAAGAATTTTCAATAGTTTAATACTAGAAAATTAATGCAGTTGAGTCATCCTCCCACTAAATCTACAGACAGCTGGATCATGAAAGTGTTTTTCTGTTCTCCTTTCTTTTTTGTAATAAGAACAATGTATCATTATCTATCACATATTCTCCAAATTACAGAGGTGTTTTGCATACCTGCCATTTAACCTTTCAGCATTCTGTACATCACCTGGCTCCTGCATGTCTGCACAAGTATTTAACATGTATAGAAGAAAATGCTTTGAAAATTTATCCACACAAAACATGCTTAGAAGGTTAGGAAACTGGGCACACTTCTCTAATTCATAAAATGTTAAAGAAATTTTTTTCTCTCCTTTCTAATTGGGAGGTTGAAGAGACCTCATTGAAGAGGCCTCCTTGCATGGCAACAGAAGTGATTTTTCAATATGAGATGTGGAGTACTTCATTAGATGTTTGAATGAATTAGATGTCTGAGGAATTATAGCAAGATTGGCCCATTTTGAACTGGATTTTTACTGCTTAATCTGTCTCTGTTTTCTCCTCTTACTTTATCTTCATTTCATTGTGTGTGTCATGGTGGGGAAAACATTATTTTGTGAGTATCCTTTTTAACAAATAATGCCTGTTTCCTGGAGATGATACAGACTTATCTGACTTCTAGGTCATATATCATTTGATAGATCATAATCACTTGGATAATTTTTATTTTAAATTAATCAGATTCTGGCCCAAAGGATCTGGCAAAGCTAATACGCCACAGTTGTGGCAGCCTTCTGATTGCTTCACCACCTCTTTGAAATTAGGTTTTATGAGCTCAGTGAGGGAACCACATATGACTTACCTGCAATAGTAATGGTCTTTTTTGAAAGAAATATAAACTAACGTGTTATTGTAATAAATACATCTTCTATTTTTTTCCCTAGTATAATGGAATAATGCTATAAGCCAAAAATTTGGAAATTAAGTGCTATGCAAAAATGGGAACAGAAAGGCCAGTGCAGGACTGTTTGTAGCCTTGAGAAATAATGCATCTGGGGTTTAAAGTAGTAGAGTGTATTACTTTAGGGAGTAGGGACACATGTCTCTGTCTCATGTACGTTCCCTTCTCTATTGAAAGCTGAAGAGTCTCCAGCCACTCTTTGAGCCTGCAGCATTTCCTCTTTTCACCATCAGGGTCTGTTGCTTTGTGCCAACAGCTTTTGTCTCTACAAGGGGGTCCTCAGCTGGAAGTGTAGAAGGAGTGCTCTTCTTTCAGAAATTGCTGCAATACCAGGTGAAATAAAGCTCAACTCTGGGTTAAATTAAAAAAAAAAAAAAAAGAGTAATAGATCCTCTAACTTCATCCTCTAGAAAAAGATAAAGTCAGAGCAGCAGCTTTTTTTGGAGAAAAAGGGATATGCTGAGCTACTCAGTGCTTCTGATGCTAAGCCTGGCTAGAGGACAGAAAAAAAAAAAAGTTGTTTTCCTAAGCCTCAGCAGCAACTCTGGACAAAGTTAACTTATTACTGGAGCTTATGCTACAGCCTTCTGTAACAGAGTTTACTGTATGATGACTTTTAGTGCAATTTACCACATCAAGCCTCATTGTTCTTAGTTTTTCTCCTCAGCATTTACTGGATTTCTCTGAAAAGAGGACAGAAATGTGACCAAGGGAGCTCTTCTCACGAGAGGTGCTGCGTGGGCAGATGTGTTATACCTACCTTGTATCTACAATGCTGAATTGTCACAACTTTGGACTGTTGGTAGAAAAAAAATGTTGGGTTAGACATATTTTTCAGCTTGAAAAAGGATGTCAACAACAGCAAGTGAATGTTGGCAAAAACCTGGCAGTCCTCTATACAGCTGGGAGAAATAATCTATTAATAATCTACCTGCAGCCTTAGTCCTTATATTTAGTGTGTCTCTGTCCTGAGACATGGCTGCAGGTCATGTGCTGTTTTCACTGGCGCTGCAAGGATTAGCCATCTGTTCAGCCAATGAGGAAAAACATGTGATTGGCAGGTACCAATGACCTTAGACAGACATCTCCATTTGGTGCTGCCTGCTTCTTTCAAGTTGTAAATGAAATACATTCACTCTGAGGTGATAAAAATTGTCTCATGATTGTTACAGCTTGTTCCTCTGGCGTTCAATCACTCTATGCCTTTCTCCTTTGCAATTTACTAAAACCTACAAAGTTGTAAGTCTAATCTCTAAACTGGCACAGGCTGAAGGGATGAGACACAGGAGATATCTGAGGGCAGATAATCCTGTTTGTCTCCAGAACTGCAGAGGCTGCAGGAAGAACTGGCAAGCTGCAAGAGGCCTGGACATTTGTCCATCAGTGTAAGGACAAGCAATCTTTATGCTGTCCTTCAGCCCAATGTCTGGAATTTGGTTTAGTTTCATCATTAAATATAAGTGGTGCTTTTCCAAGAGAGGTCATTGTAAAATTTGATTCAGGAACAGCCTTTTTATTTCTCGATGTGGAGGCAAGTTGTGCTCTACTTCAGGACTCACAGCTACCATGCAGACAACTGTCGAGCAAAGGAGAACCTCCAAAATGAAGATGAACCAGATATTAAAGCCGCACAGTGGATTTTCAAGGTAAGAAAAAAATGCAGGATTAGTTATCCAAATGTCCTGTAGAAGGGGGTGAAATGCTGTATCTGAAAAAGAGGAGACAGGAAATATTAATGTAATGAATAACAACCATAGGCTGTTTATCACCAGGACATCACTATTCATGTAGTTTTCCTTTTTCCTGAGGCTCACCCCTGTCCTCTGTTCCTCAGCATGTTTCAACCACAGTGACAAAGGAGGTGGTGATCTGCCTTCCCACAAGGTGTCTGCTTTCAAAGAATATAACAAACACATCCATCTAACAAAAATTTTGCATATTTTGTGAAGCTAATCTGTTGCTAAAAGGGTGAGGGAAACTATGTTGCTTCATGATGTTTAGACACTGTAGAGTTCTGCAGTTTTTACTGATACTATGTTAGATTATTTTATTGATAGTTGACAAAAATGATATGCTGAAGAAATCAAACTGCATAATACTGAAGTCTACTAGGAAGTTACAGTAAATCCCTTTTAGTGAACCTGTAGAGTATTCCTTAATTAAAAACAACACTCACGTACCTTCTAGATTTTGTCACAAGCCTGAAAGCTGACTGAGGAGTGAAATGATATAATTTATTTATTTATGCATGCTCCTATACAGTGCAGCAAGAGAGACAAATGCAAGAAACTGTATCTTATTAAAGCTTTGGGGCAAAAGTGGTGCACCATTATGCATGATAGGGAAAAGAATGTGATAGCAAAGTCCTGCACTCCTGGAATCACAAAGGTTGTCTTTTTTCAGACTTAAAGCCAGCATAGAGAGGGGCTAAGGCATCCAGTTGAGTTTGTTGGCAGGGTTGGTGAAAGCTAAGATGGAAAGAAGCCATTTCGAATTCCACATCTGCCTTACAAATATTCAAGCTGAAGCTAGAATTGATCTCTTCATCACATTTCCTTAGCCAAAGTATATCCATTTCTAAGGGGCCATTTCATTTGAATTATAGCAATGCACTCATCAGAAATCCTAAATGACTTTCATTGCTTTTGCTGAGAGGAAATGCTCAGACTTGTTAGCTGCTATCAGAAAACTGTTTCTTCTGTTATGAACAAAGGACACTGTTCAGAATTTCATGTCATTCTGTCCTGTTTTCTGTCCATTTGGCACATGAGCCTTGGGACTTCTTGACCCTCTTGAAGGCAAAAGGGATTTTTTCATAGGCCCAATGGCTCCTGAAGTTAATCGTTGAGAGTCATAGTTTCTGAAAGCCAGATACTGAGTTCTTCATAACTCATGTCCCCAGTCATTTCTCACTTAGCCAGCCTTTAATTCACTCCAGGTGAATTGTTCCCTTCAGCTTGCTGATTGCTTCTGGGGATATCTCCTGATTTTGTAGTTTGTTGCTGAGTCTCTGAGAACATGGTGCACAGGACTGAGTCAGCGACCTCACAGAGGAGAACTTACTATTTCTCTATTCTGCAAAGGATTTATCTATAAAGGCACATAAATGCCACTGAAAGGTTCAGAACCAGCTACTGTCCACAGTCCCTTTAACAGCACTGCTGCCAGCTTCCCTTCTCCTGCTTGTTTCTGTCCAATTTACTTTATTTAGTGCTTTTGTTTCTAAATGCTGCAACTTTACTGGTGTGGCTCTCATCACTGGTAGCAGGGACAGCCTGCAGGGACTTCCCAGGAGATGCTCTGTAACCACTTCCTGAGCTCAGCTGAGTGGAAATTGCTGTGATGTGGAAGCTCAGATATGAGGCTACATTCTCAGGGGGAACATGTCTCCAAAACTTCTTAAACCATATCAGCAAATGATCCTTTCACATATGTAATATAAGCAATGTTACTGGTAGATAATGAGTCTACAAGGATTGAGTTAGTGGTAGGAAGTTAGAAAAATTATGCATCTAGAAGTGTGTACATCCCTACGGCTGGGGAATTAAAATAAACTGCAGGGTCTACTTTACATGGGAGGGAAATGCCTTTTTCTTTTATTGAAAGGGAACCACAGCACAGAGGGTTTACTTGATTTCCTATCAGTATTGAGGAAAATAACTTCAAGTTTGTGAGGTTCAAGACCAGTTCGTTACTTACATTTACAGAATAGAGGAGATCACATTAAAACTTTTTTTTTTTTAATTCTTGGTAGTATTGAAGTGTACAGAAAGTTTAGGTTCTTTTGGTAAAACATTTCTATATGTGACACTGGTTGCTACAGAGAGATTATGTTCTTAGACCTGTAATTTGTGTGACTGACAGGGTCCTTGATCAGACTGATTCCACAGTCCTCATTAATTCCCATGTTCCCTTTCACTTTAGATGAGATTTCAGACTTGATACTTCTCAGTGTGACTGGTGGCTGCTTTTGAGAGCAAGTTGGCATCTAATTCAACACGCCAAAGAGTAAAGAAGCTAAATAATTTTTTTCATTTAAAAAAAACAAACAAAACAACAAACCTAAATATTTTAATGGAACACTTAAATTAGGTTTAATTATGCTTGAATGTTCTTTCAAAGAGAAACTGAATTACAAGAGAAATGTTTTTGAAAAGTGTTAGGCCAAGCTTAAAGGCCTTTTAAAATCTCTTCATGACATTTAAATTAACTCAGCAAGCTGTTTGTTTCTATCTCCATTTGCATTGCTTTAAAAGCCTTTCTCTCTGGCATGCTTACATCTTGATTTATAAAAGTGTTAGAAAGCAAAAGTGAATAAACTGCTTTTTACCACTATCAACACAAAGATACAAGGACTTTCTTAACCTATAGCTAACACAGACACATTCGTGTGTGCTCTCAAGGAGCTTTTTGCAAGTAAACAAAATAAAACACCCCAGAAACATTACACTGCATAGGGAGATAGTGCAAGGTTTCACATATATCACAGTTTTTTTCCCTGTGGACAAAATTTAGCCAAAGTCCGGTTCCACAGAGCTCATTGCTATCCTTTCCTCTGGGAAGAGTGTTCCCCAGAGAGCTGCCACATTTTAGTTCATATCCAGAATCCACCTGGATAGAACCTGTTGCACTTCTATAAAATAGTAATGGTTTCTAAGCATACAGTCTCCACATATGGTTGGGTTTATATGAACAATACACCTACAGACAGCAAGTGACTGAGCAAGTGCAGATAGCAAAGCAGTACCAGGACTCTGCAGGCATCAATAAGTTTTCATGGCCCTGACCAGCCTCAGCTGGGGCTTCTACCCTGACCCAGGGACCCAGCAGCTGTGTTTAAGTTTAGCCCACAAGGCCTGTTCCCTTGAGCTGAGCCTGAAGGAGTGATGGTCTCCAGTCAAGGGACAGCCATGTAGTGGAACCTCCCACCCCGGGCTGACTTCCTGGCTCGACTTTGGCTGTCATCTGTCAGTATGGGCTTGCCTGGTGGTTATGGGACCTCACTGCAAATCTGGTCTGAGGAGCTGACATCCACCTTGCTGTGATACTGTTTTATGATCTGGATCTTTCTTGAATTTCTCTCTATGTTCAGTTTGCCCTGCTCAAGTAGTGGGGGTAGGATGTGGGATCCCTTTGCTTCCAGCTTCCAGCTCACCTTCTGTGAGAGAGCAACCCCATTCTTCCAAAGGATTGAAGCAGAACCCTTTCCAGCTTCTGCTACCATTTGCCTCACCTGTAAGGGCTTTCTTTCCTCCAGAGGGCATGGAGCAGAGAGGTGAAGAAAAGCATAGTGTTAAGCAAGAAGGTATGTGCCAAGGAGATGCAGAGAGCAAGTATTAGTGCTCCTTTAACAATAGCCTGTAGGCTGAGGCACCATGATACCTGGTTATGCCAGTATGGCTTTTCTGCTTGCCAAGTCCTATCCATTTAAATTCTGTGTAGGGGACCATGTAGGAGAAGGGAATGCAGGTGACCTCATCCCTGGTAACAGCTGTGTTAATTACCCAATACAGCCTCACCCCTAATGAGTCCAAGCCATAGCTAATAAAGACAAGTATGAGAAAAGGGAGAGGGTTAACTGGTGAGAGGATCATGAAGAAGAAGGATCCAAGGGTGAGAGAATCACTGTTGTGAAGTCTGTCTAGGTCTCCAGTTAGAGCCTGGTGTTGGAACATGCAGACACAGTCTAGCTCCGTAAAGGCCTGAAATCAGAGTCTGCAAACCAATACCTGCAGTCGGAGTTTAGCAGGAAATAACCAGCAGTCAGAGGCTGCAAGGGAAACCTACAGTAGGAGCTTGCTGCTGCCAGAGCTAGTGAATGATTGGAGTCAGGATGGCTAAGCTGTAAAGAGGAATAAACCAGGACCCTTTTCATGCTGTGATGAATAAGTAGTCTGTGTCTTGGCTCATTTCTACCCTCTAACAAGAGGGCTGCTGCAACAGGGTCAGGCAGAAACGGAAATGGCCTCAAGCATGCTGTCTGAAGGAGCAGCCCCAGGGAAGTATGGCATCCTTTATCTTTCACCTAGCTGATTGCCACTCTGCAGGAATCCTTTGGACCTGGCGATTTCCAATGTTATTCAATGAACTGCTTGTAATGCGAACATCACCCATGACGTGGTCACCTAAATTATTTGGCAACTGCTGTGAATCATCATTTCTTTGATAAAATAGGAATCCATTCACAAATAGTTCCAGAATGGTCAAAAATCATAAAAATTGTTATTTGCTAAAGGAGACATGCCAGTTGAATAATTGCACTGCTTTTATCCAAGTACTCCAGCGTCTTCAGCTGATGAGTGCCATCAGTCATTAATTGCTGTTACCCTTATGAGTCCTTCTCAAGTCAGATGTTGTCTTTATCTTTTATAAGAGTAGGAAAAGTCCTGGTATTAGTAAATATACTCACCCTTTTCAGTCAATATAATACTAACCAAGTACATTTTCATGTCAGAAGTGTTTATTTGGTGCAGTGTGTTTTTCATACTTAGTCACAGTAGCATCTGTGTGTCTGAAAGCTTGTGATTGTCACAGGGTGTTGCAAACAAACCAAGCAGTAGGTTATACCAAGAACACGCTTCTTCTGTTCTTCTGAACAGGTCTTGTACATAGCTAAACAGGCTGAAACATAATTTTAACAGTCACGTATTATCTCTTATGTTTGGGATGGGCAGGGGATGCAAACTCTATTGCTAGGGATTGAACCACTTTCAGATGCAGCCAGTATTCTTTGTCTATGCCAAAATAGTTACTCTCACACCACAGATGTAAAATTTGAGAATGTTTGATGCTCTGTTTTATTCAGGACCAAGATTTCAAAAGGAGACAGAATTCTGGGAGAGATACAGGAGCATTATGGGGCATTTAGGTCCACCAAGTTATGAGCAACTAGTTATACTGACAACTTCTTTGATGATACAGTATGCTATTTGATAGGGAAAAGAGTGGGTATTTTTCCAACTAGCTATAGATTAAGGTAATAATGTAAAATCATATGCACTTAGTTTTAAAGGTAAGCAAAGTTATTTCTCTGACAAGCTGGAGAACATTATCTCTCAGAGATGTTCTCCAGTGCTTAATTTTGTTTTCTGGACGTGTATCCTTTATAATAATAGTATATCCTGTCCCTAAAGTGCTTTCACTGGTTAAGAAGGGGCTACTGCACATTTTTACAGACTCCATCAACCCCTATGAAACCTGCACTGTTGTCTTGGTTTCAGCTGGGATAAACTTAATTTTCTTCCAAGTAGCTGGTACAGAGCTGTGTTTTGGATTCAGTGTGAGACTAACATTACTAACAAAGCGAAGTTTTAGGTGTTGCTAAGCACTGTTTGCCTGAAGCCAAGGACTTTTGCATGTTCTGTTGGTGAGTGGGTGCACAAAAGCTGGGAGGGAGCAGGGCCAGGACTGCTCCAAACTGGCCAAAGGGACATTCCATAGCATGTGGTGTTGTGCCCACTATATGAACAGGGAACAATTGGCCAGGAGAGGCCAATTCAGCTCTGTGCATCCTGCTGGGAGCAATGGAGCACAGTGTGCTGTGAATGGGGCACCCTTCAGCAGGCCTAGCCTTGAAAGGCATGCAGTGAGCCCCTGGCTTAGCTTTTGTCAGTGCATGGAGCTCATTTTCACCCCTTGCTGGCTACCCCTGCACAGTCTTGCGGCGATCTTGCATGTTGGGTTTGGGGTTTTCTTCCCATACTTCCCCCAGGTGTCCATAGTATACTATGCTGGTCCAGGCAGCTCAAACCATTAAATATATCTGCTTTTAAAACATTATCTTTTAATCCTTAGCATTGTGCATGAAAGTAAGAACAGATGAATGTGGCTTAAGCAAGAATTGTTCTATCAGACAGAAAAAGAGGGCTTTTACTATGGGGGTTGTAGGACAAGTTGCCTAGAGAGGTTTTGAAGTCTCTGTCCTCAGAGAAATCCAAATCCTGCTCAGCACAGATCTAGGAAGCCTGAGGAGCAGGAGACAGAACTAGTCAATACGCAGGGGCCCCTTCCAATCTCAACTATTACATGAAACAAAGAGCTCTTCAAAGAGTCTTTCTTTTTAAACTGTTCTGTAATTACATGGCATAATAATATTTTTAATTCATAAATTCTTCTCTTTTTTGTATCCAGAAACACTTTCCTGAGAATAGCTGGCTGTATTGCTCAGCATTGTCTATGAGCCAATAATAGCTTCATAGACAGCAATCATAGGGCATTCTTTTGTAAAAGTTGTCAAAATAATAATGTACTACACATTAATGGGTAGATTACTTGCATATTAATGGTGTGCAAATTTTCCAGTTCTCATAGACAATTTGTAATAATTTGCAATAATGTGTTTTTCTAATTTAGTGATTTACATATTTTACTATTGAAATAGTCCTAAAGCTTTCTTTTCACATGTGCACCTTTGAAATGGGAAAAATGCAGATTCCTGGGCTGATTAAAATATTACTGTCAGAAAGAATTTAATGAATATGAAAACTAGAAGGCAAAGTGCTTTTACACTAGTTCTGGAAATTTTTCAGCAAAACAATCCTAGACTGACCTGAATTACAGAGAATTTTTTTTTTTATTAATATGCAATGACCTTCTTTAAGTGGAACAAAATGTCATGCTGATTAATAAATTACCTACTCAGCCTAAATCTAAATCAACTCATTTGAGATAGGAGAACTTCAGATTTACAAATACGTTAATTTACTATATCCTTTCACTAGCAAGAATTAACCATTTAGATAAAGGACACTGGGAAAAGCAATATTTAACTGGAACACCACACAGACCTTCTTAAAAAGGCATCTAGTTTGAGTGTCTGGAGTCATAAGGAATTTACCTTTACTCTATGATGTATCTGTCATACTCAAACTTGATGAAAGCAAATGACTTTCAGTAAAATACAAAATTAAAATATGTAGTTTCTGCATCACCAGCCCAGCATAATGCAATTGGTATTGCTCTGACTTGCAGTTCAGCCTCAGTACTATGATGTGTTGGAGATCACCCAAGCATGGCATTGTACTCTGATTTATTTCCAATGCACCTTATTTCTAATTGAAAGAGGAATTGTTGTATGGGGTTTCTTCAGCTCATATTCCTCAGGGATTTCTGAGTGCCAGAGGAATCCTGAAGTACCAGATTAGCAAATCCTTCCACTGGAAGACACCAGGAGAATGATGTGGGGTGCAGTATCATGGTCATCAGAGGGCTGGAACAGCTCTCCTATAAAGACAGACTAAGAGAGTTGAGGTTGCTCTACCTGGAGAAAAGAGGGTTCCAGGGAGATTTTAGTGCTGACTTCCAGTACCTAAAAGGGGCCCACAAGAAAGCTGGAGAGAGACTTTCTATGAGAGCATTGAGTGACAGGACAAGGGGAAATGGCCTGAAACTGAGAGACCAGGTTTAGATTAGATACAAAAAAGAAATTCCTTAGTGTGAGGGTTGTGAGGCACTGAGCAGGTTGCCCAGAGAATCTGTGGATGCCCTATCCTGGAAGTGTTTAAGGCCAGGTTGCATGGAGCTCCAAGAAACTTGCTCAAGTGGAAGGTGAGGGTTCATAGGTTGTGGGGAGTTGGAAAGAGATGATTTTTAAGGTCTCTTTGAACCCAACCCATTCTATGATGTAAGATTTTTAAAGGTGGTTGTGGGTGGGAGTTTGAAAGTGTCATCTGACATTTGCTACTAGGATCAGCCTAAATATCCCTGTCTGCTGTTTAAATTCATTACTCCTTGCTGTATATACCATGAGCATGAGGAGTAATCTACTTGTTCTCCTTGCCTGTTTGTATACAATGCATGCTACCCGCGATGTGTTTCTCATGAGTGGTGCAAAGACACAAAAGTCATGATTTCAACACATGCTTTTTCACAGTAATTTCTTTCCACAAAAATTTCAAAGACTTTACAGGAAAATAAATGTTTATTTCAAGCTTTCTAATACTTACTCAGTCTTACATTTGCTGGTCCCTTCTGTGCAATAACAGGACAGGTTTTTATTCCCATTTATTTGCACTTTACATAAAGCGGCTTCAACCAGTCTAAAAAGAGATGCAAAAAGAGATCAGAATCCTATCACAGGTATCTTCATTTTAAAGCCCAGCTCCACATTGCCAGATGATAGCTGGGTGCATTTTTCTGAGAAGGTCAAAGCCATGCCAAGCCAGGAAATGCAAAGGAGAGACCATCCCTCTTATCCCAGAGACTACATGGGGGATGAAAATACCTTGTTTATGTACAGTGTAAGTAATTGTATATTTCTTCACAAGCATTAAAATTTAAAAGTGAGACAGGAAGAACATTATTTTTCCATCAGACTCATCCAAAACATGGGCTGGGGGGTAACACTTGGGAAATGGCAAGTGTCTGTGAGCAGGTGAACTGGTCAAGCCTGGCTTGCGGCAGCCTGTGCCTGCTTACTGACAGTGCTGGATGTCTCAGAAGGCTTGGCCTTTCCCAAAGCCCCTCCCTCACCTAATGCTGATTCCAAAACTTTCAGGAAATTAGATGTTGAGATCTTTAACCTAACAGATATTTATTCTACTACCTTATGTGGTTGGAAATAGCTCAGGAGGCTAATTGCCTTCAGTATTATACTTTCAGTGTCATTCTCAAAATTAATCTATAATACTGTATCAACTGTTAAAGGTAAGAACAGGCTAAAATAAATCAGGAGCTGCCCAGTGATGCCTGATAAGCAGCAGCTTATTGTCTTACAAAATGTCACATCATTTTTTCTGGATCACTGTAACAAGCACTTAATTACTCTCACAAGAGGATGAAATTATTTTCAGGAGTGTAGAGATGTCAGGTCTATGCTGAGGAACTCATACAGAAAAAGGGGAAAAGCTCAAATTTGTTTTGTTGTTTATTCAGTTTCAGTTGTGAACACAGCTTAATTTCAGGAAGTAGCTGTGATTTTTCCTGTGACATTTTGTATGATTTACTTTAGGACTAAATAAAGAAGAAAACAGTTCTCACTGTTCTGTTGACTTCACTGTTTCCTTTGAGCATAATCAAGTTAAGAGTGAAAACGGTGGGTCAGGCTTAGACCAAAACAGGATAAATTATTTGTTCTGGACCTGTATAACAATTTATTATGAGAGACAGGCAGAGTATAATATTTTAAAGTATTAATTTTCTTGCATTGAAGTGCTTCATTTTGTAAAAATCCATGCTCTTTTAATTACCAAACCAATTTGTTCAAACACACGGATTCTTATGAGAGGCAGTTATCTTTGGGGAAGAAAATCTCCTTTTAGGGATTCCTTGCTAATGCTGTAGTTTAGTATCCCAGATGAGCTTTTCTACTCACACCCTTTGTGCTTTTTGGCACTTGGAACTCATGCTCAGATTTGCAGAGGTACTCAGACTGTGCTGGAGAAGCTCCTGAGTTACTCCTCTCTGACCCCTTGTCCTGTTTTTTCATGTGCAAATTCTTGCTCCATTTACTGATTTACATAACCCAGAATTCTGCATAGTAATGCATGGGACATTTACAACATTTATATTTGAATATGGGCTTTAAATAAGAGGGTTAAACAGTCTTTCTCAGTTTACCTCCACATCTTCTGAATGGTTTGGCATGGAATAGTTTTCCAGTTGTAAGACTGACAAAGTGAGTCACAGCCCTTAAAAGCCAAGGACATTTCTTCCAACTTGCATAACCTAATGTTCACTGAAATGTTTGATTCTGAAAGATGGTTGCTATTTTGATGACAGACTAGTCTTTCTCATTGTTCATACAGACTCTGTGCAGATAAATGCATGCACTTCATTTCAGTACAAGAATAGTGTCTTATTGAATGATTTACCTGGGAAACAGAGACATGTTCTGGTTATAACATTGTTTTAGACTCATTTTAAAAACTATGCTCTCTCATTTATCCCTCTGGGTTCTAAACATGCACACTTTAAACAGGTTCTTGCCGACCTTTCCAAATCATCAGGAGAAATAATTTAGAGGTGTTACAGAACAAAGGAAGAGATTAGGCTATTGCAGACAGGACAATTTCAGTCCCGCTTTGTCTTTTCTGTGTTTGGTCAGGAGGTATGTTTGAAATGAACTGCAGGAAGGGGTGTGGAAGAGATATTTTGTCTGCCCAGGAGGAGAACATGTTCTTTCAAAGCAGTAGGGTAATGGAGGGAAACAAGGCTAACAAGGCTCAAGTTGTGGCCATGTCAGTGAGTTGATTTGAACAATGATGCACAAAGATGGGATACAAAAATAGGAATGTCCACAATTCTATCCATTTAGAGTGCTGTTCTCCCTCTCTCAGGACAGTCCTAGAATCCAGGGCAAAGTGCAGTGCAGGGAAACATGATAGACAGTCTTGGAGTGGCCACAGGAAAAACCCAGCCTGCAGAATGGAGGGTCAGTCTCTCTGCACATCAAACAGGAGAAAGGTGGTTTCACAGGAACACATGAGGTGCCTCCCCCGAAAGCTTGCTTACTCCAAGTTGCCTTTTTTTTTTTTTTAATTGGCTTGTTTGTTGGGTTTTTGTTTGTTTGGAGTTGTTTGTTTCTTTATTTCTTTGTCTACTTGAGATCCTCTGTCTTTAACTTGTAACTCGGTATCTGCCATGTCAAGGGAGACCTGGGAACTGATACCATTTATATGTTGCTTCAAGCCTAAAGCAAGCACAACATTCAGCCAGTGACTTGGGCTGTCTGTAATTACAGTCTCTCTAATATAGGCAGATAATCCTACAGGAGCAAAATCACATAACGCATCTCTGAAATAAATGTTTGTTGGAGATTCTTCAAGGAAACATCAAGCCTTTCTACTCACTTCCACAGAGATACTCACTTTTATGTAACAGAGATAATCTGACATCTTTAAGAGTATTTGTTTGGTACCACTGATAAACCAGTACACCAGGATAGATAACACCTGAAGTTTTCTCTTTTTCCAAATATGTTCACACCTTCTCCTCACCATCATTCTAATCAAATCAGCTCGTTTTCCCCTCATTATCATTCTTATTTCTTTTTAAGATGCTGGAAAAATATTCCTGGTCACTGGCTCAGTCTAGTTTGCAATGAGACAAATACAGTTTTCTTTTCATGCAGCACCAGCCTACAGCATTCTCATTGACACTGCCCTTTAACCTCAAACTCTTCAGCAGTCTCTCATTGCCTGCTCTTTATTCTTTTGTTCTTCTTTTTCAAAGGAACTGTGGTGTATTTCTCCTTTCATGTTCTCCACCACCAGTCCTCCGAATGAATTATATTTTGTCCCATCAAGCTTTTAACATGGCTGCATAATTTTCCAATTGATCCATATTTTATGAGGTCCAAAACCTGAGGAAAATTAATGGCAGAAATCACAATGTCTTCCTCAGGAATCTTGTCAAGCTGGAATGTTACTGTGCAGCCACATTGTACAGCCAGGCTTTCAGACTCACTTTGAACTACCCAAAGGCTCTGAAAACTCAATCTGTTCAGGAACACTGGTTGCAAATTGCCCTGTTAATCTTCCTGTCTGAATCAGCTCTGGAGCATAACTACATATTGCTCTATAAGACCTAAAAATTGCATTCATGGCAGTTTTGATTTCTTCTTAATTTAACTATATTGATTACCTTGATAACACGTGTGGTAGGGATCCCATGTAATAATAAGGTTATGTGTGACCCAGAATATCAGAGATACTTCTGCGGGTCATGATTGGATAGGCACCTCTTGAAGATATTTTTACTATTCCTAT
Organism: Donacobius atricapilla; assembly: GCA_013397315.1. Taxonomy (NCBI): domain Eukaryota; kingdom Metazoa; phylum Chordata; class Aves; order Passeriformes; family Mimidae; genus Donacobius; species Donacobius atricapilla. The sequence continues at coordinate 244,273 of WBMY01009144.1, forward strand.
CATGAAAAAAAGAGAAATATTCTTCTCCAATAGATTAGTTAGTTTCCATATGGGCAGAGGAGAGGAGCCCTAATAGCCCAAGGGGGAATACTGCTTTGGCAGTAATCCTTGAATGTTGAGGTTTGCCATTCAAATTGTAGGTGCAGAGTGACACCTTCTGGAAGCTTGTAATGATCGTCCCTGAGCTGCTCCCTCCATCATCTGAAAACTCGCAATTCTTGTATATAGAGGCAAATCTTTTTCTGATCAGCATTTTGACCAGAGATTTACTATAGGGTCTGTCATGTCACTGGCACATACACTAAGAGATTTTTCTTTTTAAATCAAGCCTAACCTTAAGGATTTTCGATGATTCCAAAGAATTATGGGGGGATAAAAAAATAGAGGATAAAATTAAATATGTATGCTAACCTCATGGTTTAAAAAAAAATGTAGCTGGCATTATATTTTTAATTATTTTATGTCATACATCAAATGAGAGGATCAGAGAATATAGTGAAGATTCAATTTGCCAAACATGACAAATCAAATTAATGACAGAGTTTCTTAGCGCATTTGCACTTCAGATTTCATTTTTTGTGTGTCACACTGCAGTTTCTAATTAGACCTTCTCTGCCCAAGCTACCACTCTCCTGAGTAGTCTGTAAATCTGCCAGAAACTCTACATCACCAAGGATTTTAAGCACATGACTTGGGCCACAGAGCACTGTCCAAGGGCTCACAAACGCCACAGAGCCTGCTCCCCTCAGCTGGACTGGGCCAGAACAGGGAGTAGAACCATCACTGAGCTGACTCTGGTGCTCTGAAACCCGGCTTTCAATGCTATTACTGGAGAACATACCCTTATCTCTAACATTGGATTCCATCTCAGATGTTATTTCTCTTTAAGTTTCCTCTGCCTTGCAAGTAATAAAGATGTGATATGTGGGAGTGGAAAAGAAACAGAGTTGTGAGTGGAGCAGCAGAGGCTTCCTGCAGCTTTGGAGCAGACACTGACTGATATAAATAGTGAAGCTGAGGGTTTTGTCAGAACACACATATGGGACTGGACAACCCTGAGAAAATACATCACCCTAGAAAATGACCTTACAGCGATGAAATAATTATCAAAGCACCAAGCAGAGTCACCAGCTGCAAAAAAATTCTGCCTGCACGGAGATCTAAATCAAGTCTAACCATTCTGATAACATTTCAAACCCTAATGTAATGCAATCACAGGTTTCAGCATCAGATCTTGAGGAAACTTAATCCTCCAGCAAAAGGCTAACAGACACGCTGGGACTGCATGAATGACATGACAGTGGGACTTTCACACTTTGGCTTACACAAAATAAATTCTACCAATTAATTAACACACTGCTATTGGTGTTGATGAAAAATTAAATATTATTTTGTTGATGAAAAATTAAATAAAAATTAACTAACAGGCATCCCTGCACATAGGAGAACTTAGTTAGTGTTCTGTGGGACCATGCTAGTCTATGGTTGGTCTTACATGTTTGAAGACACCAGTTTATTCTTCCTCCCATCAACACTGAACCTATACTTCCTACTTGAAACCAGCTACTGGCAGATCCATAAAGAAAAGTGGCTTACGCCTGTAAGAAACTGATGTTGAAAAAATACAAATATTTAAAAGTTCAGCAAAGCTGCTTCCCATGATATCACTGGTATTATGTTCACTTCAAAACATGCTTATTTAAATGCATCTTTTATTTTATTTTTCTTTTTTACATTTTTAGTTATTATTAAGGGGTAAGGGAAAGCAAATACCAGGATACTGCTGATACATAAAGAAAATTGAAGTTCAGCTCAAGTCCCTGAAAACTCATTCTCCTTCTGAAAATATCTCCTTTCCCAGAAAAGCCTATCAGTCTTCAAAATGATTTGTAACAAGTGCACTTTAATGTCAATGAAAAAGGTAAAAAATGGCTTCTTACTCTCTGTTTGAATTGCTCCCTAATTCACAATGAATCAGCTCCATTCAATGGTCTAGAAACACTCTTTTTAACAATTTAAGGGAGCAGGAAACACTGAAATAGATTAGAACACAAAAGCTGCCGTACAAATGTGTATGACCTCTCCTTGGGCAGGGAGAAGAAGTTCAGGTATGAAACCAGCAATCAGCCCTCACACCTTAAAGGCAAACAGGCCCCAAAAGAGCTGCATTACAGTACGTGCATTAAGTCACCCATTGATGTATGACTGCAAGAATGTTGGAATAAAATTTTAGAGAAACACAGATACATGTTCGGTATTATCTTTATTATCACCTGTTCTGAACAGTGAGAACAAATTAAAAAGAAAAAAGAAAATGGTGCTGTACAATTTTTCACTAAAGAATAAAATAAAATAAAATAAAATAAAATAAAAACAATAACATATTTCTCCATTTTCACCAAGACAAAATTAGGAAAATGTGTTAACTGGACAAGTTTGCAGAAAGAGGGAGGGGGGAGTCTAAGAAACATCCAAATGGACAATATTAAATAGCAAATGTACCCTCATATAAAGCCTTTCCTTTCTGATTTAGCATAAAAGAAAACTACTGCACACTGGATAGAATTTCGTCCTGAAAGTTTATCAAGAGTCTAATGTGAAATAGTCAGGAAAGTCATTAAAGGGTGGAGGTGGGTTTTCTAATGCCTGATATACTGGTAGATAATATCAATATTGAAACCAGATCTCCTGATTTATTATTTACCTTGTATGTTACAGAAAAAAAAAAAAAGTGCCACTATATGGGATAATTATATTAAATGCACAGCTCACACATGTAAGTTCTCAATTTTCCATAACTTATTTTTTGAAACAGAAATGCGTTCAAGGTCAAATACTCCCACGCCTTGCTAGATTGACATTTTGCTTTCTCTCTGTCCCAGTGAAGTTGAATTAACCTGAACAGAGTAGAGCAGTAGAGGGGACCAAGTGTAAAATCACAGAGACACATGCAGAGCAAGCTACTCTGATGACTGAGAGCGTTTTCTTTCACGCATGAAAAATGCAGGCTCACATTCCTTTAGAGAAAGGATTCCAGTGTGTGTCCCTCAGCTCTCTCAACTCTAAACCCCATTTCATCAAAATGCAAGCCCTTGTTAATTGAGTTCTGTCTCATACAGCTGGACATGAGCCTGCATCCATCATTCAGGGAGAAAGGAGGGGAAGATGACTACATCAACAATATTGGGAGGACTTCATGCCTCCACACCATTCAGCTGTTTCAGGATGTGGTTGTGTACACATGAAGTGATGCAGAGGTACCTGCCTACAGATTGAGACAGAGTTGCCTACAAACCCCAATCACTGGAAGATAGTTCACTTAGGTGGCTTTGTTTATCTAACACCATTTATGCTAGGGAGCACAAATGCCATATTTTTATACAATACTACCCACCATCACTGTGCGTCATGAATTTTGAAAAAAAAAAAAAAAAAAA
>WBMY01009144.1:249309-305199 GCA_013397315.1 Donacobius atricapilla
CGCCGCAGCGCCGCGCTGCCCCCGAGCCTCCCGGCGCCGTGAGTACCGCTCCCGGGGCCGCGTCCGCCCCTTCCCTCTCTCCTCCTACTCGCCGCGCCAGGGGAGCCGCTGTCCGCCCACGTGCCCTCAGCCGGCCGCGGCGGGGGAGTCTCGGGGGCGCCGGGCGAGCAAAGCCCCCGGGCGCCACAGCGAAGCCCGCTGGTCCCATCTGCAGTCCCCAGCGCCCCCGGATCCGCTGGCTCCTGCGAGGCGGCTCCTGTGGCCGCCCTGCTCCGCACCCGGTGCGCGGGCGGGAAGGGAACAGCCCCGACGGCAGCCGGGCGCCCAGCTCCGGGAACCGGGAGCGCGCGGGGCGTTCGCGCGCCGGATCAGTCTCGGTTTCTCGGGAGGACAGTGTCTATCTGCCCGGGAACGGCGGAGGTACTAGCAAGCCCCAGTCGTCCCGTTAACCCTTGTCCCGGCAGACGGCTGCCCCGGGGGTGGAGGCGGCGGGTAATTATCGGTGAGAGAATCCCCAAAACGTGGCGATGTTCCTAAGGGCGGCTCTGAGGAGCGGGGTGAGCGCCCATCCCGGCGGCGCCCGGCACACGCCCTGCGCGGCTGCCGCAGCCGTGTCCCTCCTGCCCCACCGAGCGAGAGCGAGCCCGAGAGCCCGGCGGCGGCCAGCCCTGCGCCGCTGGAAGGCAGAAGGCTGCTAGGGGAGGGAAGGCGTGTATCTTAACACGCAGTTACTTAAAATGCGAGCGTGTTCCACGGCCGGGTTGACAAACCCGGCTCTCCTCTAAGGCATCTGTGAGCACTAAAGCACCAGCACCGAGCCCCACGGCGGCCCCGCCGCCTCTCCAAGCCCTTCCCACTCCCTCCCATCAGCGCACACACACACCCGCACACACACACACACGCACAGAGACACACACACGCTCTCCATTCACACGCTCTCACGCCGGTCTCTCCGGCATTTCTCCCTGCGGCGCCTGTCCCACGGCTCCTCCCGCGCCCTCCCCAGTCCGCCGCCGCGGAGCGGGCGCTGCTGCGTTTAATCCCGTTGCAAACCGGCCCTGAGCCGTATCAGCGCCCGGTGCTCGCCTCGCCAGGGACGACGCGGCGCCAGCCCACCCCGTCGGGCCGTGCCGGGGCGGGGAACGCGGGCTGCCGGCCTCGCTCCCTCCGGCCGCAGCCACGNCTGGGCGCAAAAGGCGTTTCCCCCGGTCTTCCGGAGGGTCGGGAGCTGCAAGCCGGGAGCGCCCGGCGCTCGCCTCTCGCCGCCACGTCCTTCCCCAGGGGCTCCCAGCGCGGAGCCCGGGTAGGAGCCGGCTGACCTCGGCTCCGGGAGCGGGGTCAGGATCCCTCCCTGGGGCGGGATCGCACCCCGGGCCGCGCCACCTTCCTGGCCCCAGCGCAGGTAACACCTCGGCTCAGGGGCCCTTCTGCCTCCTCTCTCGAGTGCGGCCGAAGATGGGGCAGGAGCCGTGCCCCCGCCCCACCGTGAAGGGGGTCCCGCGATGCGCCTGTTCTCGGAGCCCGGGGCTCCCCTGCCGAGTTAGAGAGATAGGCAGCAACAGGCGAGTGCTTCGTAGAGTCTTCCAGTACCAGCCTGCCTCATTAAGCATCCTTAGAGAAGAGAGAGAGCTCTTCCTGAGCTCTGTCATTAGGTAATGGCAGTGGGCAAGAAAAAGCAGGTAATGAAAATTGGACGCAAATACAGAAAGTGAAATAAGGTTACCCTTGTACACTCCAGTAAGAACCTGCAGTAATTTAATAGCAGTGTGATTTACATGATGCAACCATTCCATTATTTCATTTTTGCTGTTGAAAAATGTAAAATACTAACTTTTCATGTGGCACTCGTTGCTATGACGTAATGGTAAGGAGTATCCTTGTACCTCTGTTGCACAAACAGAATGTCAGCATCGAATCCAGTGCTCTGCAGAGCTATGGGCTGTGGAAGTAGCTACACCACTGCTGTATTACCAGACCAGAAGCAGCAAACGCCAGTTCAACTAAATGGAACACTGGAATCATAATCCACTAGGAGATTCCTAGTTGTGGTTCCTAAAATTAGGAATGTCGTGTTAAAATTAGGAGTGTCTCTCTAAACTCAGAGCCAGCTGAATGTAAAACTATTCAAAGGTGAGAGAACAGTTACTTTATTTCCCCTTTAATTTTTTGTCTACTCCTCACATCAATACCTTTACTTTGATATCTTTGGTATCTTTACTCTGGATCCCAAATATTTAATTAGGGAAGCGTCACCGAAGCTGTTTTACACCTCTCGACCCCTTGCTTAGAACATATTTCAGAGTGAGTAGCGATGTCTGATGACAGAGTTTAAAGTACCGGGGAGGAGTTTTCAGGCTGTAGGGTGCCTGTGTCTCCTGCAGCTCAGGTCAAATGTTGATGCACTTGAGGCATATCAGCAACTCTCAGTACTCAGTCAGTCACAGAAATTCATCCCATCTTTTTTCACTAAGAAAAGTCACAAAGGAGACAGCAAGTCTCGGAAATACTCCGGAGATCTGGCAATCAGAAGTAAGAGGATTCTTAGCTAGAGATTCATTACTCCTCAATTGCTGTTTTCAAAACTTTGAAAACAAAGAAGCAGAGAAGCCCAGAAAGCGTCATGGCCAAAGTGCATGTGTGCTAAGCCAAATTCTGACCTTCCTGCAGCATTAGATTGCCTTTGGTACTACTCCTCCTGGCTGCCACTGCTGGCTGGCGCTACAGCCGAGCTCACCAGGCAGAGGGTTGCTATCACAGTGCCTGCCCTGCCGAGCAGCCAGATGCCGGAGTACTACAATCCGAAGTGAATCCCGACAGTCGGAATCAATAGGAAGCAGTGTGTGAATCACCGCTTAATGAACTCCAGGGTGAGTCATCCCGATTCAAACCAGCTTTCAGACCAGTACAATGTCAGTCAGCTTCTCACACAGTTCGGTGTGAGTCAGATCTCAGCACCGAGTACAATGTGAAATGAGTCACTGACTAATACAGCGCCATGTGCCTCCAGTACCCAGTGCGAGTTGTCAGAGCTTCTGTGTGATATGAGTCACTTCATAGTACAGTAAAACGGGCTTTTTGGAGGCCATTCATAATTAAGCACAATGCAACCAAGCTCTCAGGAGGAGATAATGGGAGTGAGCAGAGTAAAAACATTACAGGCACCAGTTTCATTGCATAGTAGAGAGGCTTGTAAAATATTAGGATGAATTGGGTTTTTTTAAATGTTATTGTTTCTTAAAACAAGCAGCATAAAAATGACTAGAAGCAGGTAGTTTCTCTGACATTAGAGCCAGCAAAATCAGGGTTGAGGCAGTGGTAAAAATTCCAGCACTGGAGAAGCCTGTGGGGTTTTATGCTGGTTTTCCTTCCAAGAGAGCGGATCAGTCAGTGTGATGGACACACATCCACTGAGGCCCTCCCCAGCTGCCACAGAAGACAAGACAAGGGATGCTGACAGTTTGTACTGTGCAGAGGAGAAGATCCTGACACTGATTGAACTTAATTGCAGTTTGCAGTGACCTAGTTTGTGAAGGACTCAGCATGAGATGAAGTTATATCCATACTTACATTCATACTGTCCACTGTCATAGCATCCACATCATCAGCTGGACAGAAACAACAGGTTGCTTTTGTTGCTTTTCCTATGCAACTGGTAAAGAATTCTTTCATGTCTTTCCCTTATTACAGGAGAAATAATGACAGTGACCCTGCTAATTACATGTTAGAGTAACATTTTCAGTGAAGTGTCTTGTGATAAAATCCAAACTAAAGAAATTTTTTAGATAGGAGATATAGGGCATCTCTCAAAAAACAAACAAACAAACCAAAACAAACAAACTCCACAAAAAATCCCACTGAAGCCCCAGATAACTAGATTTCTATCAGGAAAATCAGATTTTACTCAGAGAAAGACTTTAGTACAGGAGGTTTTTGCAGAGAGTGGCCTCATGCTGTGACCAACTGGGCAGAACCGAATACCAAAGAAAACAGAGCAGAAGATATCTAAGGCGTTGGTAGAAAAAAATACCTATTACAGGTATTTTATTTAGGTGACATGATCAAGGCACAATTACCTGTTACCTGCACAGTGTGATCCCTTTCAGTCATTCCTTTTGAAATGTAAAGCAATACTTTAAGCTGGTTAGATGAACTCAGCTCCTCTGAACTGCTGCTCCTCCGGAAAATAAATTAAGTAAAACAAACAAAGGTACTCAGTTTCTGGACATCTGACATGAAAGTGTCCCAGAGCTGTTAGTTACAGAATAACACTTTCACTTGCAACTTTATCCATTGAAGTCTTTAACAGACATGGGCACAGCAGTGACATAAAAATCTGGTTTATTCCATGTGCTGCCAGTCTCCTTTCTGCTAACCTCTGTCTTGCAGTCACAAACTCTCAATCATTTCAGCCACCCCACTACTATATGCCAAATCTCCAATGACACAAGATAACTTTCGAGGAGCTCTTGCTCTTAACCTAGTAAGTGGGCAATCTGACAACTATGCCTTAAGCATGTGGATATGTGTGGGCGAGTTCATTAACATATATTAGAATTCTTCTCTGTCTAAAATAGCACACTGCTTGATGCAGAAAAGCCTGCTTGTCACATTTGTCAATGAAAAGGAAGAAGCATGAGCATCAAGTTTCCTGTTCATATTTCAGTTGACAGTGAACTGCCACAGGCTTCAGTGGGAGTTTGTTGCAGCCCCAAATATATCTGAATTGTTAAAAAATAGATTTAGTTTTATTTGGAACTTGACCCCAGCTGCAAGCCTCTCATGACATTAGTAGATAAGAACAGAATATCTTCCAACTCACTGGTTATCGTTACTGAGAAGATCCGAAGTCAAAGCAGCAAGTGTGAGAGTTACATAATCTCACCTAAAGCTTGCTGACACCAAGAGATGGCTTTCATTGCTTTAGTGGAGTTTGGGTCAGTCCTGAAGTATTTACTGAAAAAAGCTGGACTATATGATCCACATCTGTGCCCTCACTCCAAGTGGCTGTCAGCTTGAGTTCCAGCACAGGGCTTCCCAGGCTATGGAGTTACTGGGAAAGCTTCATGCTGTGGCCATGCAAATCAGCCCCAGGGACAAGCTAAAGGCTTGCACACCTGCCTGATTGTAATGTGTAAAAGGAGGAAACATTACACCTCAGTAATTAAGTTTAAATAATAGAATCTTTGCACTCTGAGCTGAAAAAATGTCATTGTGTTTTAGCATAAAGTGAGGATAAAAGTATAAAGTTTTGTCTACAATCTTCTGCATATTCCTGGGTTTGGGGCTTTTTTAAAATTTGGTTGAGGTTTTGTTTTCTTTTAAATTTACATTTATGTGTTTGATTTTAAACATTTCTCCTTTGGGAATGCTATGCCCACCTTTCTGCTGAGAAATTAGCAAATACTATAAATGTTACAACTAAGCCAAATATCTGAGGTGTTTTTAACCAGGAAAATAATTTTCACTCTTGACCTTTACACTCCTTCGTATTTATAAGGTTACATGGAGAAATGCTTCATAATCTGAATGTCAGATAGGTGTCCTTTGGAGTGGAAAACATATGACAGACATTCTTATTTCACCATTTCAGCATTACTCTTAAGGCATATACTGCTTTTGCCACTATTGTCAAAAGCAGCATCTCAGATGCTTGCTTAAATTCTTGGACTTTTTTTTTTTTTTAATTACTTATTAGCATTCAATAATAGGAACACATACTTTTTTATATGATTCGCAGATGCTATCTAGTGGGGTAAGAAGCAAGAACATGTGCCATTAATTTTCCTCTATTTTTTTTCATTGCTCTTTAGGGATTTTATAATGGACTAAATTTGTTTTTATCGTAACATAGAGAAGGACATCTCTTTCCTTGGGAGATCCAGAAACTCTAGATGCACCTAGGCATCTGCAGAGATGCTACATTAGATTGACTTGAAACAATTAGCCAACTGGAGACAAGCTGATCACCTCAACTTCTACTCCCCATTCTCATTTAAGTATTTGACTAATTGGCACTCTCCATGTGGAATTTGGTGGATTCCTCCAGGCAGGACCCACTGTGCCTAGACAAGTTTCTTTATGTTCCAGTGTGCTGACTAATATCCAGGGTGGAGGATATCGAGAAACTCCAAAGCTACAAAATCAACCCAATTCTGCACAGACTGCAGGTAGTCAGAGGAGACTTGTAAGTGGCCAGTCATTTGTCCACAGTCAGAAGAAACTTCCTGCAGATGCAAAAATGATCATGCAGGATAGACCCATGTACAAAATTTAGGGAGGCAGAAGATGTTTTGTGTCATGGTAGGACATGAAATAGATTGACTCCATATAGTTGTCAGAAGAGAAAGAAGCCTTTATTTACAATTCCAACAGTTTCTTATGTAACATGCTGTGCTAAAAAGGTCTATTATTGGTCCATTGGACTGACACTTCTCTCCATTGGTTAAGTAATAGGAAACAACACCTGGGGACAGTTGTTATTGGAAAGGGAACACTGTTTACTTAACCTGTTTTGAGAAATGGAGAGAGATGTTTTGAAAAGAGAAACTGTTGACAGCTTTCCCTTGGGAAAGGAGCTAGCAATAGTTAGCAAGCTAAAATTCTCTCAGGCTCAAAAATATTGAGTCCACAGTTTTGTAGCTCCAGACAATCACCAGAGATGGACCATATGTGTGCTGGAGCAGTCCCAAGGCACATGAGACAACTTCATGTGGGATCTGAGCAGTAATGCAGAGTCTCATGTGGTCCAGCCAACACCACCACTACAAGGACCTGTACAACAGAACCCCCTCTTGTCATCTAGACACTGTCCCATTCAAGGATTTGATTCCTCACAGTGACTCGACATTAGCAAAATTAGACCCTAGGGACTATTCATGTTATACCCAGCAATTGGCTAAAACCATACCCAGTCTGAGTATAAACAGAGCATGAGATGGTAGGGGTTGAAGTCCTTTGGTTAAAGGTATCTTACATCATTCCACCAGTAGCCTAAAAGTATTTTTGGATTCCTCAGAAAAACATGTACAGGACAGCAGTCCGTCTCCAGTTTTCTAACCCTCTGTGCTTTCTTCTCTAACCCATTTTCAAACAAGGCACATTGCTGCTTCCAGATGGTGGGGACAGAGAAGGCAGACTCCAGCTCTCCAAGTGCAGAGAACATCCAGTACAGAGGGTTCTCATACAATTTTTTCATTCCCATAGCACCTTCAGAGAGGTCTGGAAATCTGATGTCCCAAATTAATAACTATAAAATTACATTAATAGAAGACCTTTTCACTACAAGGTCTAAAAACACCCTCTCCTTTTTGCCCTGAAGGAGCCTGAAGTCTGCTGAGGGCAAAATAATAACCACCTTAATTCCCACAGATCCACAAACCAATCAAGCAATTGCTTAAATTGTTGCTAATGTGGGCTGTACTACAAAGGAGCAAGGAATCTTGTTAATTCCTACAAATAATACTCACTGGAGTAATCGATAAATCTACTACCCATTCCTGCACACAGCACAACTCAAACCAGCAACTGCCTGGCAAGGCTCATTACACAGCTGTGGTGGTTGCAGCAAGAAGCAGCAAAGCGTGATGGAAAACTTCCATGTCTACAGTGAAATTCTGGATATATTAGAAGCAGCAGAAAGATACCTACATACATAAAATAAGCTCTTCTGAAGTTAGGTAAACAGTGCTGAGATAGATCACTTGTTGCTTTTTCTGTGAACCTGACCAGCCTGACATGGTTTTGTCCTATAGGACTTAATGCTGTGTGCACCAAAGGAGTTTCTACAACTCTGTAATAACCCGCACCACTGCTCAGCACTCTGCCTTGCCATCCTATAACATGGATCCTGGATTGTATTTACCCCAGGCTAACTCATTATTTATATGAATAAGAGATATGAATGTGAGAACATAAAATATCTCAGAAGTAAGAGTGGCTACAGAAACAGCATGTCTGAATCCAAGTTACATTTTTCTAACCAATAATAATTGCTTACTGTCCAAAGCAGCCTCAAATGTTGTTAGATATATGATCCTTCCAAAAATGCTTTATAGGCTATCACTGTCTAATTGAAATTTGAAAATGCTCCATTTAAGAAAGTATAGTTATCTGGAAGGAAATTAATACTTATTAATTCCATCAATGTGAATCTGAAGCAGACAAAGAAATCTGAATCTACAAATGCGTTCTCTATTTCAGTTACCCTTCCACATTTCGAAACAAGAAAGGGATGGGAAGGGACAGTTGGAAGCTATGTCCTTTTTCTGATTTTCATTTAGGCATTGCTCGTCAGATTGGGTCTTCAGAGTTTCAAAATGGGTTATAGTTTCTATCTATATTGTTGTTCTTGTATTTTATTCCTCCTGCTACACAGGTGCATCTTCTGCTACCATGTCAAGCATTTCTCTCTTGGGAGAGTGGGTGGTTCTCACAAATACAGAAACTATTAAGCTCTACAACACAGAAATAAATTCAACATTAAAAAAACCCCACGATAGCCAAAGTGCAGTAGAATGTAATGCTGCACTCCGCTATAATGACATTATTTCTTCTCCTGACACTTCTGTCATGTCCATGACGCCATCTGTACATTCCCCCTCAATTTAAAACCACATCATTTCCTAAACCTGAATGAACATTTTAGAAAAGAAAGCAACTTTTAACCCCCAAGTATTTATCTCATTAGATTCAAGTCTGATATAGCTTTAATAAAAGAACTCAAAATTGATAGTAGCTAATTTTAATTCCCAATTGTCATGGCCTCAAAAGGTTTAGCAACCTGAAACAAACCTACACACAAAGGGATCTTGTGACACAGGAGGATGACTAGCTATGTATGCAAAAATCAAACACAGATAAAATGAAGAAAGCCATACTCATCTTTGTTCAAGCTAGCATTTCATCTCTCAAAGACATCTGTCACTTACATATGGCACAACTTTCAGCATAATAGGGAAAGCACTATTAAGTGCTGTAGAACAAATGTGAAGCTCAGAGATTGGTCAGAAATGAACAAGGACTTCAAGGGGACTTGTCATTTAATCAACATTACTTATCTGCACAATCTGCAAAATGCAGTCTCCAAAAAGGCTTCCTACAACTGTGCAAAAAAACCAACCAGTGCATCCACCAAAAATTGTTTCATGCTGTCTTCAATTGGGGGGCTCAGTGAAAACCATGTAATTATTATCATCTTGTTTTGTGTTTCCTCATCTTCACAGAAGCACCGAGAAAAACATTTATTAAAACTGTGGCAGTCAGACCTTCAATGGAGAAATGAGCATTGGCCCATCCTCCTCTGCTACAAAGGGAACCAGCAGGTTGAAGACATTCTCAATAGTCACCAAAGGCCAGATTTGCAGGAGAGCTCAGGTGTCCCACTCAAACATCATGAAGCCTGTCCACTGGCTAATCAGGTGAAAGGAAGAAAAAAAAAAAAAAAAGGCCCTTCTATTCTACTTCTCTTCTGTTCTGTTTTTTAAGGATGGCCTTGAAGTCAAAACATCAAGGAACACTTTTCAAGTCCTAGGCTTACATACCTCTGTGCCAAGTGCTGTAACTCTCCAACACCCTTCAGTGTTGCAGCAGCCTTCTTGTTAAGAGGGTAGAAATGAGCCAAGACACTGACTTCTTGTTCAGCACAGCATGAAAGGGGTCCTGGTTTATTCCTCTTTACAGCTTAGCCATCCTGACCCCAACTATTCACTGACTCTGGCTGCAGCAAGCTCCTACTGTAGGTTTCCCTTACAGCCTCTGACTGCTGGTTATTTCCTGCTAAACTCTGACTGCAGGTATTGGTTTGCAGACTCTGAATGCAGGCTTTTACCTTGCTAGACTGTGTCTGCAGGTTCCAGCAATGGGCTCTAACTGCAGACCCAGACTGACCTCAGAATCCTTCATGATCCCTTCACCAGCTAACCCACTCCCTTTTATCACACTTATCTTTATTAGCTATAGCTGTGGCTTATTAGGGGCGAGGCTGTATTGGGTAATTAACACAGCTGTTACTTACCAGGGATGAGGTCACCTATATTCTCTTCTCCTACAGTACCTTCTGTTCTCTGCATCACCACTCCCTTCTCATTGTATTCCCACAGTACTTGAAGAATTCATTAGCCCTTTGCCTTCCAATCACAGCACTGAAATGAGTGAATCTTCCAAAGGATTCAACACATAAGAACTATCATGGGGGAAAAATCAGTGATTTAGCTTTTCAGTTCCTTTGGGGCTGTGGCCTTCAGCACTTCTGGGTAAGACTTTTAAAGCAAACAAAAAAGGAAAAAAGAGAGAGACATTTCTTACTTCCCCCTTCCTTTGTTGCTTGCAGCCCATGGGATCAGAGAGGACGGAGATACGCAAACGGCAGATGGCTACGACCCCGGAGACCCCAGGTGCTGCACAGGCTCAGCTCAGCACAGGAAATCGAGGGTCCAATGCCTGCTGCTTCTGTTGGTGCTGTTGCTGCAGCTGCTCATGGTAACCCCTCCCATTCAAGCCTCTAGGGAACAGAATAGTAGGGAAAGAACACATAGGTCCTGCACAGGACAACATAAGCCAAAGAAAACACTTGTATAATTCTGCAATCTGGAACACAAAGAGATAGCTGTGCTCTAGACTACTAGACACAAGCCTATACTCCAGTGTACTTTTTCTTTCCTCTGCCATTGAAATAACAGATTTTAAAAGAAATATCTGTACAGTATCTCTACTGCTCTTTATTTTGTTAATTCTGTGTAATGTCTGTTTTGTGCTGGACAGGGTCTCCTCAGCACTGAGATTCACCTAGGCTCCTACTAAAAACTGAAAGCAATACCAGAACATGTCACGACTTTAGATTTAAATTTGGGCCTTGACAAGCAGCACCACAGATGTTAAATGGAGTTAGGAGAAGGTAGAAGGATTTGTAGATCAGAAAATGAATAACCAGGGGCCCAGCACTCTTCCCCTGAAGGTAACTGGATCTGTTGTCATTAGTTAGTACTGCCAACTCATGGCACCTGCAACTCATATGAAGATAATCATTGGGACCAGAAACTTTAAACATTGTGGGTATTTGCTGAAGATGAGCTAAGCAGAAAAAATTCAGAAAAACTTTCATTACAAAAGTTCCATTCCTGTTAAGAAAGAAAATTTATCAATCAAAGCAAAAGAGAAGGAGTCACTTGATTCCTTAAATTAGCAATGTGTTCACCTTCACTTTCTTACCAGCTCCTCCAGAACAGAGATTTCATTCTAAACCGAAGTAAATCTTCCCATAGTCAAAAGCCCTGTATCTGTTTAGGGCCAAATGTTACTTAATGGATGAGAGTAGAACTTGCATTCAAATAAACAAAAGGCTTAAACAGCCATAGAGTTCAGCCAAAACACTGACAGCAAGTGGAATGCTTCTTAGAAATTCACTATCCACCACATAAACACTTCAGAGCAAGCAAACCTGGCACTGAGGTGATGGGAAGTGGTCACAAGTAACCTTACAGCCTAGGCTAGGAATCTATTCCACTAATGTTGTTTTCCAATAGCACCTTGTGGCAAATGCTTTGGAGAACACCATTAAAAGGCAAGGGAAGAACCAACTGATCATTTCCCTGCTGTTGGTACTCAGCTCATCAGAAGCAAAGACACACAAAATTCTGCCCTCCCTAATGCAAATAGTGAATATTTTGCAAGGACAAAATGCTGCTTGGAGGTTTGGGACTTTTTGTGAGATGCCAAGAACTCTGGTTCTGATCCTACCAAGCTTTTCAGCAGGTACTTAGAGGTAAACTAAAGTAGAACTTAGAGAGACATTAACACCCTGACTGTACAGGATCAGTTTGCTACCTATTGCATCTATGTTAAAGCATCCCATACAAATTCCAATGCCATTTCAACAGCTGTCCAGTGCAATTGCAAATGGCTCAGTCCAGAGCTGCATTACAGAAAAATGATTTCCCATTAAAGGAAAAAAATAAGACGCATTTGTCTACTAAGTCATGTTATATAAAATTTGCATTTTCCCTTTTAAATTGTTGATAAAGTGTTTGGTTTTTTTTTCTGATTTTACCTGGTATTTTCCAGGATGCTCAATTTCTGTGCATCTCACTATTCAAACAATTCAAAGAAAGCAATTTATTCAATAGGGTTTGTGAAACTACCCACATTTCATGATGCTTAAAATTCCTATTTGCATTTCAGAATCAACTGGGAAACCAATACAGGCTCAGAAACAGGGAAGCTTGTTTCAGCTTTAAAATAATTTCTGAATTTTTTTTTAAACAATTGTTTTCTAGTGGCAAGAAATGCAAAACAAACCGTAATTAAGCTATTTATATTCCCCATTCATAGACCATTTCCTCAAAATAGCCTAAGCTCTTGGAACAGAAAAATTATGAATAGGAATAAAAATAACATTCTCCATGAGTCATGCAGCTGAGCTGCTGAACATCCAATATTCAGCATATTCTTAATAGTAGATTTAGAATGAACTGAAATGAGTCTCTCAGCTGGATGCTTAGAGCCTGTGTTCATTCCTACAGTCAAACCCAAGCCTCCAGCCTGTTACTCTTCCACATCCCCAGAGGATCCAGTATTGCACTAGTCTCTTTATTATTTACTCGTACATTTCTAGGGAAAAGAGCCTGCCTGTAAGTAATTTTCTGAAGTACGGCATGTTCTTTTAGGAAAACTCTTGTTCTTTCTTTGTTCTTTTTCCTTTTCTGTGCATTATCCTATGAAGACTGTATTCCTTTCTATTGGATCTGTTGGTTCCAGTCAATCCAAAAATAGTTCTGACAAGGGTATCACTTCCTGTCTGTGTGTGAGAAATACATATCATTACATATTCAAAAAAAGTCAGAACCATTGGTAAAAAGTAAAGGCTTGAGGCCTATATAACAGAACAAAGAACTTGCACTACTACTTGTCGCCCTGATTTTTCAACCTTCTGGTGTGCCTCACAGTTTTTAGATATTTTCATAGTTCTTAGTCTTTTCTCACACATGGGTGTTATAAATAGAAGCAATGTTTTTGTTAAGACGAAGTTAGTTAACATTACTCCTCTTAGAGGAATGCGCAGCTGATGGACAGTTGTCTTGACCAATGAGATGGGAGAGGTATCAACCTTCTCCTCCAATCCCCAGTCTGTGTAGAAATACTATAAAAATGGTGTCAGATGTTGTAATAAATAGTTCATGCTTTTTCGCCAGACAGTGTGTGTGTGATTGTGTGTCTAACAGTGACAACTATTTACTTTTTTCTTTTTTTTTTCTGAAAAGGTAAGTTGAGATAGTTCGTTGGTTTGAGCATATGGTTCAGATGTTGCTGAAAAGAAGTGTTTGCAGTATCTGCTCTCCATCTTAGCAGTACAAAAGCTTTCCTGTGTCTTCAACACATGGACTGTTGTGGCAAAGAGAAAAGCAGGTCTATGCAGATTATGGACTAACAGTAGACAAAGATGGAGAAGGAAATGCCCAGTGAATAATGGGCTGCATATAAGACCCGGCCAAGAGTTTAGAATGCAAAACAGGCAGAAAAATCCACTGGTTTAACAAAAAAAAAAACCCTCCTAGAGCTAAATGAGATTCTTAGGGACTAAGAATATTAGCATGAAAGAAAAGTAAGATACAAATGAAGAAATTAAGTTCGATATTTCCCTAGAAGTTTTAGCAACTGTGTTGCCTTGTTTCAGCTGGAGAGCCTGTTTCATATAAATTACATCTTATTCACTGGGACCTTTTCTTCTTGACATATTTTAAGCAGCTTTACAGATTATATGACTGCATGCATGCCTGCATTTCTCACTAAGACATCATAGCCTGGATTAACTGGGATGTAGTCCCCACTCCCCCCCAAAAATTTATATTTTCAAATCCAGCTTCAAATGAAAAGGAATCATCTACAACTACAAAAGAAATTTTTAAAAGCTAGAGCTATCTTAACTAACATTTGATGAAAGAAGCAGGAGCTGACAGCTACCCTTCCATGGGGCATCAAAAACTTTCAGTGATCACTAGTGATTGCAGCAAACTTTGTTTTTGTAATGCTACAAACAAGTGTTTCCATTCAGACACTCAAAATATTATTCAGCAATGATAGATCTGCTCTTTGTGCTCCAGACCTTACATTTTGATGCACGTATTAGCAATTTTCTAAGACGTAATCAATCACCACACAATCTGACTGTATCTACCTCTGAACTCTGAAAGATACTTACCCTTCCAATATCACGTACAGAAGTCTTCAGCTCACTTAAATCTTGTGTCCTGCTTCTGAACTCTGGCTTTCCTCTAACGTGGTGCCACTACTCCAAACCAGAATCTTGGCCCTCATCACAGCCAAGGAGAAAAAAAAATGCAAACAAATCCAAACCCACCTACCTTGAAATCTAACTCGCATAAACCCAGTGTATCAGTCCAGCTTAAGTAAAAGTATTGCACTGAGAATACACAGTACAAAAATCAGTGGAGAATAGATTTGGTATGCGACAAAGGGTATGCATGTATACATATATATCCCATATACATACATATAAATATATAACTGGACTTGACAATCCTAAGGGGTCCCTTCAACTTGAGATATTTTATGGGACTATGCTCCTTCTGTAGAAAATCTTTATTATAGAATATTAAACAGCATTCAGCTACACTTAAGGTTTATACAATTGTAAAATAAAGGTCAGAATGTAATTGTAGGTAATGTGCCTATCATTAGCTTCTGTACTTTTAGATTTATTTTTTTTTTAGTATAGAAGGAAAAGTATCTGGCGTATGTTCAGCCTTTTTCTCTATATAGTTGACTAAAACTTTGTTTGCTACTTTGCAGTCTTACTGTTAGAAATCAAGAAGAAGAGAGAGCAAGGAGAACATCTCATGAACTCCAAGCAGAGGGTATTCCAAACTGTGAGGAAAGGTATGGTCTTTATTAAGCGTTCTGTCAAGCTAAAATGAAACAAACCCAACAAACCATGCTAAGTAATTGCAATGATTTACCTGAAATATGAAAATAACTATTATCTACTTGTCATTTACACTCAGTTTGCAAGTCACTTGTTTTTTACCTTCTAATGAACCAAAGGTCTGATCTATAATATTTTACTTTATTTATATGTAACACGTAAGCACATCCCCACTCTCATGACAAATTAAAACCAGTATTGTAAACTGTCTTCCTTTTTCCTGAAATAATTAAAAAATACATCCTGTTCCCAACCAGCAAGCATGCAATGAGCTTAACAAGCAGTGCTCAGCCTCACAAAAATAATAAAGTGGAGCTTAGATCCTCCAAAAAGTCAGGCAACAGTTTCTTCAGAAATGCTCAAACAGGTAAAAATGGTAACATACAGGTGGGTACTTTTCAGAGTGTTTAAATCATTTCTTCTTTATACATATTTTCATTCAATTTTTTAACCATAATTTAACAAGGAATATCAGGGATAGAAAAAATGTCTAACTGTTGCACATGTACTTCTTTGTTGCAATTACTCTGAGCAGTAAACTGCAATTTCTGCATCAAAGCAGAGGCAATCACCTGCATCAGAGCTTTTGATAAGCACACTTTCAAAAAACATCTCATAAATGTGTTTACAAGAGTTTGCACTTGGGTAGTTCCACTGAGGAATCAGAACCCCATGAACCTTACAATTTTGTTCCATTGTGACGGCAGATGCCTCCTGCCAGCTGCACACAGATTGAGTAACAATCATTAATTTCTCTCTTCTTTTGCTCTTCTTCCTCCTTAAGCCCTGCTCCCACTCTTGAAGAAGTAAATGCCTGGGCTCAATCATTTGACAAGCTGATGCTTACTCCGGCTGGCAGAAATGCTTTTCGTGAATTTCTACGAACAGAATTCAGCGAGGAAAACATGCTTTTCTGGATGGCCTGCGAGGAACTAAAACAAGAATCCAATAAAAGTGTCATTGAAGAAAAAGCAAGATTAATTTATGAAGATTATATTTCTATCCTTTCTCCAAAAGAGGTATATTGCTTTCCCTAATACATTCTTTGATGTTTCTTCGCACAGTTAGTCTTAACATGTGTTTAAAGCTACAGTAATACTCAGAACTTCTCCCCACCTCCCCACATTCCACGGCCATCAAGTAGATACTTGGGGGAAGAAGGCACCCATTGTTGAGGTGAGATGGTCAAAACTACTTTCACTGGTTGTAAGGAAGCTCTTCCTATGCTACCCTGGCATGCTGATGCGGAATTTTTAGTTTGAGGCACAAATATATGGCTGATCACATTATTCTTGCTCAACTCAAATTTTATTTGTTGGACAAATCAGTTCCTTTTTTCGTTACACTCAGGGGGGGGGCGTACACGTCTCTCCAAAAGCACAGTAACCACAAATAAAGTGTTATTTTCAAAGTACAAATTTCTCAAAGAGCAGCTGACAAAATATGGCATAGAACAAACACAATGACTTCCCCAAAATTTTCAAAACTACTTGTCACTTTGCTGTTAGCAAATATGTCAAGTTTCAAAGACATCTTGGTACAGTTTGAATATAATCCTGCCAAGCCAGCTGGAATTTTAAACCTTCCGACATCCTTGCAAAATTGCAATTTAATTTCTTTGTTGCCACCTATACTTAGGTACTTATGAAAATGCTGTTTAAATCTACCCAGTCTGTTCCTGCAATACTAATATCTCCCTACAGACACTAGAGACTTGCAGAAAAAAAAACCCCAATATCACTGTATGTACTATGGAATCATTATATAGCCCTACCTGTGGTTCCCATCAATTCACTCTACTTTTTAACAACAGTTTGATTAAGCAACAGCTTCCTAGGTTACATTGTCCACCTGCATCATACTCTTACTCCAAATTCAGCCTCTTTGCAACAGCACTAACTCTCCAGGAAATGAACTGTCACAAAAAATTATAAATGCTCTCTACTACAGAGCAGGAAGTTGGTCTGGAAATAACCCACGGGTCTCAGTAATAATGGGATTGCAGACAGCCTTGTTCAAATAAGGTACCTCAGTGAGAACATTACCCATACTCAAGATACTACTCCATTCAAATTTTAACAGAATCATTTTTTGTATATTTAGCAATTTTTACAGTCTTGGAGGACACCAGCGGAAATGCTTATAAAAGATGTCTTTTTCAACCAATAAAACAAAACTAAGACCCCACCTGTACTATTCCCTATTATTTACATGACTTTCTATTTTAATACGCAGGTCAGTCTGGACTCCAGAGTAAGAGAAGTTATTAACCGAAATATGCTGGAACCCTCACAACACACCTTTGATGATGCACAGCTTCAAATTTATACCTTAATGCACAGAGACTCTTACCCACGGTTTATGAACTCTGCTATTTATAAGGACTTGCTTCAGTCCTTGTCTGAAAAATCCATTGAGGCATAGAATTTTTTCTTAAATGTATTTATTTTAAAACAGATGGGACTCTGGGCTACAGAAATCCACAGGGAATTTAGAATTAATCAGATATTTACCTGAAAATAACTCAGGCAAGTTTTACTACAGACTGAATAATTTAAATCTGCACAAAGCTCTGACACAATCAGCTAAGTACAGTTTCTGATTAAATTCAGTATTACTTTGCAAAAGGAAATGAAGAGAATGAAGAAGAAATGTTGCTCAAAAAATGCAGTATTTTTTCAAACATGGCAGACAATTCAGACACAAGGCTATTACAACTTATGTCTGAGGTACAAATACCAACTGAGCATGAAACTAAAACAGATTTTTACATGGAGTGTTGAACTTTCTCGAAAACCAAATCAGTTGCCCTATCTACACTGTGACCAAAGTAAAAATAATACTGTCAATACTGTGTTACTCTAGGCAGTGCCATCACACCTGGCATAGGGACACTCCACTTGTTTTGGTATATTCAATGCATACATGGTGCACTAATGGAAATTGGCATGGCAATCTCAAGTTTATGAAAGTTACTGGTTGAAATAATGCTGCTTTAAAAAAAAATCTTTCGCAGAAGAATTGTTATTTTAGTACTAGAATCTGCTGAAAGCATTAAGTTCCCTTTGTTGATGTTCATAAAGTTATTTATTTCAGAGGAAGACAACTCTGGGCATTCAAATTCCAAAATAAAGCACAAGAATCCTCACATATTTTTCTCTTCCCTCAGTAGGTGTTTGTAAGACCCTTCACTATTTGGTCCCAAGAGGATGGCAGTTTCAGCCAGCTTGGGTTTGTAAATACAAAATTCTCCCATTCCCTGACAGACTTTGTAAGATGTTACAGATATACACACAATTTACTTTACAAAAGCAGGAAGAAGGAACTTGTGTTCTGATACAGCATTATTTCAGACTGTCCAACAGCACCAGCTCTGTCCAGTTATAAACCATGTTCATTTACAGTATACCCAAAGCATTACAGTTAATTCCTGGTCATATCTCAAAATCAGTAATCACAGGAAATACTAGGAAGAAAGTAAGTTGAATCCACATGAACTGTCTGTAGATCTGTTACTCTAATGTCTTCTTTCTTTTAAATTACAAGATTCACTACAATTTCACTATATTAAACTCTGGAGTTTATAGTGGATTTCCACTGAATTGTATTTTTTTCCTGTGTATTTATTTAAATGAGCCAAATGACACATACAGGTTGGAAAAAAATGTATGGGAAACAAAAAGACAAAAAAAGAAAAAAAAATACCCCAAGAAGGGAGTACCAGACAGGCATAGTTCAGTGATGTGTACTGTAGCCTTTCCAAAACCTACTCTGCCTAACTCCAGCACTATGGAAAATACAAAATGGGAACTTTCTCTAAAAAAAGGAAATGGGAAGAACAAAATAAAATTTGGGAGATCAATTTAATTGTTTCCTCAATGCACTTGGCAGGAGACATGTTGTGCCCTTACTGCATTTGCATTTTGAAGCACATAATGATTCGATTTTTTCAGTACATAGCACCACAGGGGAAGAGCTGGTACATGGTGGCTTATCAGTGCCATGGGCTGGTTCAAGCCAGGCTGGATGGGGCACTGAGCAACCTGGTCTAGTGGAAAGTGTTCCTGCCAGTGGGGTTGGTACTAGATTAAGATACCTTCCAACCCAAATCATTTAGGATTCTATGACCAGTTTTCATCATCCCCTCCCAACAACAAAACACTATTCAACACGTCAGCTCAAAAAAGTAAACAAAAAAAATAGAGCAAAGCAAAGTGCTCCTGCCCCCTGTAGCACCGTGCTGGATGACTAAGTTAAGAGGACACCCTTCCATATACCACTAGAGACATAGCTCAGTTAGTATTTGCCACTGTTTAACCTTTCAATGCTGGTTACTTCAGCTGAATTTCTATTTAACACACCCAAAGCGTTACCTACACAATTTCAGTTTATGTGAAACATTACAATGTGAGTAGCAATTTCAACAAAACAAACTAGGTATCTTCAAAAGGCAGCACTCATGGGGAGCATGCAGTCAGAGAGATGACGCTGACTTGTTTTAATCAGGAAGGCTAGGACTGCTCTGAACCTCTAGGTTGACAAATTAAGTTTAACTAGGTCAAATTCAGCTTGTTGGAAAGATCATATGCACACATCAAAAAAAAAAACTTCAAAGCATGTCACCTCACAAAATGGAGGATTTAATTTATCTCTCTTCCCTGCAAAGATACTTCATTAAAAGCTGGAAGACAGACTGAACCCTCATAGTCCATATCAAACAATATATTCTATTATTCTGCAAGAAAAAGAAAGAAAAAAGATGCAATGAAGTTAGAGGGGAGAGAAAACTATATTGGTTTGGGCAGTTTTACAGTTAACATTAAATTATTAAAATAAGAAAGTAATAATTTCTAAGCTTAATTTCCATGTGCCACAACTTCTAAGCAATTAACATTCTCTAGGCAATTTTCATTTTACTTCTGCATTACAATATGTTGACATTTGCAATGTGCATTCTTTCCTGAAATATCTTAACAAATCTTAATGCTGTGGTTTAGACTTAACCTTATGCCCACCACCAGTGGCAGAATGCTGATCCCTAGATATCCTGAGAATACCTCCTAAAAACCCAAACAACCCACTCCCTTAAATATCTTGCTATTTTGAGGCTGATTAATGCTGGATTTAATTGACAGCATAGTGGCAGGGAGGGGGGGAGGGGGAAGATGAAAACAAAAACCCACCCACACAGGCAAAAATATTTAATTACATTTCATTGCTATATACCGGCTCATGGTACATAAACTTCTCAGGGCAAAAGAAAAGTGCACTGGAAAGCAAAACTTTCCATGGACAAGCTATTACATGAAAAGCAGGAGAAAATAATCATATTGACATAAGACATTATTTAATCATGTAAGAAATTATCACAAAATCAATTTATCCTAGGTTGAAAATGAGCACGGTTGGTTTGCCTTGGCATTTATCAAACTGCAGGATATCATTAAGCTGTAACAACTTTCCAGTCCACTGGCATTCTTCCTTCAATGTCTGCACATCATAAAGCAGTAACTCCCACAGAACATGCATACTGTTAAAGACTGCTCTTTTCACCAGCCTGCTGAGCACTATTAAAATTGCATGGGCTCCTTCAGCCAACATATTGTGCTTTACAGTGACCTTTAAATTCCAAAGTCATTAGCACAGTACAAATGGAGAAAAAAATTATATATATATTCTGAAGGTCTCTACCATGTAAAGTTAGATTAAAATTCATCACACAAACACCATTATGCAGTTTCTGATTACAAAGAATATCAGAAAAAAGATAAAGTGATGAGAAAGGCGATCATATCACGATGTTAAGTAATTTTTAAACAACTTTGTTGTAAGCAGTTCTTAAGAACGTCTTCTGCCATAAAAGGCACGAATCATTTCAAAGACATTATGAAAGACTTTTTATGCTAATGTTGTAACTAAATTAATCCCAAACTCTTTGAAATGGTAAAAGAATTTAAGAGTAGTGATGATCTAGTGAAACAGACGCTAATATACAGTTGTATAAAACTGTGCTTAAAAGAAGTGACACTCAGGTTTGTTTATATGAATGACTATTATTTCAAGATTCATTTCCAGAGGCATGTGCTTGAAAGGTAATGCAATCACAATTTAAGGAATGAAGACTTCATGTTGATGAATTAAGTCCTGTCTAGGCTGGTAAGGGTTGTGAGTTTCAATTTAAAATTCATGTATGTGATCCCAAGTGGAATCCTGAACTCTGGTTAAAAACTAGGCACTTCCTTGGATACAGAAAAGCCAAGATCACTGATCAGATATTTCCCTTCTGCTTAGTGATAATCAAAAAGAACGATTCAGTACATGAGAGTTTAAAACTCATACTTTCTCCTGAACGAGATAACAGAACATATGGGCAAATATATTTTATATCAGAAAATGTCTTCTAATGAAAGATGCAGAAGTTGTGTTTTCTAAGCAGCAGGATCCCCTAGCCTTGCTTACAGAAGACTGGATTCTTAAAGGACTACACACAAACACATGCACTTTAGAAGGAATGTGGACTACTCTTTCTCTCTACTAGAACGGTGTACAAACTACCTTAATTCATAGGACAACTCTGTTCCATCTGAGAGAGTTGAAGTGTCCATAAAGGTAATAACCAAACCTGCTATTCTTAGATGGGACAGGTTCAACACCAGTTCTGCTGGCATGTTTCAGTGCTTGAAATATCCCAGTGTATTGGGTCAGTCATAGCACAACTGCAGTCCAGCAGACAAGCCAGCCAGCTGGAGAAATGAGACAGTCCCAGCCCCACCTTTGCATCCTCTCCAATAGAGAGGAGCAGTTTCAGACAGCTGTGAAAACTGCAGCAACTGTTAAACAGAGGTCCATCCAAAGATCAGTACCAGAAAGTTTTATTTCTGGATTTGGGTAACCAAAATAAAGCAGGAATAGAACAGATGCATTTTCGGATCAAGTTGTTGCTCCATCTTTCACTGGGCAAAAGAAATGGCTCTTTTTACCACGGGGGCAGAAGAGAGAAGGAAGAAGGCTGCTACTCAGCCATCAGGTATCATCAGGTGAAACCACATTTTATTTCAACTCCTACTTGGATACACCTACCTCACAGAAAGTGCTACCACAGTTCTAATTCTTTTAATAAAGTCCAGATGTAATCTGGTGACTACAGAAAGACAATTACTACATTTTCTCAAAAGGTATTCTTCTGAGTGTCACAATCAGACACAAAGATTAAAGGACATACAGTGTAAGGAAGGTTATACAAACCAACCAGTGCCTGCCCTGTATATATATATATNAAATTTAGGTCAACTTGGCATACAATTTGCTGTCATTTTTAAAACAATTTTTTTGACTTGTTCTTTTAGATAGGTCCCCTAACAAAATACTCCAATTGACAGTAAACAGTTGTAATTGGTCCTCAACAACTTGAAAAAAAATTTTACATCTTTTAGTAACTCTTAGAAAGCAATCCTGCCAATGGCCCTACACACAGGCTAAAAATTAACCCATGCTGCTAGTAGAAAAAATGTTTTCTAAAAAGTATTTTAGTATAAGTTGAGCTAAAATGTTTATATATAAAAAGCTATGCAAGAAACTTTAAATGCTAAGCCATTTTCTGTCTAAAAAAATAGTCTGTAACAAAACTTCTTCTACTTTAATAATTTTTTCCCTTCAGCGGAAAAGCTACACTTCCTTGCATACGCTGACTGGAAAAGCTTGCTGTATAAAGTATTAACCAAACACTTTTTGTGTCTCAAAGTTCAAGCGTCATCATACTATTTCCAACTCATTTGTTGCCACCATCACACAAAAAACATTCAACATAGAAAAACTTGTTTTTCCTTTACATTCAAGGAATTTATTCTCCAGGAGCTATCCATACTCTTCCCATCCCCTCATGAATAATAGTGCCAAAATAGACCTCCTCAGCCCCAAACTCCAGCAAATTAAGTAATATAAAATTAGATATAATGAAAGAATTTAACCTCTTCTAAAGATGTTGACATGTTTTTCCTTGAAAACACAGTTGCAAATATTTCTAAACATGCACGGTCGGAAAGCAAACTCTAAAAAAGCCGCATTTTTATAATTTCTCATATGGAAAAGATCATAACTTTAATAATTTATTCCCACTTTCAGGTCTATGATTGACACTGGATACCCTACATCTCAAAAATCATTTCATGAACAAAATCAATGGCGTTTAAACGAAAGGAGTATAGTATTACCTCCCCAGCCAGTTTAATGTGATGAATTGGTTAGCTGGTGTTATTAGGATAGTCTACAACACAATGCCTTTGTTTATTTACAAAGTCTAACCCAAGTTGGTTGTCAAGCACATTAAGCAAGACTGAACACTCCAATCAGTTTTAACCACTATTTTAAGACATTCTTAGACATAATGCCTACTGATAGAATGTAAAATACATGCTTTGGGCAATAAAATATATTGCGTTGATCAAAGCTGGTTACATGAACAAGCTTAACCAACCATTGCAGAAGAGGTCATCATATCCACTAATAAATATTCAAACCCCATGATGGCAAATTTAGTCCTAGTCCAGAAAGAGCATATACAAACTAGAGAGTTAATTAAATTGTCTTTTAATTAACAACTGAGTTTAACGTTATGTGAACTTCTATACCTTTTCTGCTTGCAAAGCAAAGTGAACAGAGCAGAGAGAAACAAATTTAATTTTTACAACCGAGCAAATGTGGAGAGGTAAAATACACACAGGAGGAGCGTGTATATTTCAGACCACAGAAAATACAGTACATTATTCACATAGTTAGAAAAAAAAAAACCACAATTACCAAAATGTTTAACTGGTAAAAGTTTAATGTCAACTTACTTATAAAAATGAAAAAATATTTTAAAATTCACCATACAATTGAGCAACCTGGCCCTAGTGACTACCAGCTAGAGGAAGGCATTTAAGGAAATGATGGTTGTGTCAAAACGAAGGCTAACTTGAGGCATGTATGCTGCTTTGAAATAAAAAGAAAAGAAAAACCAAAAAACCCTCTCACTTGCAGGAAGCTAGATGCTTAGCCTAGTTTTTAAAGCTAATTACAAAATCCTCGTTCATACTGGTCCAGATGTCTTGACAATTCCTTCTTCTAACAGAACTGTCAAAAGAAAAGAATTTTTTATGAGATTTTCATACAGCTTAGTTCTAAATCTTTGCAAGAAGAAACAGAAATACAACACCATACTTTGGATATGGAAATTACTAATTAAAGCATTTGCTTATATTTTAGCCATTCCTTCAGGCATCTGTATACAGACACTGCTGTAACTGCCACCTTACTAAAGGTTTTAAGGACAAATGTGCTTTTTCAGATATGGCAAACAATTCCATCGAACAACTTCTAAGCTTTAGATACTATTTAGATATTTCGGAGCACATATTTGAACAATATTCAGCAATAAGCTATGTAAATCAAGATACATAAAATATCTTCTAATGTGGCAGACTTAATGTATACCGTGGCATGGCCCTGCAGAGCTGCAGCATTCTCAACACAGAAAAATAACAGAGTGAGGTTATCATGCTTCCTGTGGCATGCCATCACACCTTAAACTGTAAATTTTATAAGGCTTCATTTCAGTGTTTCTCCATTTTATTGAACTACCAGTGTTTCTCAGAAGCTTTACAAATTCCTGTTTACCAAACTTAGAAAAAAGATTCAATCAAGTATCACTGCCCTACACTTATACTGGCACAGGAATACAGCAAGAGTCATCTATCTTTTTTATTGCTTCTTCTTTACAGAACAGCAAAAAAACCCAGCAAAAACAATGACATCAAAAGGTCTAAAAAAGGCCTGTTACACTCACCAAAGCAAGAGGTTAAAACCAGTTAAAAGAACTTTGGGTGAGGGTTTCTAGCTTGTCACCACTTAGTATGGCAAAGCTGTAACTAAATGTTGCAAGGACTAAGTCCTGATTTCTCTATCCCTTTGACGGAAGGTGTGAGGTCTCTCAAGTAGATTGGGGGCAAAAATACGTTTCTAATTTAAAGCTATTTTGCAATCTCAACATGAAATATCATTAATGGGTTAAGAAGTAACTAAAAGTCAACAGAAAGTGATTTGTCACATTTACTGTAAACCCAAATTAAACACAGAGGTTGGCTGCCTGCTATCAAATATGCAGAGCAGACTAACATCTTACCTTCCATCTGTTTCCACATTCATTACAGACAACAAACGTTGTCATGGGTTCATCAGCACTGCGGGTTTGAACCTTTGGCAAAGGCAAGAGCCAGAGGGGAAAGGGAAAATTAGCATCTTCAATTTTTGTTAGTGTGTGTTCAATGCAACTGTTTAAATCAAAGTTTAACATTAAGGAAACAAATTTGCACAAAAATACAAGTTAACTTTTTGTATCAACTGAACTGGGCTTTTTGCCTCGCTATAAAGCGATTATAAACTTGGATTTTGAGAGATTTGGTAGCACTAAAATGCCAACTTCTGCATGTATTTCTAGGAGCAGATTCTGCACTGGAAGTACAATGTCCAGTACAGCTTCACATACATTTACCGATGCAAAGGCTTAAAAGTCTCATGATTGAAAAACAGTTTGCTATTTACAGCATCTGGTAAACAATATAAAATATAAATGCAGCTGATCCTATGTTGAAAATTACATTCCCTGAAGCACTGTTAAGCAAACCAAAGTGCCCTTTCTGCAGTTGTAGGAATGACTGTAAATCAGGGTTTAGTGTTAGTCAAACGGTACATTAAATATATGTAAAAATATACATGTGTATATACATATATATAATTTTCTGCTATTAAATCCCTCTGTAAAAATAAGCTTATACACATTAAAAACACTCTCTCTCCTCCCCATAAAACCCTTATGAATATGTGTATTAAGAAGAATTAGCAAAAATTCAGCATTGCAAAGAAACTGAAGTTTCAGTCTATACAGACACTCTGGCAAATAACTACAACAAACTTGCTTTACCTAAGCACAGCTAAGTAGATACAGTTATCTTCACATTTCGTAATTTGTCAGCATTTTGTTAAAAGTTCATTTTGCAATTCCAATTTTTTTTCTCTGACAATCTTTATGTAGGACTTGAGGTTTGAAAAAAGAAAATAAGGAGTCTGAATAACCACGCACCTGTGTGTATGTACAGTTCTTCTTTTTGCACTTGCCACATGTAAACAGATCAGTTTGGGTACCTCCTGTTTTAGCCATCTGGTGCTCTCTGATAGCTTCTTTGGTCAGATTTTTGCGCATTTCCTTCAGCTCATCACTTGCCATTTCCTATCAAGGACAAAGAGCAGACAGAGTTTACTAGAGAGTTTTAAATTTAAAACAAGTTACCACTGTGTGAGCCAATACAATTTTTTATTTAGAATCCACGAACAACAACTCTGTTGAAGGGCAATGTAATTCTACACATTTTTAATTTTACAAGACTTAAGCTGGGATATTTCACAGAACAGAAGCTACAAGAAGTTAAAAATGTTCTCTTTTTTAACACAGGAAAAAAAAGTACAAGTTACAACGTCAAACATCTACAAACTCTTCTATGCAAATACACTTCTGAACTTCAGAAATGTAAGCACAGCAAGGTAGAGGACTGAAAGGTCTTCCAAAGAGGCAAAAAAGATGTCCTCCATAAGTTAGATTCTTGGATAATTATGTCATTGACCTACATAACATTTATTATACGAAAAATTTACATTATTTTGACTACTTCTATATTTGTACTGATAAATACAGTACAGCCATAATTAACCGTATGTCACCAAAAATCATATAAACTTAGTTTCCAAACACTAACTAAAGAGTCCAGATTCACCTATTTTCTTTTCCCTTTAAAATAGTTTCAGTGCACAAGATCTCTACAAGGTCTAGTAATCAAGTGTGCACAGCAAAACCAATTTGTTACATTTTTTTTCCATACAATTTTATTTGCCATCCCATGTAGATGTGGAGTCAAAATCTTTATCAATGCTGTTTCACTTCAGAAGTAATCTTAAAACTAAGAGGGTTTTAGCCATTGACATTTTAATCCAAAACATTAATCAAACAAAGAATGTACCCTGGACAGGACAAAATATATGTTTGTGCATATGTACATAAATATGCAGAACAAAGAAAATCAAAATAGATACTGAAGGTGCAATTTGCTTTTTTTTAAACATTCTTTCACCAGCCTCTATCTGCCCTAACCCTTATGTAAAGTTATAGTAAAAAAAACCACAAACCCACAACCAACAAAAAAAATCCCACCACAACTTTCTTTTGGAATAAAGTTAGTCACAATTTTCATTAGTTGACCATAATTCATTTCTCTCAGTCTCCTTTATACCTCATTTGAAGGGACAGAATCTAACGCATAGAAGTAGAACTAGAACTAAAACAAGATGTTAACAAGATGTACTTTCATTCTTCTCTCCCATAAAATCTAGGTTTCATTTGACTTTCTAGATCTATTTTGACTTGTAAAGACACTTTAATGCGCTCTACCCCAACCCAGTCCTGTAATTCAGATTCTGCAAGCCACAAAAAAGCCAGAGTCTTTCAGAAGTAGGGGCAGCTTACATAAATTACTTTTATGGCTAATAATTACAGGCCAGGATGTAAGTCCAAGAGGGAAATAGTTCAAGACCTGTGCTTTACTTACCTCTGCTGTCATTTTGGCAAACTTGTCAGGAGGAATGTTTCCACATAATACATTTTTCCTTAGGTTAGGGTTCTTTGCATCCTTGAGATTCGCTATTCTACTTCGTACCCTATTTTTGTATTTCATATCAGTGTTTTTTAATTCTTGAAAAATAGGTGCTTCGGATTTAAGGAACAAAACATGCAAAAGTAAAATAAAGCACAATATTAACAAGTAAAACAGAGCATTAGAAAGGATTCATTCAGGGGGCAAGTTCTAAACCAATGTACTTGTCCACTGTCCATCAAGTCCTTGCCCCACCCCAACCAACAGCTACTTTCCTGTTCAACAAAGCAAAATTCACAGCCTTCTGAAGCCTAATCATAGTTTAACACAGGGTCAGTGAAATATGAATTTTTGGGTAGTAGGACCTAAACTGTAATGGTAAGAAATCACCCACAAGTTTATGTAAGTTTCTTGACCTCATCCTGAGAATTAATTCATTTCTGAAACAAATATTCAAACAATGACAGCTTGCTAAGACTTTTTTTTTTGTTAAAAAAAGAAGCTCAGACCTCTGTTCTGGAACTGTTCAAACACTGCTACCAGAACCACCCTTTTTAAAACTGCAAATTCATTTAGAAATAAACTCGTAGAAAATTAAAGACACTAGAAAATTATTAAGACAGTTAACAAGAAAAGATTTTTAAATAGTCCAGAAGAGCCCAGCATTTTATGTAAGAATGATTCAGTAAGATATAATATTGCTGCTACAAGGAAAACATATTGAGCTAAAAAGAACCCACACACACTCACCTACATGCAATCCTACATATTTTAAGGCAAATCATTTAGGTTGGGCTGGTTTTTCAAACACTGAATTTATGTACTGATGTGTTGAACACAGTTGCCATTTTTGTTTTATATGAAATATAAAAACACTCAATACATAGATCAAGTTAATTCATTTGAAAATTACAGCATTTTTAAAAAATCTTCCAGCTCTAGAGCACAGATATACAACAAAGGATATCTTCTTCAATCTGAGAACCCAGCTCTTCTTCATCGGCACCAATAGCGATGTAATCATCTGAGGAAAACAAATGATAAAATATTAGCAACCTGACACTTTGTGTTCTATATCCCTGAGTTTCCTACAGTTTCAGAACTCTGAAACTCAGCAAATTATAAAACACCTGCAGAATGTCTTCTTTTTGTATATGTAGTTTTAATTTACTGTGTACTTAACCTTTCGAAATTTATTACTTGGAAGAACACAAATAAGTGAAAGAAGCTGAACAGAAGTTTAAAAGAGTTAAAACATTTAAAAACCAAAAAACTTCTGACACCTAGTTGTAAACACAAATAGAAACAAAAAACATTGCCATACAGAAAATTCTAAAATATTCCAATATGCTTGGAATCTCTCCCATCTCCACAGCCTGCGCACAGAACAGACTATATAAAAGGGAAACATTTTATATTGTGTTTAATCAATTGTTTTAGTCCACCCAATACAAGAATAAGCAAATAAATGTTCTGCATGCATGGAAGAGAAAGATTTCATTAGAAGCACAGTAATTAAATAACAAATAATCTTATTAGATGTTTTTAAAGGCAAAGCAGAGATGTGTCATAAAACCCAATATCAATTAGAAGAAATAGACCACTGCAGTCTTAAAAGCAATACAACAGCTGAACTAGAATGTCTCAAGATAACTGTTAACTGTTTCTGACCAAAATGCTTCCTCACAAAGACATCTACATTTCCAGGACAGCTTAAGAACAAATTACATATAGTGTTGGCCTCCTCGTTTCAACATGGTGTGTATTTCAGTGAGTAATCCAAACATCATTTGTCCTTTATCTCATACCGAAGTCCATAAAACAAGGAAACAACTTTACTTTTTAAAGCCATAGATCATCAGCTTACATGTGCTGCAGAAAGCAACACAGCAAAAAAGGTTTTTGGAAAACTATATAAAATGAAGACTACATAGAATTATGAATACTAAGTATTCATACATAGTATGTGACTGTCTGATGCTGTTCGTCACACAGACNAAACACAGATGATTCAGAAGTCTACTTACACTGGGCTACAAGTTACACTAAGCTACGAACAGAGAAACAGAAGCTGGGTCATAATTTTGGTAAAGAGAAGGATGTACCAGAAAAAATCTGGTAATTCTGAGAAGTCCAGCTTCTAGTTTGCTTCTTACCTAGCAAATCATTCAAAAGACACCCAACATGAGAGATAAAAAGAAAAAAACATGGAACAGTCAAGGAATTTACACACGAGGTTAAGAGCAATGCAACACTCTCTTATTGCAAGTTATCTTGATGAAATGCCAAGACTAAATCAAAATAGAAAGGCAGCCTTCAAAAACCTCTGTTGTAAGAAAAGCAGTCTTGTATACAGTCACACCCTCTCAGGCAAAAAGGCAGAGACAAAAAAAAAAATAGCAGCCTCTACAAAAAGATTTAAATGAAGCATTAAGGAGGCAATAACATTCCTGAAAAGATCCCCTGTTGGCAAGGTATCAGATGAACTGAGCCACAAAATGTCCTGAATTAGCAGCAGCGAAAATGCATTTTGAAATATTCCCATGCCATCAAGGTTACTCATTACTTGCACCTTGGGTGAACTGGTTTATGGGTCTACACACACAGATGGACACAAACGGGGTTTATTCTACCCTACAGAGCAGGAGAAAAGGTAGAGTGGGAAAGACAGAAATAAAGAAGAAGGAAATGGTTTAACTTGAAAATATAGTCAACAAAGCTCACCTCCTGTTCTGAGAGCTGCAGAGAGCATTTCTCTACATTTCACTCGTACGGAGTCTGAAGTGCTTGGAGCCCGGGGAAAAGAAGGGATGAAAGAATTTGAGGGAGCACTACCCTCCTCCTTCCTGCTGCTGGAATTGCTACTTGAACTGCTAAAAGAAGGCAAAATGAAAACCAATATTAATGGTTTTTCCCCCCCTTCTTTCAAATAACTTTGTTTCTGGGCAAAATATGGGTCTTTTGCTACATCCATTTGATGGCATTCCAAAATAAGAACACAAGCCACCTTTTTAAAGTTATTTTTAGCTCTAGAGTCAATACAATTTTTAAAGCGTCTTTAGACTATTCACTAGGGTATTTCACACAATAGAGACACAGCAGGTATTTCATTCCATTATGTTGCACATAAGCTTTAATTCTCAGTTCTTTACATTAACGTGAAATCTCATTTTTCCTCCCACAGAACTTTAAAACCCAGTGATGATACATCTCACCAACATTCACACTGCAGCGAATGCCTTGCATTCAAGCTGCTTAGTGTATTGAAGGGGTGCCATGGTCACAAACACCAATCCTCCCTCCCCCCAAATTATGTAGTTTTGCAAACTGTAAACCCAAGTTTTCAGCTTCCATCTGGACATATAGTTAGAAGTTAAACTTCAATTTTAAAATGGCTGCTGAAAAGAGCCAGAAACTAAACTCAGAAATGGGCTTGCAAATACTCTTTTGTAAATATTCTTCAGCTCCTGCAGTGACATTATTGTACGCTTCTTTTTCTGGTAACATATTTTGTGTTCACCAAAAAAAGTGCAGAATGTTTATTAAACATGAAGAATGTTTATTAAAAAGCTAACACACAAAGGAGCATATGCAATTACCACAAAGCAGAGACTGAAAGTTGTTTTACAGTTCTTAAAGCTAGGTGCTAGTACTGAGAGAGGACAGAGTATTTGACAGACCCAACAGATGCAATAANCATATCTAGTGTTTACACACCCATGCGTGAGAAACACCCCAAACCACGAAAACTGTGAAACAGAAGAGAAGGCTGAAAACATCAAGGCGACAACTGTCTGATCCCAAAAGAAGTCTATGAACTATACATCCAGATGACCACAAATTCATGGTCTTTAGTCAGCTTTGCTTATTGTCTATACTTTATATAATTTATATGAATATATAATTTATATGAATATATAATTTANTCCCATGCCATCAAGGTTACTCATTACTTGCACCTTGGGTGAACTGGTTTATGGGTCTACACACACAGATGGACACAAACGGGGTTTATTCTACCCTACAGAGCAGGAGAAAAGGTAGAGTGGGAAAGACAGAAATAAAGAAGAAGGAAATGGTTTAACTTGAAAATATAGTCAACAAAGCTCACCTCCTGTTCTGAGAGCTGCAGAGAGCATTTCTCTACATTTCACTCGTACGGAGTCTGAAGTGCTTGGAGCCCGGGGAAAAGAAGGGATGAAAGAATTTGAGGGAGCACTACCCTCCTCCTTCCTGCTGCTGGAATTGCTACTTGAACTGCTAAAAGAAGGCAAAATGAAAACCAATATTAATGGTTTTTCCCCCCCTTCTTTCAAATAACTTTGTTTCTGGGCAAAATATGGGTCTTTTGCTACATCCATTTGATGGCATTCCAAAATAAGAACACAAGCCACCTTTTTAAAGTTATTTTTAGCTCTAGAGTCAATACAATTTTTAAAGCGTCTTTAGACTATTCACTAGGGTATTTCACACAATAGAGACACAGCAGGTATTTCATTCCATTATGTTGCACATAAGCTTTAATTCTCAGTTCTTTACATTAACGTGAAATCTCATTTTTCCTCCCACAGAACTTTAAAACCCAGTGATGATACATCTCACCAACATTCACACTGCAGCGAATGCCTTGCATTCAAGCTGCTTAGTGTATTGAAGGGGTGCCATGGTCACAAACACCAATCCTCCCTCCCCCCAAATTATGTAGTTTTGCAAACTGTAAACCCAAGTTTTCAGCTTCCATCTGGACATATAGTTAGAAGTTAAACTTCAATTTTAAAATGGCTGCTGAAAAGAGCCAGAAACTAAACTCAGAAATGGGCTTGCAAATACTCTTTTGTAAATATTCTTCAGCTCCTGCAGTGACATTATTGTACGCTTCTTTTTCTGGTAACATATTTTGTGTTCACCAAAAAAAGTGCAGAATGTTTATTAAACATGAAGAATGTTTATTAAAAAGCTAACACACAAAGGAGCATATGCAATTACCACAAAGCAGAGACTGAAAGTTGTTTTACAGTTCTTAAAGCTAGGTGCTAGTACTGAGAGAGGACAGAGTATTTGACAGACCCAACAGATGCAATAAACAATAAACTTGTCTGGCCATATCTTGACTTATGTCTTTCTTTTTTTCATGTCACCAGTAGCACAGTTTACTTCCCCAACAACACACTGTTTCTTGAACAACTCTGTCTTTCAGAAAAGAACGTGGCAGCTGTCTCTAATATGACAAATTCAGACTGAATAGTTTAATATTAATTTATACTGAGTGAGGTTATTTGCACATCCATTAAGAATTAAGCACCTTTCTTCTCTGGCTTCAGGGCTGTTTTGTGAGGAAGATGCAGGTTCCTTTTTCTTTTCTTCAGAATCTTTATCAGTTGAAGGTCCATCTGGAAATACAAAACATAAGAAACTCTCTTCTACCCAGAAATAGTAGTTGATTTAAAGCAGTGATAAAATATCATTTCTCCTGAGCTAGTTGGAAATGCTATCAGCTCCCACTCTCTGCTTTGACCTTCTCTTGCAGTACAGCCTTCCACTTCCCAACACTCTCCCAATGCAGGAAATGGAAAACATGACAACACTTCAGATCCTTCAAGTCAAGTCTAGCATCTGCTTAAACTGGCAGTGAAGACATGATGGAAACACAGACTTTTATGATTTACTTTTTCCAACACTCCTGCATTAGGTAGACAGTAACTTCCTAGGTATTGCATCAAATCTCTGGAATTTGTCTTCCATGCTTTATATACTTAAGTTCCTACTACATACAAGTCATTCTTTTTAATTATATTGCGGAGGACACCATGGTTGGCAAAATATAAAGTCATTTTCATATTTTCAAATAAGTTTTCCAGACACACAGACAGCATTTTCTGTGATAGCTCTTAAATTATTTGCCTCGGTATTTAAATATACTTGAATCTGCCATTCCCATACAGATTATATTTCACTATGATTTTACAAAGAATAAAGACAAAAGTATTTATGGAAAAGAGCAATCACAACATTTAACTCTAGCACAGCAAGAATGCATACACCCTTCTATTGTAAAGAGGATTTCAGAGTGGCTAAATTGAGCACCT
The DNA here is from genome assembly GCA_013397315.1 of Donacobius atricapilla. NCBI lineage: Eukaryota > Metazoa > Chordata > Aves > Passeriformes > Mimidae > Donacobius > Donacobius atricapilla. The sequence goes on from WBMY01009144.1 coordinate 283,008, forward strand.
GCTTTGATTTGTTCTCTAAAAAGGCTGGCTCTCTGCTGCCTACAGAGAAAGCCTAGTGAGATTGGCATCACTGATTGACAGATATCGTGAATTCCTCTTTTCCAAGTCCTTATAAAGCTGCTATTACACTTCTAAATTCATAGACTGTATTATTGGAATGAGCATATATTACAAACTTTAAAATAAATTAAAAACAGAACAAGAAAAGGAGGGAAATCTGTTAAGGCTCAGTCTTGCCAACAAAGATGTCCTGAACTAAGCATGTAAATCCTTGTTTAAGCATCTGAAAGTATCCTTATTTCCAGAGGAACCCCATCCCTGTGCTTCTCAGAGGAACTTGGTTGTACATAACACACAAATTTGGGTCTCTTCAGACACTGAGCTTTTTAATTTTATTTTTATAGAGTAGAAAATAACTGTACTGGCTTTCTTTTTATAGGAACAATAAACTGAACATAATTTTCATCCTTTCCTTAACCTGTTTGTTAAGGAATTTATCCAATCAAATACCACTTCATTAAAAAAAATCGTCATAAAAGGAGAGCAGATACAGCAGTACTGGATCAGACCAGGCACCAATCTACTCTCCTGTCTCCAGCTGTACCTATAAAGAGATGCACACAAAATAGTAAAGGAATCAGAAAAACACAAGATACTTCTGCAGAGTATTCCCCCAGCCTTCAAGAGCTCACCCATCGCTTGTAATGTTGTATTTAATCCTTGATGAATTTTGTTTAAGAAAAAAAAGATAATTAAACACAGATGATGCGCTCAGGCTGATTGTCCTTAATAAGCTGAAGATGTTATTTAAAAAAATCCTAATAAAGATACCAATTTAATGAAATAATTTAACTAAGAAAGCAAACAAGACTATAAACCAAGTGGATCACATGAGTTCTCTGCTATGACAGCTAAAGTGCACTAAGAGAAAGAAAACAACTCCCATTTTTAACATGCATACTCACTCTCTCTATGGCAACAACTGATTACATGATATAATCTTTAAAGATGTTCCAAATATGCATGCAATCTCATTTAACTTCACAATGTTTTAAGTACATGCTCATTTTTGTCAGAGGCTTTAAGACAAACCAGCAGGTCAAACAGGGATCTTGGGGTACAGCTCAAGTCCTGCAAAGCAGGAGCTCTGCTTCCGCCCATTTACCGACACATTTTTTTCTAGCACACAAGTTGTCAAATTCAGGTCTGACCTGTGTATCTCCTGCTTTTTATGCACCATACATACCACAGTGGTATAGCTGGCACCCTGATCTCTTTTATCAAACACTTCCATTTAGCCCAACATCATTTCACCAAGGGCAGGCACCTGCCAACACCTGCCAATACCCCAATGGCTTCTTTCCCTTATGGAGGGCAGGGGATACAAAAGGCACACAGATAAAAGCACAGCTCCTCCTATAGCTGCAGACCAGTCTATGCAAGGATGTCTCAAACTAAGGTCAGACTTGAGCAGCTGAGACTGGACATCTTCAGCAAGTATGTCTTCAAAACTACAGCTTCTTTAATCGCTTAAGAGTTTACAGATATTTTTGCTCAATCTAGTTTCAGAAAGCTGAAAATAAAGTTAATATTATCCTAAGTGTCCAAGTTGCTCTTATGGATCATAAATTGGAAAGCACTAGAAGAGATCCAACTCACACAGTAATAAGGATATCTTGTTTTATTGAAATACTGTATTGACAAAAGAACAGAGTGCAATTAACAGCCTGCTAGGCAGCATTTCATCTATCCTCTGGAGAAAGAAAAATTATCCTTGACAAATTAAAAGTCCCTACTAATTAGCTCATTTTACATTCAATGACCAGACTCTAATAGAAAGGAAGAATGACATCTAATGGGAACTATGAACAACCACAGAAATTCTGACAAAGTAAGGTGGAAAAAAATGGCCCTTCTGTGAAATGTCTTTAAAAATTCCAATGTGATTCACCTCAGGAAGTCTACAGAACATTATAAATATTTATATAAAATAAACTACAAGTTGTGCAATTCCTTTTTGCAACTCCATACTGCTATTCAAACTTACCAATGTTTTTCAGAAACAAATGGAATCTGTCACAACTTTAGGAATGAAAACTGTAACTGCAGTTTTAGCTACTGCATCTTCAGGCAGCCATAAAAAAATCTCAAAGCTTTGTTTTTTTATATAGGAAGCTAATTTATATTAATAATTCTTTAAAATACAAAGAACATGGTAGTAACAAGAATAGACTGTTAGCCGTTGGAATAAGACATGTAAAGTTTAACAACCGCCCTGCAGTTTCTACCTGGGACTTGCAATAATTTGAAAAATACTTGAAGCTTCTCCAGTGAAAAATCTCTCCAAGGTCAAATAAGGCATAACAGTAGTTTGCGTTATCAAACCAAAAATTTTAATGTAATAACATACAGCCAGATAACATAATTAATCTGAATGTTAGAAGCCATTAACAGCTTTCTCCTAGATCTTTCTAACTTTATTACAAGCCAACACTAGACATTTGCTAGTAACAAGAAAAAATTAGAAAATTTAAGATGTAATGTTATTAATTTATAAATCTAACTTCAAATAAAGAAAAATATTAAAGTAGGGGTTTTTTTCCAGAAACATTAATAAAAGATGGCTAGTTATTACCTGGAAGCACATGAAAATTTAATTTAGCGGGATATCGTGCGTTGCCTACTCAGGAATCACCACCAGAACTTGGAAAGTTTTCTGAGTATTCAGTTTAAATAAATTAAAGGAAAGAGATAAGAGAACAGGTATCAAATTACATAGTTACTAATTTAACAATGACCTTCATATTCAATAATTATTTAGGCTCCATTTTCCAGACTCTGACCAAAGAATCTTGAGATGCACAAGCAGCAACACTTGTCAGCCATTCCTCTACAATATGTAGTAAGGCATAAAGGTAAGAACAGTAAAAGTTGCTTTTCAGTAGTAGCACTGGGAGGAGGAATATCTAAAAATCCATGAATAAACAACAAAATCATGAACTGTCTGCTATTTTTAAAGATATTTTTATCATCAATGACAGAAGACTGTGACAAAAGACACATGGACTTCTTCACTATATGTGTTTTTCTCTTATATAGTATAATGCATTGTGTCTTGTTATCTCTCCACTGATTAGTTTAACAAATTACAGACCTACTAACAGTACATGAACAGTTCCAAATATACACTTGACAGGGGGTGATTTCTACAGCTCATACTGCATATGAAAATGAAACTATCGAAATAGTTTTTGCGCTTGATTTTGTTTGATGTCTTCTAAAGACATGTACCCTTCTTACTAATAGTAAATAATATTCATAAATGCTATTAGACTCTAATTGAAGAACTTGTTTTGCCAGGGATATTTTAATTTTTTGAGCAAAGCCAGTAGGTTTCGAGATGTCCTTGAACAACTTCACTTATTACAGCATTAACATACCTGTAAGATAGTCCTAGACTGCACCTCCTGGCTGCAGGATAACCAAACCCAGGTTTGAAATAACAAAGGATTTTGTGAGCAAAGTAATCTTAGTAAAAAAAAAATACTTCCGTGATGCCTGACTGATGTTGTTAACACTTAAACATTCTTTTGAAATAAAATTACTCAGGTATGCCCTTCTTTGAAATAGGCATTTCAAAATGTTTGTGGCCTCACTTCTAGTTCACAATACTGGTAACAGATGATCAGTTAATGTTACGAATATTGTGCTGTGATTCTGCATTTTTACTTCAGTATATGAAGTTACTGCAGGAAAGTTTACTTAGAGGTCTGGACATTCTTTTTCACTGTATACTCTTCAGTTCAGCAAGTAATTATTTATTACGAGAGTTATACTCCTTAAGGGATTTTCATTGCTTTTCTAACAAAAGAAACACTCCTGATAACCTAAATGAGCGTGCATAAATTCATTACCTGCACAGCATATTCTGTATACTCAGCTAACAAAACAATCATTATTTGTAAATCCCATGTTATAACTGAGCAGCATTTTATTCTGAAAGCTGAATTTAGCTCCTTATGCAAATTGTGACCATTTCTGCTGTGTAGTTTAACTTTCAGAAAGTATCTGAAAGGGACCTTGCACTGTGGCTCACCCAGTGAGTCACTTCAGACAGTGATCACAAGCCTTCTGCTGCACAGCTTCCGACCCCTCCAAAAAACCATTGGTAACCTGGGAAGGCTCGAGTCAAGCCACAAAGATCTGGTGATTCACAACTCACTTTGATTTGTTCTCATGTTTCCCCATGCATCCCTGAAAACTAAATTCTGATAGCATTGAAGTGAAACATTACATGCAGCCTGAACAGTCAACAATTCTTGCCTAAATTCAAAATGTCATTTATAAAAATAACTCACAAAGACTTCAGAGCTCTGAGTACAATGCTTGGTACGATTAACAGCTGTCCGCTTCTGCTGCCATCTTTGCTCCATACCATTTTACATGCACTATAAACAGCATAATCGAAACTGATTTCTCAAGCAGCTCAACAAACGGTATTTCGTATTCTTCCAAGAAAGTCAAAACTAATGATAAAACAGAATAAGAGTACTTTGTAAGATTCCCACCCATACTTATACCCTATCTTTCACAGTTACAAAACTTTACGTTCTAATGAGTTACTGAGCAGCGATAAAAGAGGCAAAACATTTGCCTTACTTTGCTCTATTATCAGACCAACATTACAACCAAGGAAAATTTAACTACCTAAGTTTTGAATGTAAGCAGTGCTGTATTTTCAGGATTAATTTGATTTTATGTAGTAAGTGCATTACCACAACTATACTAGAGCTGGTACAATAATGTACACGCAATAATATCTGTTCTGCAACAAAAATTAGAACATGAATGAAGGTCACATACCCACTGCCTCAAGAAGTATTCAGTTCTGATAAATGCCAAATATTTCTTATTTGCTTTCCAGCTCCTTACATGTTTGACTTCACCTCATGCAAAAAGCCTTAGGTAGAGTCTCCCAGCTGTGTTAAAACAATCTGAATCTAGCAAGCTATGAAAGAGGAAGCTCCGCCTTGCCCCAGCTGTTTGTTACTGCTACACTCCCTGTGCAGGAAACAGTAACTGTGTACAGACTGGACCAAAAAGTGATAGTTGAAATTTAAGCCAGAAGAAATGAACAAAACAATTAGTTCCCAACTGGTCAGTTCCCAGCTCTGGTCTTCTGGACAGCCACTCTAGCACTAGTTGTAACACAGGAGGGAGCAAAGAGGCACCTGTGCAGAAGGGAAGTCAGGACTGCTCCTTTGCACAGCAGCCTACACCCAGATTGACCTGCTGTGACCTTCAGGCACCACATTCTTACCCAGACTTCCATAGCATGGGGCTCCTCCAGGATGGAGGGACATTCCTAATGTTTCACAATTTTTGAACACTTAAACACCAGTAAACTTTAAGTAACAATGTATTAAGACAATTTTTACTGACTTAAGGTACTCAAGTATTAAAAAAATTAGACAATTACTTTTAGTCTCTCAATCGACAAATCCTTTAGTCAAAGGACAGTGATTATCAGGCAGATAGATCTCCCACTTCCCAAGGAGAGCAGCATCTGAGCACATTCCCAATGAGAATTCTGTTGGAAATGAGTATCTCCTCTACTATGTTGTCTAAGCTAAGTTGCAGTATTAAAAATTCGAACTTCCAAGAAAAAAAAATAACTCTCATCAAATATTGATAGGGTTTTGTTTTTAATACTTAGACTAATAACTTTTAATAACTTGAGAGCCAAATCATTCAATCCAGACTTTTAGAAGTCTTCAGAGTAACTGATGTTAATATGCAAGTCCATTTCTCTTATATACCTTTTCACTTTTATATACTGATATAATAAAGTTGGACTTCTACATTTAAGTTTAAAAAAGTATATAATTTTCACTGTTTACCAGTTAACTCAGATCAGATCCTACACTAAGATCCTGTATATGCATTTACTTTTACTATAAAGGTCATTATGAATTTAAAGGTGTTTTATCAGCATGTCTAGTATTTTAATGATTAATAATTAATGATTAATAATTAATTAATTAATGATTAATAATTAATTTAAATTTTAATTATTTTTAACATGTCTAATAATTTTAACTACAAAAACTAACATTATTAGTAGGTAGGTTAAAAGTCTTTAAGGTAGCTTAAAAACGTTTGCTGTAGAGGCCGGTGTTTCTTATTAGAGCACCAAAGTATAAGATTCTGACAAAATGTCCACTTCTACAGACAGAGTATTTTCTATATAATTTACAAAACAGTAATAAAGTATGTGATAAAACACTTCACAATTGATAAAAATGAGGCTGAGTTCAAATGGTAGGGGACTCACACTATCCTGGTATTTGGCACATTTTTCCAGACAGAATGGTAAATATTTAAATCGCAATGTAAATTGTTTTCTATTTCAAAATTTTAAGCTTCAAAAATCTTGATTTATCTAAACTTACATACAAAGAAACGAAACAGAGTGCACCACAGTGTATGAATAAAAATATCTGGACACGTTTTGAGATTTAGGTGTTTTCAGGAATACTAAGTACTACCAAATGCCCTGGAATAAAACCCTAACAGAAGGGTTTAAGTGTATGAATTGCTTTAAGAGAAATTAAACAGAAAGTATTAAGTCACTAATTATTAAGCTCTGTAAAATTATGAAGGTTTTAGAAAGTGCAGCTCTGTTTCTCACTACCTCTAAGATCTAACAGATTTTAACATAATTTCTGCTCTTTTTCCTCTTCACAAATCACTTCATAACCAAACTTCAAAGCCTCCACACTCTCACATGAGATTTAGTACCAGTTCTTCAGAGTACTTTTTATATTTGACAAATAAAACAGTCAAGAAGAGGTTTGTTAGTGCTTAGTGCTGCAGTACAGTCACTCCAGCTCAACTGCAGGCAATGAGACTTCAGAATTGAATCACGTCAGAGAAGCTGATCTCCTACTGCCTGCCAGCCCCAATAAAATACAGTAACTGTTTCTCTGCATGCACTCTCACAGTAACAGCCTGGTGACAGTCAAAGAGTAAAAACCAATTACACCAGTGCCAGAAGTTTCTACATTCACACAAAAGCATAAATATGTCTAAAGCAAGGCAGTGCTGATGATGAGCACTAAGGCTACAGGGAGTTAGAACATGCAAGAGCAGGGACGTTTCCCTTGCCATACCTAACAGCTTCTTCCAAGACTTGATAAGAGATTTTGCTAAAGATGTAACCTCTTCATCTGTGCTTTGCTTGCGTATTGCATTCACTGACATTCCAATTCTAGTAGACTGCAAAAGAAACAGAAATATACATTATCACAAGTGACATGAAGACAATTTAACAAACAAACATATATAAATTTGTACTTTGACATTAATTTTTACAGTATCCTTTTTCTTTTTGTTTTGTGGTGAGTTTGTTTCCTTTTTTCTTGTAATTATCAGGACAAAATATTGCAAGCCTTTATAAAAAGTATTTTAACAACACGGACATTTTAAAAAGAAATACAACAGTATTACCATTTGTTTTCACCACAAAAGTTTGGGGAGGGGTGGGAAGTGATGGTAGGCACAAGGTTTAAGGACTGTATTTATATTTCAGCAGTATAAGAAGCTTCCTAACTTCTTCGCTGACATCATACTCTTATAATTCCCATTTAGTGGCAGTGGAAAAAGCTGTAATACCAGCTGGGAGCAAGCATGTTATAAGTACCTAAAATTTTTGGTGATACTGAGATTCTTTAGAATCCTTATCATAGACAGAAGCAGAACTCTCTGCGTTTAAGATTTTAAAGAATGAGCTATCCTATCTTTCTGAAAAGGCCAAGGCAGTGACAAGCTTTAAGCCTTTGCCACTACTGCCACCTACAGAGTGAATATGAGAATAAGTTACAATTCACACCCTTCAAGACTCAGATGAGGACATAAATTTAGCTCAACAGTAACATTTTAGAAGATTTATGACTAAGGTGTTCATGTAACAAGGAGAAAATTTTCACTCTTCTAGCTTCACAAGAGGAGAAAAGCATTTAACAATAAAAATAAGGATTTTATTATCTTTTTGTATTTTGACTGATGACTAAATTTTTTAATTTGTTGTTAAGATGTTCAGTTTTGTTGCATTACCGTTTACAGGACTCATTAAATTTAAATTACTCTACTTACTTTTGCAATGGATCATCATAAACTTCCTTCTTCTTAATAGGAAAATTTAAATCTTTGTGGCTTGCTAAAAATGATTTATTCCTGTAAATTACTTCTTACAACACAAACAACACTTTCTGAGGCACCAAGGATGTGCTAAATAACTGGAAACATACTGAAATTATCCTTGGCTATTTCAGCCAAGAAAACACATCAAATAACCTCAGGCCTGAGCATTAGCTCTAAACACGTATTTTTAGATTAAAGAAAACAGATGGTTACTCACCTGTAACTAAAGTGTTCCAAAATGGTCTCTGCTCACTCACATTACTGGTACTGGCTATGTCTCTTGCCATTTTGAACACTTAAATCTCAACATTATGTTCAGACAATAAAGAATAACGTGTCCTTGAAACTCTATAAATACCACATCTGGATGACAAAAATGTATCTACCAAAAAACCCAGTCCTCCATTAATACCTGGGCACAACAACGGCCTATGCTCATCAGCAAAGAAAAAACAAATTTACAGACTTACTTAGCTACGTACAATCCAAAAACTGACGTAAAACTCAAAACTAACTAGAAAAATTTCTTCTTCTGATCACACAAGAGAGACAGTTTATGGGAACTGTCTGAACGGCCAGCTTTCTTAAAGCAGTACATAAAAACAACTCATTTGTTTGCTTTTATAGAGCACTGGATTAGGTCTACCTGAAGAGAGGAAGTAATGATCTACTAATTTATCTGCCTGCTAACTGGCACAGATAGTCACAGAAGATCAGTTTTATATTCTCAAAATGACTATGTTTTAGTGACAAACCAACTGACAGTATGTGAAAGTTCCATAGTCTTCCTGTCTGTAGAGCAGTTCTTGCAATTGCCATTTTTAAGTGAAAAACTCCAGTAATTTCATTCTTCCCCACTTTAAATTCTAGAGCACTTTTCATCTGCTTTCAGAGTAAAGACAGTCAAAGACAGTGTAAGACAGCTGTTTTCACCCTGAAGCATGGAAGCTTTGGCCAGCAGCCCTCAGTAGGTGTGAGCAGCAGTGAACATAAGTAACCTATGACTAAGCAGAGCACACGGTGGCAGCAGGTGTTCTGTAAACCAGAACAAATGCAAAAATGTAAGGAAGAGCAACCACCAAAACAAGCAGAGTGCTGCTACCAAGTTTAAATTGAAAGCGTATGAGGATAGAGAATTGGTGAGCACTCGGACCAAAGCAGAGCCAAACCAACCACTGAAGAATAACCACCTCTGGGTTCCCAGGTCCCCACAGCTTGCTTGCCAGTGAACCGGCCTGAAGCCACTAACAAGGGCTGCACATCACAGCCTAGTTCTGCACATGTGTGTGTAATTTCCTGTAAAACCTGTTTGTTAAAATAAAGCCTGTCTCACTCACTGTTTGGCTGTGCACTAACCACAGTTAGCACCAGAGATACGATGCCTTTAATGCTGTGAAGCTGCTAAACAGATTTGCAAGTCAGACCACCGGATAAATTGTGTGAGGAAATCTACTGGCTCCCTGCCTAGCTAAGCAAGGATCAGCTTGCTTACATAAAACTCATCAGGTGTAGCACAGTGGTATTATTGCCCATAATCACTTCAGCTTTGTGTGAAAATAAATGTGGCAAGAAAGAAGAAGAAACTTGACCAAGTTTATTTTTTGAAAGAATTTACAAATAATATAAGAAATACTGTTAAATACGTAAATTTAAGCAGTATTAGTGAGAGTACCCATGCAACTGGGAGAGATCTCCATCACTCCAGCCCACGAGAGCAAAAGAATATAATCACCTCCAAGTAATACATTACTCAGAGTGAGGGAGGGGGGATGTGGAGTGTGTGTCAAATACAACTTGCCTAAAAAGTATCAACTATGTTTCTCCTCACTTACAGGGCAAAACCAGAACTAAGAACATAAGAAAAGATGGTATCAGCTGTAATCAGGTGAATTCTCCTACAGGAGGAAGGAAACACACCATATTTGCGTTGGAGTAAAAATGTAAGATTCTATGTCCAGTAAATTTGCAAGCAGCTCTTCCCCTTTGTCCATGGGCTTTAAGAGTTTGCTACTGGAAGTAAATACTTAAGGTAAGTGTTCTAAAGCAGGAGAAGTGAGACTAGATTACCATGTAACAAAACTGATGCTTCCAAGGACTTTGGATGCAGGAATCTCCTTTAACAGTGTACCTCTTTCAAATCTGCTGGCTCCACCTTCAAAATTAGGGAGTTAACATTTGCAACACAACAACAATAAGAAAATCATACCTGTAGTAACTCAAGGCTCATGGGAATGTTCTTAAGCTCCTTCAACAAATCAAGAGCTCCAGCCTAAAAAAGAGCAAGAAAATAAAAAAAAGTCAACTTAGTAGCAATCAGGAACTTAAAACATAATATCAACAACATAAACTTAACTGCCTTCAGGGTAACACACTGGGTTCAAACCACCAGTTCTTAATCTATCCACAGAACTAGAACAAGGAATCATCCACTTCATAAACTCTAAGCATTAACAGGCCTTAACTTGGAAATCAAAGTATTCACGCAAAGACTAGGGGAGTTTTACCCCATGTAACTCCACTGACGGTCAAAGCATTCTGTCAATTACACACATTTTTAAGGGTGCTTCACTTAACAGCATCAGAAACAACCCAGATAACAGCAGCAATTTCCAGTTCAGAACAACCACATCAGTTTTAGCACAAGAACTTGTTGAGAAGCTCTGCACAGGCCATCAGTAATGCACACACATATATATATAAAATATACATAGACTTCATTCTTAACTATATTTGTGGTGATGTGGCAATGCCACACGCTGTGGTTTTACTTTTTCCCCTGCTAAGGCTGTTAAGGAAAGGTACTAACTAATTCTGTGCAAGCAGCTTTCTAGACAGATGATTCAATTTCAAGATTGTACTATGACAAGTTAACAAAGTCTATACCCAGCTACTCTAACAATTCATTCCTTAGTAATATAGGCCTTACTTTAAAAGTTTGCATAAATGTGAGCTCTGTAATTCTCTTTAACCTCTCCAACCTTGATGATTTACCAGCTCTACTTCAGCAAAACTCTGCACCATCCACTTCTGACTGTGCACATGGGCTGTCAGCCTACACAGACCTCCCAAAGGCTGAGATGATTTGGCTGTTACTCAAGTGCACGTGGTGCTGAATCTGGAAGCTATGAAGAGAAGGGAGGCAACAACTGCCTGTGCATCCAAGAGGCCATTCAGTTCAATCAGGCTCAGTTCATTACCTTTCCTCTTTTTTTCTTTCTTCTTTTTTTTTTTTTTTTTAATTCATGAGGTTTGGAAATAAATCCCACAAAATTTCCATTTGTAAATCTGTGGAATTTGATTCACTTTTCTTTCCTTACCTCTCAACTCATCCGATTTTATTTTGCATTTTGCTTGCTTTTCAAATTCTCCCTAATCAACTTCTAATATAACACCTGTTGCAAGGAAACTTGAAAGATTCCGCTACATCTGCAGTCTTACACTTTAACCACTAAAGACAAAATAACCACCAGGAGGTTGAGAAAGATGGAAGTGGAACTTTGGTGTCACATCCAAAAACGCTCAGCCTTGGACACCTTCAAATGTCTGCTGCAACCTCTGTTTTTCAAACACCTCTGACCCAAAGAAGCCTCCAAACCAAAACATTTCACCAAATCCCACCTTACACAAATTCAATTAACATATAGAGCTAAAGTTTTACTATTTTGCCATGATAGCAAAAGCCTCATTTAACTTTTATTCATGATATACAAAACTTCTCCAGTCTTAACCACAGTAGCAGCAATGATGCAAGACTGAGAAATGTCACGATGTTTTCAGGTGCTAAATTGAGTTAGCATATTAGAACATATCTTTCTCTCAACAGCCATAAGCATGATTTCTTCTGTGCAAACACAGATCCAAATAAAGCAAGTTAATTATCATCACTGCTACAAAACAAAATCAAATTCAAGAAAACTTTCTTAGCCAAAACAAAACTAATGACAGAAGTCAAAAATATTTTAAAAAATATAACCTGGTAAGATTTATCCCCAAACCAATTAAGTTATTAGCACAGTGTATACAGCATGTAATTTCAAAATAAACACACCTTATTGTAGTCTGCAAATTCAATATGAAAGCAATACTGTAATGCAAAGTAGCACTCTCTTCATCTCATCTTAGAAATACAGTCTAGTTAAAATTCCTTTGCCTGTTATATCCCTTCCCAACTGCACATGTGAAAACAATTACTCCCAGAGTAAATGTTTTCCAATACTAGCAACTTGATACATAGCAGGTTAACAAACCATGCAATTGCAAAAAAACCCCCAAAACAACCAGAAAACAGACAAAACCAAAGAAAACCACAAAAAATTCCACAAACAAACAAGAAAAAAACCCTCCAAAAACCTCACAAACAAAAATTAAAAACAAAAAAGCCAAACCCAACCAAAAAACAACAGGGTAACAGATGTTATCTACACATTATGTCGGTTTCTGTACCAAATTACCAAAATTGATAATGCACTAATCCTTTCTAAGCCTTCACATCTCTAATCAATCATACTGCACACCAAGAATTAGATTCTTTAAAATTAAATTTAAATCGGTTTTAAACTCATACCAACTAAACCGTTTTTCATAATCACTCTTCTTAGCATAAAGTTAAATGCTCTCTGTATCTCAAAATTAGCATGGAAGTTGCACAGTATAACTTGTAATTACCCTTCTCCTAATATAAGACTTCTGTGTTCAGAAAACCCCCCCAACCATTAAGACCATTGTTATAAATCCTCATTTAAAGGCATTTCTATAATTTTATAGAAGATGAAAGGTAATGTCCCATTCTCCTAGGCTGGCTGTCTTACAATTTACCTTGTCATTTAAATTAACAGAAGTCAACTTCATACAGATCCAGTAGATTACTGCTGTCAGCTTCTTTCAGTTGGTCAGATCACAACAGCACAGAATGGTATTCTATAGTCATATTTTAAAGCTGAGCTTCAGGCAACAGAAAATGGAGTACATTTCTGAAGACAGCAGAGCTAACTAGTAATAATTCTGTTCTACTTAAAGGACTATACATTTAATAACACAGACAATTTTATTTTCTTCTCTAAACTTACTCAAGCATTCTTTATTTTTTTAATCCATGGGTGCAGCCTTAGTTTTCATACCTATTCATTACAGCAGCTTAATGAAAGAAAGGTGTACTTACATACAACAGAAGCTCAAAGGAAGGCACTACAGGTTTTAATCCAATCACAGTTCTCAAGGAGGAGTAGTATCTATTTCAGTTTGAAGCAACAGCAGGAACACGTATCGCACAGTGCATTAAATACTAAATCATATTATTTCCTCCTTCAAAACAAAAGAACTGCATATATCATTTCACTAAAGTAGTTATGAAATCTGCCCAGCAACAATGTAATCCTTAGTCAAGGCAAATCACCAAGAATCTGACTCAGAAAGGGTGTCTGCACGGCCTGCCCTTTTAACTCATCACAAGAAATGCCAGACTGCTTTGCCACAAGCCAGAGTCACCTTTTGTATGAGATCAAACATTTCTTGTCATCTGACTCTTGACAGCTTCAGAGTGAGCAAGTATCAAAGCTTTTTTTTCCTTCTTTCATTATTAATGCATCTCATCAAATCATTCTCATTCAAAGGCACAGACTAAATACCTGTTCTTGATGAGTAAAAATGAAGAAAGGAACACAAGAGGTTGTCAAGAGCATCATTATTCAGTGCATACTTGTGTAAGAACGCATTTCTCAATTTACTTCATCCTTGTGACACAATAAAGTACCTCTTCATAGAGACTGCCTTAATAATTTTGCTAAAGTTAGCATTTTAACTGCAGGGCAGAATTAGGTAGGAAAACACTTTGTGCAATTAAAGAAATATCTAGTAAATGACAAAGACTAGCAAGAAAAACACAAGAGATCTTCTGGTTTGAATACTAATGTACACCCTCTCCTTCGATATAGCTAAGGGTTTTTATCATGCTACACACATGAGCTTTGGACACACTGTCAGATCTCCACTCTTGGCCACAGTGGCAGCTCATTGAGAAAACATCAACCTAACAATGGAGCTACTTGTGTGTAGTAAGGAGCCCGAGTGAAGGAGCTCTGTTTCAACACAGTACAAAAGCCCAACGCCTCTGGTGCTCCCACACTCTCACTCCTGGGACAGAGGTGAAGATGAAGGTCCAGCTCTGGCCCCAGCCCGGCACAGCCTGGCCCGGCTGTGCCCACTGTGTTCAGCCACGTCAGACCTATGCTGACCCCAAGGAAGTCACCACAGGGCTCCCCAGAGCTCTGAAAGATAAATATGTCACACATGCTAGAGTGTGAATACATGTTCCCAGCTGCTGTTCAGAATTTTATCCAAACTCCTAAGCCTCTCAGATCACAGAGAAATACCCTGTGGTCACCGGCAGCATCCCTGGTATGGCTAATCCCCAGGATTAACAGCTGTTCTCATACTACTTGAGAGCTGTCGTTTTCTTTCTGTTATCAGAGGTTTTACAAATAAAACTGAGTTGGCTGCCCTTTATCATTCTCATGACTGTGATATTTAAGCATTTCAGTCAGTAAGTTTTCACCCTTTCAACACCTTGTAGGAAAGAGCCACTACTTCAGTTTTACAGAAAGTGAGACAGCCTTTGTGCTTAAATGTTTGGAGAATAGAAATAAAAACAAAGAGGAGAAAAAGACAGAATTAATAACTGCCGGTCATAAAATATTCTTTCCTCTAGACAAGGGTTTTGCTGCCACAATGTATCACTTGAGAGTTCAAATATATCAGAGCTAAGCCATGCCATATTATGGAACCTCACAGATTGAAGCATAACTTGTGTGTACTTACAATTAATTTGTTTGCACTCTGAACTTAACAAATCTCATTAGTTTAATACAATCAGTATTTCTATAAATACACAAATATTATTGATAATGCTCCTCATACTATCCAGTATTAAGCAGTAACAAAACTATTTCTATAAAGTGGAATTCCACAGTGTTGAGTTCTGAATTATTACTGTTACTAAGCTTTTAATGCATTATCA
Source organism: Donacobius atricapilla (assembly GCA_013397315.1). Taxonomy (NCBI): domain Eukaryota; kingdom Metazoa; phylum Chordata; class Aves; order Passeriformes; family Mimidae; genus Donacobius; species Donacobius atricapilla. Next base: position 298,222 of record WBMY01009144.1, read on the forward strand.
TAACATATAGGAAAAACCTCTTAACTTTATGTATATAATAGTATCTTGCAGGAAGAACAACAATCACATCTAGAAGGACAAATTTCTAGAGAATACCAATGCACTCACCTGACAATGAAGCAATAAACAGAGATCACAACTTACTTGTACACTACTTTTTGTATAACCAGGATCAGTTATCTAGCTGTTGCTCTACACTCTGATTTTACTTACTTTGATGTGTTTGTAGGCACCATATAAACACCCCATGTTATCTGAGTTCTGTATGAAGAGCATACATGACAATAACATTTAAGCCAACTGAATCCTACCTAACTATATTCTTCCCCCGTTCTGAGGCACAAGTTATTCTCCAGGTTAATACACACAATTAGAAGTGTTACAGGTTAAAAAAANGCGGGGCTGCGGCCGCGGGCGCGCCGCGCTCCCCCGAGAGTGCCCCGAGCCCAGCAAAAGTGCACCGAGATGGATGTCTCACCTCTGGCAACCTTCGCTGGGCGCTGCATCGTGGCTGACCGAGCTCAAGAAGCGTTTGGACAACGCTCATCAGGCCCATTCTTGGGGGGTCCTGTGCGGGGCCAGGAGTCGGACTCCATGATCCTAGTGGATCCTTTCCACGTCAGGATAGTCTGTGATTCTGTGACCCCCTTACCCTCCCCANTAGAAGTGTGACACGTAAAAAAAACAACAACAACAAAAAAAAGGCTCACATTCCCCATGTGTTTGTGAAGTTTACCCACTCAACTCTGGCCCTGCAGCAGCTGGGTTTGGGCTCTTCGCTCCTATCTTAGTTTTCACACCCCACCTAAAACTCCAGCTTTCAGGCCCCAAAGCGACCACACCCCACGCACGGGGGCCATCTCGGCAGGCGTTCTCCTCGGGCTGCCGGGTTTGCCCCCGCGCAAGGCCGGCACCGCGCAGGAGGCGGAGGGCGCCGCCGCTCCCAGCCAGGGCCGGCNAAAAGTGCAGCGACATGGATGTCTCACCTCTGGCAACCTTCGCTGGGCGCTGCATCGTGGCTGACCGAGCTCAAGAAGCGTTTGGACAACGCTCATCAGGCCCATTCTTGGGGGGTCCTGTGCGGGGCCAGGAGTCGGACTCCATGATCCTAGTGGATCCTTTCCAAGTCAGGATAGTCTGTGATTCTGTGACCCCCTTACCCTCCCCATCTCCCAGCAATGCTGCTAACGCTGCCCCTGTTCTTACCCGCTAACACAGCGCGAACCACGCCGCCCGGAATCCCCTTCCTACAACCGAGCTTCGGCTGGCAGGAGGCTCAGAATTACAGCAGACACTTGATTTTTATTAGCGTCAAAGGGATGGGGGAAAGCTCCTGTCCCCTCTAACAGAAAAGATTTTTATACATACACCTTTTAAAGAGGCTTAAGAGTTACTTCTATATAAAATGGAGCGACAGTTTCAAATTGCAGCTTCAGAGCGAAGTTTGAAAGATCCAAGTTCCGAGGCAGTACAACAGAGCTGGAGCTAAACTTCGGCATTGGCCAAGCATCACACTGTGAGGTGCTACCGTGCTTCTAAGTCTCAGATCTGGTTTAAATCTTGTGTGCGTTCCAGTGGGACATACCACATTTATAAAGTTTTGACATATAAACATTACACATCATTATGAATGGAATTCCTGTTCATCAGCCGAGCTAGATGCCTTGTTACTGTGATTTTTGATTGAGAACAGCATCATGAAACCATTTTTGCTGTAAAACAGGAGTGTTTACTTCACAAAACCAGTAGGCACATCTGATGGTTTCAGGAAGATTATCCCTCCCTGAGATCCAGGAGGATGCTTACACAGCCACTCAAATCTATTATTAGTAAGCAGTCAAATGCTGTGGATGCCTCAGTTGTGAACTGAGGACTGTAAACTATGGACATTTTGGAGAACAAGCAAGGCAGACCTTTTCCTCTAACAACACTCAAGGAAGCCATTAGGGCAAGAGCTGTCAACACACTTGTTTGTCATGCATTGGGCAGCAAGACTGTCCTGTGTTTTGAAGACAAATAGAGACAGATGGGTTTTGGGCACTTCTACAGCCTGCTGAATGGACACAATGATCAACACTAAAGGCCTGCACATATTAGAAGCAATTAAAATTACTTGGGACCTACACAGGATCTTCCCCTAGGTTAGATCTGGGCCATGAACCAGACACGCATACAGAAACTTTGTCGGCTGCTTTGTTGTTTATTCTGCCCAACAGGAGGTTAAAAGTAAACCTCACAAGAAAAAAAAAAAAACAAAAAACAAAAAACAACAACAACAACCTTTTCATTCAGGAGCAGATTTTGGGGAGGCAAGAACAAATAACGCTAATGCTGCTTCTCACAACATTTAAGGGATCATGCCAGTTCAGGTTTAATTCCATTTTGACTTTAGTTACCTCGTACCTGTAATAATCAAATACTGGTATTTAACCTGATGCTAACCTCAAACGAAGTTTAGCATCATTGTTCCCCACCATTACATTAATGATAAAAACAACACACAAGGCGTTGGCAGCTCAGAGCTATTGCTACAGTACTGGATCAACGAGCTTGTACATGTTCTACACTAGGTGCAAGTTAGGTCAGGGACAACACAATCACAAAATCAGAAATCTCAAATCAGTCAGTTTGGTTAGTTTAAATGTATTTAAACTCTGCAATGGAGTCATTCAGACTTTTCTAAAATTTCTTTTAAAAATACAATTCAACACCTACTTCACTGGAAATGCAGTGTTCAAAGAATTCAAAATGCAGATGAAATATATTAAACATACAAAATGTATCAGGTGAGAAACTGACAATTATAAATTAAATCCCATGAGAGCACTTATAAAGGCAAAGCACATCACACTTATTTAACATCTAATCTTAAAAAAGTAGCATCAGAGAAATATTTCAGTAGGGAAATCAGAGAATAATCAGATGGGAATGCATATCCTTTGACGCAGGTCATCACACACACACAAACACACACTCATACTTTGATCAGAAGGCACGAACTAAAACTCTATCTGAAAGTCTGACTCCAATATATAGTATCTCTGAAAAGGCCAGCGATTGGGGGAGAAGGTTGACACCTCTCCCCATCCCATTGGTCAGGACAACTGTCCATCAGCTGTCCATATCTCTGAGACAAAGAATGTAAACTATCTTGAAACTACAATAACATTGGCTGTGTTTACAGACCAGAGGGTGAGAAAGAACCTAAAACATGAAACTGTGAAACAGAAGAGAAGGCTGAAAAAATCAGGGCGACAATCCTTTTTATTTTTTTGCAAGTAGATGCATTAAAAGAAAATATAATACAGCTCACATTATTTATATTGTATGCTACAATACCAGAATAATATCAATTAACTGAAGCAGTACCAATTCTTTATATCATCTGCTCCACCAACCTTGGGACAGCAAGTCTTTATCCAAAAGGAACACACAGCACTCCACATGTTTGTCCTCTGTTATCTGGTTCTAAATCAAGCAGCTTTGTACAGCACCAATCTCTTCTATAACGTGTCACTCCAAGTGCAAAGAAAAGTAGGAGAGGGAAAAGCAACCTAACTGACCTTTTTCTTTCTGTTTAGTATCTTTCTTCTAAATTAACACATTAGAAAGAAGAAATAACACACTGTTTTTTGCTCTGCACTTATGTGTTATGGCACATCCTCACCATTCTTTTGCAACATTTTCTAAAGGGTATTGCACACCTGCTCATGCAGAAAGCCTGTGTCCAACTCTCATTTTCTGGACTATGGAGCCTTCTACAATACTAAGACTTAGCAGGCAGAGATGACTCTTTCTAAAAGAGTACACTTACAAAATAATGTAGATTTTTACTGACTAGTCTCATTTAATGAGACAGCATCTTCAGAAATTTGGAGCAGGAAGGGCAACACAGTAGCACATTCACTACTACAGAATTTGAAGTAAAGAATCTCTGAACTGCTATCAAGGCACTTAAAATCCTACATTTTCAGGACTGATTTTCTGTATGGAAAAAGATCCTCTAATCGGGTAGTAATAAAACTGTGCAAAATATAACATTCACAGCATTGGAAAAGGTTTTATGCAACCATGTTATGGCTATTAACCCTCTCCTCTTTATTTGAATCCTGAGTGCAATGTTTTAGATCTTCCAAAAGAGAATCTCCTCTGGTCTGAATCAGCCAAGTGGTCCCCAACCTTTGCAGAGGAAGGGGAGGTGAGTCCAATCACAGACACATAAGGGGAGCCACAGCACACAGAAGTTCCAATTTCTCAAAATAAGATTTTCTTCAAAACCTTCTGAAATAGCAATAAGCATCTTGATTAGTTGTTCTATAGCTATCCAACAGATGGGTTAGGCTTTTCAAACTTACTTTTTCAAAATGTTGTTTACATTTTCAAAATGCCTTTACTTTTTTCAACTTAAAAGCAGTAACTGCAGGCATTTAAATATAAAAATAATTAAGCTAATGTTTGGGGGTTTTTTACTTCTTTTTTCATTTCTAGAGCTTTTAAGTTCATTAGACTTCCCTATTCTGTAGCAGCTTTATCTATTTTTTCAATATAGACTTTAAATATATAAGCATTTTAAATATCTTCTCTGATAATTTCAAACACTACAACACAGCTAGCAAATTATTTCAAGCACAAACTACTTTAAGAGTTTGCTTGTATTCACAGCTGAGGAACATTCAGACTCCATCTGCTCCATCTGTTAATACAGAGAAGTAGCTCTTTAAAACAAACCTTAGAAGAGGGAAGCCTATCTTCTCACAAGCTAAACCTCCCACTTAGATGCCTGAAGCAAGTTCACTACACCTCAGCAAACTGGCTGGAAGTTTTAAGTTTTACTAGCTCTGCAGATAAAAAAAGGAGGCAATGGGTTGCTCTTTTCTAGTAATTGGTCCTAAAAGAAAAACATTTTTGACTGGTTCACTTTATGGATGTCCATTAAATTATACAAGTACTTTGTTTAAATCAACTTCAATCAGCTACATCAAAAGTACTTGTTCAACTCAAAGAGAATTAATAAAATCTGTTATCCCAAAGGCAAATGTGGTAAGATGAGAGTGGCAAGCAGTGAAAAGGGAGAAAAAAAAAAAGGGGGGGGTGGGCCAGGAAGGGTGGGAATCTGTTCTACAGTTATTAATGTTCAAAGAATCACATTTTTAATTTAACCAACAGACATTCTGAAAACTGCTCGAGTCACGTTCTTCACTTACACCACTGCTTTCATACTATGTTTGAAAAAGCTTAATACACTACATTATCTTGTTTTGGAGGTTTTTACTATGTTAGTTTTAGGCATTTTTTTCTCCTCACAATTATCTTAACAGGGATGCCAGGGCTGAAAGTAAATAGAAACTGAAGATTACTAGAAGTGTTTTTCAAAAAATATAAACTGGCAGATTACTTGTGTAATATTGCATCTGTATTGTTATTAGCTATTCTTAGACTCTTGATTTGCCACAACATATTCACACAGAGCACTGCATCCACCACATATTCCTATACATTTATAAAATTCCTAACTGTACTCCACATGGACTTTGGGACATTGCAGTCTGGAGACAAAGTAGCCTTTTACTTGCTTTATGCTGCTTGAAGGAGGAAGTCTGTCTTTACCACACAAAGACCCCATTCCCTCTCTTCCCAGATAATCCCACATTTTCTCTAGAGTGTCATGCGCTATGTAACCCCTGACCTGAAAATTGTGCCTTTAACCCATCTGTTAAGTGGTGTGTATGCCAAACCTTAATCAACTTCAAAGACTTTCCAACAACACAAAACACCCAGAGAAAGGTGCAGCAATACAGAGTGAGAAGACTTTGGTTCTTCAGTGTCCTAGAATAACTCTACTAAAAGATATCTTAATTTCTTTTATCTTTCAGAACTACTGTAAATTCCGAGAAAACAAGATTAAAAAAAATTAACCCAGAATATGAAAACCACCCTCCAATCGTACTTAGGAGTCTTTCAACAAAGTAGCGAAACCTAACTTGGCAAGTGATTTTCTTTTCTTTTCAGTAACTAGAAATCATTGTTCTTCTGTATTATAGTATGCATACATTACCATGCAATACATTTTCAAGAAGCTTCTAGAGTGCCTATTTGAAAGCATGTAAAACTCAACTTCCTTCAGGTAAGCATTGAAAAAATCTTTAGTACTTGCCTGAATACCTATGGAAATTTTTTTCACAATGATTAAAAATGGAAAGCTTTTACATTTTCCTTAGTACAGAAATAATTTCTAAAGTTAAGATTTCTTATAAATAAAATTAATAAAATAAATTACATTTTAGATGTTTATAATAAATATAAATGGCTTATATTTCTTAACACAAGGAGTAAGTGTTCAGTATTTGTTTATAAAATTTAAGAGACACAGGCCTTGTACATATAGCTTCATTAACATCTTACAGTTTGCCCTGTCATATCCATCAACCCAAAGAGCACCTCTGCATAAAAGATGCATCCAAATGACTTCCATGAAGTGCAGTATACTCCATTAGAGAGAACATATTTTAATTAACAGTTCTAATACCAGTTACAGTGTACAGTACTTCTACCAATTCACTGTGTTGCAATTATACAAGATAGGACAAAGAGACCAATTCACACAGCCCCCACCGTAGTACAGACCACAGTAAAGTTTTACCTGAGGAATAGCTGGAAAATTTGGCTTATAATACGCAATTCAACATATTTATTCAAAAGTGGGCAACATATTCCAACAAGAAGTCAGACTTCTGACAGCACAAAACTGCAGTCTAATTTAAATACCATTTTGAAATGAAGAACACAATAAGGAGTTAGATACCCATTGAAACAAACTGATCTGTGTTGGGGGTTAGATTTGGGGGTTTTTTTCCTTATAGAATTTTTCCCCATAAAGTCACTAGGAGATTAATTACTGGGTGCTTATGGGTGCTTGACTGGAACAAAAGAAATGGCCAAAAGAGAGTATAGCCCATTTTGTAGTCTCTGAGAGTTTTT
>WBMY01009145.1:27035-90906 GCA_013397315.1 Donacobius atricapilla
AAAAAAAAAAAAAAAAAAAATTAGAAAAAAAGTAGAGGAGGAAATAAAAGAGAATTCACAGGGAAATATGTAAAAGCAAGCAAATTTCAAGCCGAATTGGTGCCTCAGCTCTCTTTAAACAGAGAAAAAGGCAACTTATGACAAGGCAGGGCGGCCAAGGAAAACAAGAAATAAAATACCTGGATTAGTGGGAATAAATAACTGCAATAAAAGGTCAGGAGGTGTGGAGGATGTCCCTGTCCATTGTTCAAGGAGGTGTTCCATCAGGGATGCCAGGTGCAGGTGAGTTTGTGGAATAATAAAATAGTTTGGGTTGGAAGGGACCTTAAAAACCATCTCATTCCAACCCCTGCTATGGGCAGAGGACTTCCCACTGGACCAGGTTGTTCCAAGCCCCTTCCAGCCTGTCCCTGGACACTTCCGGGGGTGGAAATTGGAAGAAATCTTTTAGTTTCCCTGTGAAACCACTAAGGAGTGGTGTCAGAAGGGGCTCACGACCCAGATGGACACTTTGATCCAACTGGGAATGGTTGTCCTCCCCTTCCCAAGCAGGAGGAGCCCCACAACTTTTCTCCAGACGGTTCTCTCCAAAGTCTAATCAGTCTGACTGCTAAAAATAACTGCTGCTTATCCACGCTCAAATCATTCCAGTAATTAATAGAAAATTAATTCAAGGCAGGCGGCGATGCCCCTGAGAGCAAACGACCTTGCTTTGTGCAGGGAAGACAAATTAGTCAAGGTCCGTCCAATGTGAGCCACCAAAATGGGAGGAACAGGATGTTCCCAATCTCCTGACTGTTTTTATCCGCGCAGGATTTGTGGATCACAAAGGAGGAAGAGCTCCCATTACCATTCCCACTATTCCCTGGCCAGCAATTATATCATCCTTGGTATTTTGTTTGGATGCTTGACATTTATTTTGATGATTTATTTTCTATTTTCTTTGGGTTTTTTTTTTTCTTCACCTCTGGATGTTGTTCCTACGGTTCCATAAGTCTTAACCTGGCCTATGGAAATATGGTTAATGCAGCTCCAGCCATGTCCATCCCTCTGTCCATCCACCTGTCCGCCCATGGATCTGACTGGGCATCACCCTGCCCAGACCCACACAAATTAAATGAGGAGGAAGCTCTCAGAGCTCTAGAAATAATCTCATGTTTTGTGAAAATCGGTCAAAAAGAGGGGAAACCTCAAAATGAAGGGTGCCACAAAAGGACCTCAGCCCCTCAAACACTCCTAGAAGCAGCAGCCAGGTGGACAGCAGGAAGATCCATCCCCTGACGATGCCTTTTTCTCACCAAAAGAGGAAGGAATCCTGGGAAGGAGGCCAAGGGCAGGGGAAAAAAAACAGAGAGCAGTGAGATTAGAGGACTGAGGGGACAAGAAAATGGGAAATTCAGTTTCATTCATTCCGAAAATTTCGGGTTGAGGGAGGCGATTCCCTCCCTCTACTCTGCTCAGGTGAGACCCACCTGGAGCACGGCATCCAGCTCTGGGGTCCAACAGCAGGAGGATATGGAGCTGCTGGAGCAAATCCAGAGGAGGCCACGGAGATGCTCCAAGGGCTGGAGCTCCTCTGCTCTGGAGCCAGGCTGGGAGAGCTGGGCATGTCCAGCCTGGAGAAGAGAAGGCTCCAGGGAGACCTCAAAGCCCCTTCCAGTGCCTGAAGGGGCCCCAGGAGAGCTGGAGAGGGACTTTGGTAAAGGGATGGAGTGCCAGGACACAGGGAATGGCTTTCCACTGCCAGAGGGCAGGGTTAGATGGGATATTGGATAGGGATTCTTCCCTTTGAGGGTGGGGAGACCTTGGAATGGAATTCCCAGAGGGGCTGTGGCTGCTCCATCCCTGGAATTGTCCAAGGCCAGGTTGGACAGGGCTTGGAGCAACCTGGGATAGTGGAAGGTGTTCCTGCCCATGGCAGAGGTTGGAATGAGATGATCTTTAAAGTCTCTCCCAACCCAAACCATTCTGGCATTCAGTGAAAATTGCCCCCCAGGCTGCAGAGACTGTAATTCCATCTCCTCCATTTCCTTCCTGTCAGACCTGCTTAACTCTTGGCACATTCCTGGCCATCCTTCGGCATCCCACTTTTTGCTGGAGAGCCTGACAAGGCAGCTGTTAGTTCCGCGCTCAGTGCCCGCTGTGCTATCGATTCCAAAACCTCCGGGCTCGGGATCTGCGGCACCTTGGAAAAGGTCACGGCCGAGCAGGATGTGCAATTTGTAAAGGTCAGGCAGGGGAAGGGATCCTTGACTCCTGCCTGGGGAGCTGAGAGGGATGATTTCACTCCTGCCACAAAATCAAAATGGAACTGCTGGGAGCAGCTTTGAATCGCACAATAGGATTTTGGTTTCCCTTTCATTTTTTCCATTTATTGTTAAGGATCTGACAAAACATAACCGTCTGCTAGGTGGTGCATATTTAGTAGCCAAGCTCCCGTAAATCAGTAAGGATTTAGCCAAAAAAAAAAATGGAGCTGGGAATCAAAATTTGTCTAATCAAATTCAGATTTGGATTTAGGACGTGTTGGACAATGCCCCAAGCTCTTCTGAACAGGTTTCCCCTGGGCATACCGTGGAATCTTGGAATGGTTTGGATTGGAAGGGATCTTAAAGTTCATCTCATTCCAACCCCCCTGCCGTGGGCATCTTCCACTATCCCAGGTTGATCCAAGCCTCAGCCAACCTCGTCCTGGACATTTCCAGGAATGGGGAAACTGTGCCAGGACCTCTCCACCCTCAGAGGGAAGAATTCATTCTCAGTATTCCATCAAAACCTGCCCTTTATCGGGGGGCATTGCAGCCATTTCCCCTTGCACTTTCTTAATTAGCAAATTCCTAATGACTTCAAGCAACTGAGGGTTGATTTTTCCTATCGATTTTCCAGCTAAACAGTTAAACCAGGGGGAAATGACAGATATTAATCAGAATTGCCATTATCTCTCCTGGTTTGTGCAAATCATCTTCTGCTGTCCTAAGCATCAGAGCATTTGATAAAGCTGCCAGGGGGAAAAAAAAAATCAACTATTTTAATGAAATAGTTTTTGTAAGAAATTGCCAATTCATCAAAATCAAATTGCTTCACGTCACTGCATCTCTCCAGCCCAATTAGTTTGCAATTAGTTAACACAAAGTGGAACAGTTCTAAGCAGAGGGACAAAGACAAGCGCTATCAAAATTCCTGCCTCTGTAAATAGAGGAGTATCTGCTCCAGGGAAAGGAAACCTGACTTTAAAGGACCGATCCTGTATCTCCTGCATCTTAATCGCATGTCCCAAGTGGAGACTCTCTGGTTTAGGTGGATCTTGCTCTCCATACCTGTGTTCGGTCCCAAAATCCATCCTGGACTTCAAATAACTTTATTATTTCTGCAGAGCTCTTCTTTTGTCCACAGAATCCCATTTTCCAACACTTTGTCAACAACTTCAGAACAAAGCCACAAAAAAAAATCCCTGACAAGAAGGATCCCTAAAGAAATCATTCTCCCGGTGCATAAACCCATGAGATGAGCTCCTTCTGTGCAGAATTTTTTTTTTTCCCAAAACCTTGTTAATGTTGGGAAAACACCACCACTTTTGGGGCCTGACCACAAACTAATTATCAGGGGAACAAAGAAGATCTTATGACCTTTGAACGAGGGAGAGACAATTTAGGAGGACTTCGAGAATGCAATGAGATTATGCGGGGAAAAAATTAGAAGGGCCAAAGCCCTCCTGGGGTGGGGATTGATCTCTTCTCCCAAGGAATAAGACAAGAGGAAACAGCCTCTAATTATCAGGGGAGGTTTAGATTGGATACTAGAGAAAATTTCTTCACCGGGAGGATTGGAGGGATTTAAAGGAGGTGTGGATGTGGCACTGGGGCACACGGGTTCGTGGTGTGGCAGTGCTGGGGGAAGCGTTGGACTCCGTGATCTCGGAGGTCTTCTCCAGCCTGAAGGACTCCACGATTCTCTGGGAGAGATCAAGAGGCCAGGAATTGAGTGCAGCCGTGGCCACAATGGTCCCTGCTGGCCATGCCTGACCCCAGAACCACCCTTTTCTACCCCCTGGATCCAAAGCCAGGGCTGGACAGGACTTGGAGCGACCTGGTAGAAGGTGTCCCTGCCCATGGCAGGCCTTGGAACTGGATGATCTTGAATGTCCCTTCACCTAAACTTTTTTTCTGTGGTTCTGTGTTTCCCCTTGCAGCAGCTGGACTGGAAATCTCAGGCTTTTCCCCACCCATACTCTGTGGTTTCTTGTGGGGGCCAGGAAAGTTAATTTTCCTGCCAAAAAGGAAAAATTCATAGACTGGGAAGCAGCAAAGGTGGTTGAGGGTCCTGGTTTGAGATGTGTGGTCCCAGGAAATTCATGTTTCCTGCCTGAATTTCCAATATTTTGCCATGTTTGTGCACAGGAAGATGCAACGCCTGGTAAGGGAGAAGTCAGAGAGCTTTTTGTGAGGGCAGAACAAGCACAGAACCTCTCTGTGGTCCCAGCCCAGGCTGCTCTCCCCACCCTTCACCCCAGCTCCAAAGCGTGGGTGCAGGAAAATGCTCTCCTCTCTCCCTGCAAACAACTCTGGGATGCACCAGGCATCGCCAGCAGGAGCTGGCAGGGATCCCACACTCCCAGTCTTTTGTGAGCAGAAGAGCTCCGCAATTAGCAAAATAACAAAAAAAAATAACAAAAAAAAAAGTCAAATGCATTTTTGATGCTCTGAAGTTGCTGAGATTTTTAAACAAACAGTCTGGGGCTGCTCCCACGCGCCGGGAGGAGGGTTGTGCTCCAGCCATGTGGCAACAGCACCATCGTATGGGAATCTCCAAGCCCTGCAGCCCTTGGAATTTTCTCCATCGACTCCTCGCTCCGCAGACAAGATCAGCGCCGCGGTGGGATTTATTTTCAGTCGTGCATCGATTTCACGGTTGTCAGCAGGACTGTGTGGGATGTGGAGGTGAACTTTTTCTCCAGGGCTGCTCAGGCTGGCTCCGGAAATCGGAGATCCCGAATTGGAATCGCTGGATGTTCCACTCTGTGCCCAGACCCTCAGCGAAATACTCAAGGTCAAACTGACTCCTTGCACTTTAAACTTTTGCATTGCACCCTGGTCGTACCTGCGTGCACGCACAGATCCCAAAATCTTCGCTTGGGATGCAGGAATTCCAAGCCCTGTATGGTGCTGGGGGAAAAGGAGGCTCAAAGAAAGGGAGGCTCAAGCCAAGGGTCCCCGAAAAGCCCAGTGACAGAGACCCAAACACCTCCCTGCATCCTCGCAATGCCCTGCTCCTACTGGCAGCTCCAGCCTCTGTTTCTGGGCTCTGGAATTCCAGCAGGAACCCCAGCCTTGAATCCATGTGCTCTGAAGCTCATTTCGACAGCAGATCTGGATATAAATACTCGGAGTAGGACCGTGGATATAAATCCTCGGCGTGGGCAGACCATGACATGGAACAGTGCGGAATATCTCCAGATGTGTGAACTGGAGCCTCTCTCTGCTGGCAACCAAGGGCACCTCTGGAGCAGCTGGAATAATTTTTCCTGATGCTGGATCAGCATCATTCATGCCCATCCCAGGACAGAAGGAAGTGGAAAAACAGCTGGGAGCTGGGGAAGAAATACTTGAGGCTGAGACAGGGGTCATCCTGTGCGTTTTCCATTGAATCATGGAATAGTCTGGGTGGGAAGGGACCTTCAAGGTCATCCTGTCCATCCCCCTGCCATGGACAGGGACACCTTCCACTATCCCAGGTTGCTTCTCTTGTCCTGTTGTGGCCTTGGACACTTCCAGGGATGGGGCAGCCACAGCTGCTCTGGGCAACCTGTGCCAGGGTCTCAGCACTCTCAAAGGAAGAATTCCTTCCCAATATCCAATCTAAAGCTGTCCATCCATCCATCCATCCATCCATCCATCCCTGGGAACATCTCTACATCTCCTCCTTTTGAAATCTTTCTCTCCCCTTATCAATCCATCTGTTTTCCTGCCTATCCAGTCCCACGCCTCATCTGCGACCCACGCTCCCCTCCTTGCAGAAAATGGGATTTTCCTCACTCCCACCTGGTGATTCCGTCTCATTTGTTCCCCACCCATTCCGGTTTGGGACAGGTGAATATTCCTGAGGCTGTGCTCCCAACAACAGCCATTAGAAATTCCCACTTGGATGCCTAAAATTGGTCACCCAAATCCCTCCTCTAACATCCCACGGCCCCACAGCCTGAGTAGATTTGCAGACAGCACTTCAGGCAGCATCAGCTCTCTGTTAACACCACCCAGGAGTGGAAAAGCCAATAAATTTCCCTCTAGAGCCCATTTCAACCCCACGCAGGGACTCCGGAACACCCTGGGAAGGAGCTAAAGGCAGGACCATGCTGAGAAAACAACTCAGTGCCCAGAGAAGCTGTGGCTGCCCCATCCCTGGAAGTGCCCAAGGCCAGGTTGGACAGAACTTAGACCCCATGGCAGGGCCGTGGAACGAGATCCTCTTGAAGACCCTTCCAACCCAAATGACTCCGCGATCCTGCGATTCCAAGATCTCTGCCATTCTACAAGCTTCCCTACAGATGACCAGGAAACTGGAGAAATTTCCTTTTGATGCCTCTCTGTCCAGATTTTCCAGGAATCCTTTCACCTTTTTTTCCTCAAGTTTCCACCTCATGGCTGCTCCTCGATGCGATCCATGACACCACGGTCTGTACCATCATCCAACACCATTTTCCCCGCCTGACACCAGGCAGGAGCAAAAAACCCAGAACCAGGATAGAGCAAATAATCAACTCCTGTTTCCCCCTTCCTGAACAGAGAGCTGCAGACCTGTCTCTATCAGGAATCTGCAGTGACAGAAAAAATATTATTAAAAAAAAAACCAAACCACAGATTCCAAGGGATTTGCAGTCATCATGAGATTTCCAGAGGGAATTAATGGACTTTTCCACGCAGGCAGATGAACTGGGAATTTCATAACCTCAGGAAAAGAAAACAACACCTGATACACCCAGTCCTACGGGTAGCTGTGTGTTAATGCACACGGAATTATAACGGGGTATGTTTGCCATCTTCAGGAGTTGGGCAGGAATTGCACTTCAATTTTCCAAAAAACAGTGAGAATCAACAACTTATGTAAGAATACGGGAATTCCTGGGATCTCACACAGACTCGGGCAAGCAGGACTGGGGGATGGAGGAGCTCTCAGCTGTCAGATTCTCTCACAGCACCACAAGTTTTGAGATTTTCTGGCTGATGTTAAAAGAAGAATAAAAATAATAGTACTGGGAAAGATGGAAAGAGTTTTTCTAGCTTATCATCTTATAATCTTATCTTCCTTATCTTTCTTCCTTTTTAAAATAAATATTTAATTATATGCCTTGTTGGATTTGATGGGGAGTGTTTTTTTCCCCTTGGCCTGGTTCTTCCTTACCAGAAAAAGCCAAACCCCACAGGGGCGGTCCTAAGGGACTGAAAAAGAAAAATAACTTTAAATACCTCTGAATGAGGAACTCCAGAGCCTGAAAAAAATAAAGGGGTTTTTAACCATAAAACTTCTCTATAAATTATATAGTCTGTAAAAATACAATGAGGCAGAAAGCAATAGACACAGAAAGAAGGTGTTGGGATGGGTTTTTAGGTATTTTTAACACAGAGTGCAAGTGGAAGTAGTTAAGATCCCCAGGGAGGAATTAGGATTTGTCAAATCATCTCCTGCAACAGATTCTCCTCTGGCAGAAGTCAGAGCAGGAGTTTTAGTCCCTACCCTTCATCCCACTGCCACTGATAAATGATCCACCAGCACACCTTCCTTTCAGTTTGGAAAAGTTCCTGAGAGCTGAACTGTGTGCGAATAAATCCCCAAAGGAAAGAAATCTTTGCACAGCACTTCATCCCAAGATCCCAGGGGAGAAAAAAAGGGAATTAGAAGTTGAATTTAGCAAAAAAAGCCCTGTTTTCTTCTGCCCTGGCATGCCCTGAGAAGCGGTCACAGGATGTGAGGAATGGGAGAGGACTCAGCTCAGCCCACGAGAGCAAACATTCGCACTTGAGGCTGGAATGTGGCTGAACTCACCCTGTCTGTGACGGAGAAGTGGCATTTTTTTGGACAAGCCCGGGTTGTTGACACTGCATCTGCTCTGAGTCAAGTGTCCAAATTCGCACCCAGCCTATGCCAGACAAGAACACACAAAGAGAAGAACCAAGGCACACATGAAACGCCTCAGAACACCAAATAAACCCAGCACAAGGTCCCGTGGGTTTCAAACGTCAAAAAATAAGAGTCGGCCATTGCTTTTTAACAGAAAATAAATGCGAATGAACGCCTCAATACCTGGAAAGGCCCGTGGCACTTTCAATTTGCCCACATACCTCGTTATCACGAGTATCACTCACACAGCCAGATAAATACCCGGAGCAGTTGATTCAAAGAACATTTTGTCCTCGATTTACACACAATTACTCCACTCAGGGTGGCACCGGGGGTGGAGAGCCTCGCTCACAGGGTGCCACTGCAGCCTCAGTGGCTCGGAAGAAGTGCATAAGGCCGGCCTTGTTCGGAAGAATTCGGGGCTTTTTTTTCCACTCTTGTGAGCACTTTGCCCAAGGGTAGGAGGGAAGGCGGGGGTGGCAGCGCCTCGGGAGCCCGAACAGCGGCAGGGGAAGAGAGAGAGGAGAGGCACCAAACACAAACACCCCAGCGCACAAAGCAACCCCTCCCTCGGTCCTGCCGGCAGCTCCCTCAGGTGCCTTCTCAGGGATGACCTTGAGGGCACGCCCGGCCTCCCGGGATATATAAAACCTGCCCCAGGAGGGAAACAGCCCCGGAGAGGCAGCCCCAGAGAGGTCATTCCAAGATGAAGGCTTTCCTTGCGCTCCTGCTGGGAGCGCTCCTGTGCGCGGACTCAGGTAAGACCCCGCAAAGGATGCGCTGCGCATCCCTCCCCTGCGGGTTTTCACTCTGGACGGGAGGGTTTGTAGATGGGGTTCGGCAGCCAGGGAAGAGATGCTGGCGCGTTGTCGTCGCCGAGGTATTTCCCTTCGGATGGGTGTTGAGTGGGAAAAACGCACAGGGCCACCCTGGGGATGGTGGGATCCGAGTGCTGGCGAGAGAAAGGAAAGATAAATCCTGAATTAATCAAAATCCAAGTTTTCTTAAACCAGACTCTACAGTTAAGGGGGAAGGGGAGGGGCTGAGTGGGGTGGGAGGATTATTTCCCTCCTTCCCAGGAGGTCAAAATTGCAACGGTAAGTCCCCCTCCAACTTTTTTTTCTGACTCTTCCTGTCAAAAGTGGACCCTGACTCTGCCCAGATTTCCAGTATTTTACCAGAACAGTAAAAATGACAACGCCATGATGTGCAATTTTATGACTGAATGGATGGGGTGTAGACAATGTCAGGTTTTAATAGCCTCACAGAGAAAAAAAAAATGTTTAAAGCAGCTTTTCCCTATTACCAGAGAAGAGAGGAATCAAATTTGAGCAGTTTCTCGCTCAGCAGAGGATGCTTAAGAAATAAACTGTGAAGGGTCTTGCACAGCCCTCAGACCTTCCTCTCTGCCAGCTTCCATCAGAACACTCAAAATTTGACTTTTATTGCTTTAAAACTCAGCTCAGTGTGGGAACAGGGTGCAGCACTCAGGCAGGTTGGGGGTTGGCTCCTCACCTCTGTGCCTGCATCAGTCATTTACACCAGAGAGGCTTGGGCAGAGGGAAACCAAGTGCCTCAAATTCCTTCAATCACTTAATTTCTAACCGGGGATTTTCCAGCGTCCTACAAGAGTATCTCAGACATCAGGATATTGAGTTGGGGGATGTATGATGCAAGTTTGGTGGTCGTGGGGCTGCAGAAAATACATATATATACACATATATATATATTAACTAACGTGCAAGGCTCCAGTGACACCCTGGGGCACAAGCAGGTGACACGAACAGGTAATTACACCGCAGTCTCCCTCCTCTGGGGACAATTTTTCACCAGGGCTGGATGCTTGGAAGCTGCCAGGTTTTTCCTGCCTTTGCTGGATGCACAGAGCAGCCCAGCAGGTGTTGCCAGCGCTGATTTCCATCCCCTGTGGAGTGGCATTTCCATGAGGGGCGGGAGCAGGGGATGACCTGGTGGTCAGAGAGGGGCGAAAGCCATTTGCACTTTGATTTCTAGGAGGGTGCGATGGAAAGGGCAAGTCAAACGTTAGGAGCTGAGACAAGGGGCTGGAAGAGACTTTGCAAATTCCTTCTTCAGCCCTCACTCAAGGCCGGGTTGGAGAAACCCGGTCTAGAGGGATGTGCCCCCGGTGAAATGATCCTTCCAAACCATTCCGTGATCCTCTTCAAGCCCAGCTCTCCATCGGCTCCCCTTTTGCTCCCTCCCTGCACTGATTACATCCAAATATCTTCAGCACCGGCCAAATCTGACTCCCACCTCAACCAGGTGGGACAAAAAAAATTATCCACGAAATTATTTTTAAAAAATCTTTAAAAAATCATTATCCCCCAAAAAAAAAAAAAGAGGTTTTTTTTTTCTTTTTTTTTTTTTCCCCAAAGAAGAAGAGACAACTTCCTTTGAGGATCCCCAGGAACGGTCCTGCTTCCCAGTGCAAGCACTTGGTTGAATCCTCTGGAGAGCTTGGGATAGATTGAAAATACTTGAGAGGTGTAGAATTGTTCCCCAGTTGTTCTGGGGTCCAGCATCAGAAGGATGTGAAGCTGCTGGAGCAAGTCCAGAGGAGCCCATGGAGGTCTCCATGCTCCAAGGGCTGGAGCTTCTCTCCTCTGGAGCTGAGAGAGGTGGGGGTGTTCACCCTGGAGAAGAAAAAACCCTGGAGAGGCCTCAGAGCCCCTTTCATTGCCTAAAGAGGGTCCAGGAGAGTTGGGGATAAATTTTAGGAGGTCCTGTTGGGATAGGATGAAGGGTGAATTTTTTAAAACTAAAAGAGGGTGGATTTAGGTTAACTATAATTAAGACATTTTTTTTTATCATGAGAGTGGTAAAAAAATAGAGCAGGCTGCCCAGGGAAGCTGTGCCTGCCCCACCCCTGGAAGTATCCAAGGCCAGGTTGGATGGGGCTTGGAGAAACCTGGGATAATGGGAGTTATCCCTTCCCATGGCAGAGGGGTGGAACTTGATGATTTTAAAGTCCCTTCCCACCCAAACCACTCCGTTATTCCCGATTTCTCTCCTAAAATCTCTTGGTCTCTCGCAGGTTCATCTTTGCAGTGCTACAGCTGCACAACCCAGCTCAGCAACTCCAAGTGCATGACGGTGAAGGAGTGCGGCGCCAAGGACATGTGCAAGACAGACGTGATCCGTAAGGAGAAGCAGGGGTGGGCAATGTCTTAGCTGGGATGCTGGAGCCAAACGCCTTCCCAGCCTCAGGTGTGTCCCATCCAGGCTCACCCAGTCTGGATACACCAGGTGGTTTGGGCCAGCAAACCTCAGCGTGCAGATGTCTTTCACCCACACAAAATGAGGTTTATTTCCCTTTCACAGCACCAAAAATAATTTGCTTGCAAGGGCAAGGGTTAATTTTTTTGCAGTGTTTGTAAACATGAATTAAAACGGGAGAGGCTGAGCCTGGTCCAGTTCCTGGCTGTGAGTTTAGGAGGCGCTGATTTGAGGTGAAATCAATGAAAATGACAACAGTTCCTCTCTGGATCTGTGGGGAAACTTGAAAATCTTGATCTAGATTTTCTTTAAATCTTTCCTTTAAATCTTTTTCTGAAAATTTCTTTAAAAATGGGCTGAAAATCTGTTCTAGATCTAGTTTGCCCTGTGCAGATCTGTGCTGAGAGTTAAGTTGCTCTTAGACCTGGGGCACAAAACCCATCAGTGCCACATTTAAGCTCCTCTCTGTCAGGCAGTAGATGTGATACCTCCAGTAGGAATTATCCCAGTTGGGAATGTGCAAATCCAAGGCATTCACATGCAGGAGAGCCAAGATGTTGCAGAACTCCATTATTTGTTGCTCATGGCAGCAAAGATTTGGTGCCCGGAATGGATTTTAGATCTCCTGGAGGAGAATGGATCAAATCTCCTGGAGGTCAAAATCTGCTGGTAACCAGAAGTTGCCAAAAATGGCCAGAAAAAAATGGGCTGTACCTCTCAAAATCAATCAGCAACTGTGCCATCTGAAATGGGAATCGTGTTTCCATAATTTCCCAGGTGCTGAAAGGCTCCGTGCAACAGAAGTATTTGGGATTGGGCTTCACATAACAGAGGGCAGGGTTAGATGAGATATTAAGAAGAAATTCCTCGCTTTGAGGGTGGTGAGGCCCAAAGAAGCTGCGGCTGCCCCATCCCTGGAGTTGTCCAAGGCCAGGCTGGACGGGGCTTGGAGCAACCTGCCCCAGTGGAAGGTGTCCCTGCCCACGCGATGACCTTGAATGTCTCTTCCAACCCAAACCATTCTGTGATCCCAATTTTTATCCCACGGGCCGAGCTCATATAAGAACATCTGAGAACCTTTCCCAGCTCTGCTGGTGGCCCTCCCTGCCTGGGGTAGTGTCACCACCTCCCACGAAACAGAGGTGACAGGCACGGGGCTGAGTCAGGAAAGGCAAAAGCAGTTTGCTCCTTCCTCTCTGCTTATTTTCATTCAGATTCAATCCGACCTTGAGGGAATCCATGGAATGAGGACTTCAGGCAGGGCAGGGGAGTGAAAGTGGAGCGACAGATTTGTCCTCCTCAGGGGTCACCACACACTGAGTTATTTGCAGGGACAAATTATGAAATTACTCATTTCCACGAGGCTTGGCTCCTGCTAAACCCGTGTAATAATGGTCCTGCTTTCCTCCCAGGGGTTGTGGGGCTCTTCAGCGTCATCAGCAAGGGATGTGACTCCTCGTGTGAAGAATCCCACAACGACTTCAACGTGGGCAGCAGGAACGTCTCCTGCTGCAGCAGCAACCTCTGCAACGTCAACGCTGCGGGCAGTGTGAGGTCCAGCTACGGGCTGGCCGGAGGCATCGCGGCCGGAGTGCTCTGGGCCGCCCTCAACAACAAATTTTGAGGAGCAGAGATGCCTCCCATGACCACGGAGAGCCTTGGAGCACCCCTCTAATAACAGGGATTGTACCCAGGAGCAGGGGGGTGTGTTGGGCGCCCAGCGGCCTGGGAGCTGATGGCAGCTCTCTGCCATATGATGGCTTCTGCTTTAATCTCATTGCAAAGCTCCAGTGCTAGCAGATAAGGAAATGTGCGTTCATGCTGCCCGCAAAACACCTAAAATAAAGTTATTTCTCCACTGACTGCGAGTGTGTCACGTGTCTGTCACTCAGTCACCTATTTCTGCCCACAGCAGGGCTGCAGATGTGTGTTGTATGTTCAGCCAACGTCCAGCTCAGCTCACTGCTGTGCAGCGCAGCCTGAAGTCCCTTTCATGGCCAGGTAACCTCCCCAGAGGATGAGGGAAAGGCTGCGGATGTGTCTCCCTGGAGTTCAGGGAAGCCTTTGATGCTGCTTCCCATGACGTTCTCCCGGAAAAATTGGCAGCCCGGGGCTTGGGAATGCACCCTCTTGGCTGGGTTAAAAACTGGCTGGACTCCAGGCACAGAGTGGTGGGGAACGATGCCACGTCCAGCTGGTGGCTGGTCACCAGTGGTGTTCCCCTGGGATCAGTACTGGGGTCTGGACCACCCTCTGGAATTCCACAGATGACACCAAGTGGGATGTTAATCTGCTGGAGGGCAGGAAGGCTCTGCAGAGGGATCTGGACAGCCAGGATCAATGTTCTGGGGCCAATGGTGTGAGATTCAACAACACCAGCGACGTGTCTGAGTACAGGGCAGACTCTTTTCTCTCATATACATTTATAGCCCCCCTCTACGGCTTTAGATTCAAAGTTATTCTGTGCCTTCTCCAGCTGATTTATTTTATGGATATAAACTTGGATGTTCCCACCTTGCGTTGTGAGATCCTTTGGCAAAGGCACCGTACAAAGAGGCCTGAGGGGAACTCTCAGGGGGGTTTTCTGAGCTACACCCATGTGAAGTGATCTGGTAAAGAACAAAAAAAAAAAAAAAAAAGGAGGAAAAGGTGGAGAGTGAATCTGGGAGAGCCCTGGGTGGGAGAGCAGGATTTAAGGAGCTGTGAATTCAAGACAGCAGTAGGTGGAGGATTAAAAGGGGAGGGAGTTTGGCCAAGAGCCCCAAAATTCTTCTCTTCCACCTTAAAACCTATCAGAGCTGACAAAGATGTGAAGATCCACAGGCTGGAATTACAGGGAATCATTTCCCTGGCGGGGTTGAGTCACCTGGAGGATCCACAGCCACGGTACAAGGGTCAAAAATCCAATTTGGGATGAAGTCAAAGGGATGTCAGGAGATAATGACACCGTCTGCTCTTGTGAAAGAGAAAAGTGCGTAAATCCTAGGGATGCAAGGCTAATTGTGAGGAAGCTGCTAATTGTAGGAAGCTGGGAAGGGGTTTCCCCGGAGGAAATCCAGAATGAGCCACCTTGTTTATAGGAATCCAATCTGGTTATTGGTGAAGGGAGGATATGGGACCAAATGAAGCGATTTATTCTGGCTTTTCCAAACCTCCTGAGTCACATCCCTGAAAAGGGGCTCACCCACCTCTAGTTCTTCCAGTCAGGCTGTTTTCTGCCTGGGTGACCAACTCTACTAAGTCTCCATTCCAGGGAATCTTCTCCTTGCACTGCAAGGATGCCCCTGACACCTTAAGGCCCTTTGCCCACTTTCTGAAACAGTTTTTGAGAGTCTCCACATCCAGAGGCCATTCCCAACAAGGAATTTGGCTACAATGGTCTTTTCTGGAGACCTGGAATTTAAGTGGCCAAGGCACGGTGGCACCAGAGCCATTGGAATCATCCGGGATGTTTTGTGAAAGAGCTTCTTCCAGCTTCTGGAGCAAACACACTCATAGAATCATGGAATGGTTTGGGTTGGAAGAGATCCTCGCATTCCACCCCCTGCCATGGGCAGAGACACCCTCCACTAGACCAGGTTGTTCAGATTCCCCTCCAACCTGGCCTTGAACACTTCCAGGGATGGGAATTTTGGGAATTTGTCCCCAGAAATAAGATAAGGGAGCATAAATGGGGGCTGTTCAGCTCTGGTTTACCATATTGGCCCCATGGCAATGTTGTCTAGTTCCTCGAGCGTGTAATTGAGGAGTTTCTTCCCAGAGCCAAGGGGTGGCTTTTCCAGGCTCTGGCGGCTGAGACCCGATGTCTAAACACTCAGAGGGTCAAGGGTTGATTTCTTCTCCCAATTTCTGCTCTGAAGGAGCCCAGGATTGACCACTGAGTGATTCTCATCTGGCTTTACCTAGAGATAAATTCTCTCCGTGGATGTACCTGGAAGTTGCACGGGCAGGATGGCACGGAGCGCCTCTCCTATAAGGAGAGGCAGAGAGAGCTGGGGTTGCTCAGCCTGAAGAAGGGGAGGCTCTGGGAAGAGCTTCCAGTGCCTGAAGGGGCTCCAGGAGAGCTGGAGAGGGACTTTGGACAAGGGATGTAGGGACAGGACACAGGGAATGGCTTCCCACTACCAGAGAGTAGGGATAGATGGGATATTGGGAAGGAATTGCTCCCTGGGAGGGTGGCGAGGCCCTGACACAGGTTTTCCCAGAGAAGCTGTGGCTGCCCCATCCCTGGAAGTGTCCAAGGCCTGTTTGGATGGGGCTTGGAGTGACCTGGGATAGAGGAAGGTGTCCCTGTCCATGGTCGGTGGGGGGGATTTCAGCCCAAGGTGTTCTGGGATTCTGTGATTTGGAGATGAGATAGTTTAGAGAAGGTGCGGCTGGGAGAGGCCGAGACTGGGACAGACACAGCAAAGAGCTGGGCAGGAACCCCCTGTGGAACTGGTGGCACCTGGCACAGCACTTGGAATAGCCCCAGGCCTCACTCCCCATCCAGGTCACCGACAGAGCAGCCTCAAAAACAAGGCTCTGAATCCTGGGAAGGGCAAGAAGGCGGTGAACTGGGGCGGATAAATGACTCAGCCGTGGATCAGAACCTGGGCTGGGCCAGGGCAGGACCAGGAAGAGGATGGGATGTTTTCCCAAGGGCTGGGACTGCACGTTGGCTGAAAGGCTGGTTCCCCCTCCTGCTTTAAACCCCTCAGAAATCTCAACAGGACTCTAGGTCAGGTCAGGTCAGGTCCCTCTGCTTTGCCCTGCACCCTCAGTCACCAGTGTGCTCTGTTGGTGCAGAAATCTGTGATCATTTGCATTTTGGGTGATGATAAAATGTCCTGAGAGTGTCTGCAGGATACACAAGCAGAATATTCATCTGATAAACAAGGCTGGGTGTATTTTGTCCAAGGAAGTTGCTTCCTGAACAGTTTTATCAATTATTCTGTTCTCTCCACACTTCTCTAAAGGCCTAAAACTGAGGACAGGGTCTTTAGAAAACTCAAGTGTCCCAGTGGGGCATGGAGCAATCTGGTCTTGTGGAAGTTGTCCCTGCCCACAAGGTGATCTTGAAGGTTACTTCCAAATCAAATCCTTCCATGATTCTAAGGCTTCATGATTCTTTTTAGTCCTGGTACAATTTTATTCATCATCCCTTTGGATATGGATTAGGCCATCCAGTATTTCCTACAGCACATTAGAATTTACATCCAGTGCCTTTACCAGTCGGAAAACTGTCACCAGGTTCCTCTGAAATCAACCCAGCTCACAGCAGCTGATGGAAAACTGGATTTAAACCACTGGAGAAAGTCTGTGGGGCAGAGAGGCCAGATGAGCTGGAGGAAGGGCCCAGCAGTTCCTTGCTGTGCTCCACATTTCCTTTATGGCCCGGGGCAAGTTCTACAGCTCCAGTCCTCTGCCTTGTACAGATGTTATCAGGCCCAACACACGGAGAGATGCTCAGATAGTGACTTTAACGGGCCAGGGGAGAGACTGAGGCTAAAAATTACCTCACAGAGTCAGCTGGGGAGGGTTCACCCACTCCCAACCCACCCTGTCCAGCCACATTCCTGCTCTGCATCACGCACATGTCGCTGTGCAATGAAAGTATTTTTAGGGACAAATAGGACAGGGATAGCCCAGTTAGCTCTCCTCTACCTCTTACTAAACTGATGCCAAGCTGATGCCTTTTCAGGGCTACCTAAAAGCAGAGGCCAGACAAAATTAAGGGAATAAAACCCCAGTTATATTTATTGAAGGGCCTTCAGGTGCATTTCGGGCAGATAAAGCCAACCCCAAAAAATGGATGATGGGTCACAGGTTTTCACACTTCCGTAAGTTTGGTCCATTTGCATATTGGAGGTTAATCTTCCAATTACAGCTTCAGGTAATGAAGTCATTTCCCCCAAGGTAGCTCCCCCCACGACTCACTTTTGTTTACATCTCTCAGGGCCTGAGGCAGTGGGGTGTCCTTGATTCCCAGGCCTGGAGAGGAGTTGTTTCGTCTGACCAAAATGGGAAAGCAGCAGCTCACACTGCGTATGGAGGTTAGAGCTTTACACTAAAGAATCGCAGGATCACAAACATGGAAAATATAAAAGCTTAAATCCAAAGGAGGCATCATTACCACCAAAACTGAACCAAACTCCTGCCCTTTTCAGAACTTCTCTCAATGAATTGTAGCTGCCTCTCACGCGGGACAAGGCAAGTTCATCCCACGGCAGCTTGACTAATCCCACTCCCATCCTGCCACTTGACAGCTCCATGTGCCAGAGATCCCTTGATCCCTCATTTCTGGCCTTATCCTGAGCTCCCTCAACGCCTGTCCAAACTCCTCCTCAGGGCTCCTTGCAAAACAGGCACTGCTCTGGCTCCTCTGGTGATGCTCCTGATGCGCAGATCCTCTTGCAACTCCAACCTCCTCCCTCTGTGGCTTCTCTGACTTCTCATCCGTATTTTATGGACACATCGCCTTAAAAGCCATCAGCTCAATAAAAAGCTCTTGCAATGTGCCTTTCCCAATATTTTTTCACACCAGACAAGTTCACCCCTGACACTGGAATAACCTCTATGCCTGGAATAAGGAAATTTAAAGGCACCTGCCCACCTCTGCCTGTGGTTCCCCACATGAATCACTCAAGCACAGCATGACCCAGCCCTGGAACCTTTCCCAGCTCTGCTGGTGGCCCTCCCTGCCTGGGGTAGTGTCACCACCTCCCACGAAACAGAGGTGACAGGCACGGGGCTGAGTCAGGAAAGGCAAAAGCAGTTTGCTCCTTCCTCTCTGCTTATTTTCACTCAGATTCAATCTGGCCTTGAGGGAATCCGTGGAATGAGGACTTCACTGCAGGGCAGGGGAGCGAAAGTGGAGTGATGAATTTGTTCTCCTCAGGGGTCACCACACACTGAGTTATTTGCAGGGACAAACCTGGGTGGTGCCACACGCAGGTGCTAAATGAGTTGTGATATCTGCTTTTGGGTTTACATTTGGCCGCAGCCTTTGAACTTGCGAAAATAACAGATTCCTCTTCTCTCACAGACAAATTCAAGAAAAAGTTATGTAATCTCTGCCTGTAACCTCCAATATTTCTTTAATGAAGAGGGGGGGAGGTAATCATCCTGCTTAAAATACTATTTTTGGACACATTTTCAACTGCCATAATTAAAAAAAGAGAGGAAGGCGTGGCCAAGATTTCAAATCGTTAATTGAGAGGTGATCATTTGAACACGCCTGACCTATTTAGAAAAATAAAGGCAGACTTGCCATCCGAATTTGACTATTGAAATAAAATGGGAAGATTGAAAAGAAAACAATTAGGAAAACAACCTTTTCCCCTCTTGCTCTTGCAGGGAGGAGGCAGGGAATGGTAATTCCTTGTCATGAATGAGGTGCCGATGTGCAGTCATTGCCTTTGGACTGGCTCCAGTTGCCTCGCAGTAAAATGACGGAGCATTTAACAACATTCTCACACCCATGGACTATCAAAGACAGCTGTTTCCCTGCCCTTCATAATCCCGACCAATTAATTTATCTTCTTTGATGTTTTCTGCAGCAAACATTCTGTTATCAGGTGCTCTTCAAGTGCAGCAGCTCTGCCCTGCTTCTTCTCATCCTTCTGAAGGGGAAAAGAAACATTTGCCTTTGCCACGGAGATCTGTTGATCCACAGGATTCACGGCAAGCAGGGATTCATTGCCTGCACCTCTGTCAGAAATTCTCGCAGCGTTTCCATCACCTGTGTCCATAAGAATCGAGAATTCCCTGACACTTGGATTCCCAGAAAAAAATTCAAATGTATTCATTCCCTGGGTATCCCTTAAATTTATTGTCTCCTTGTGATTTTTTTTTTTTTTAACATTACTGTACAAGACCTGAGGTCCATTTTGGGATAAATCAAGCCCAGGACATCCTGAAACACATTGTGTTCCCTGGAAGGATCCTGCTTAACAAGCCCGGGAGGTGAGATACACCCACACAGCCCCCAGAAATGCAGGGTGAACAAATGGTGAGAAAAACATTTCCTTAAAAATCGTGGAACCCAAAACACAAACAACTTCCTACTCTTCTGGCCTTCTAGGAATGGGACCAGCAAGCCCAAGGCCCAGAGATCACAGTTCCAGGACCGTGAACACCTGTGGGCTCTGGAGGTGCCTCATCCTTACGGTCACCAGCACGGGTTGAGGTCAAGGACCTCTCAAACAATTCCTGGGGGTGCCAGAGGAGTTAAAACAACCCAAAGACCATTCCCGGAGGTAGTTTGGATACAATCAGTGGGTTTTGGCAGGAAAAAAAGAACCACAGACCATTTTTTTTAGTCAGCTTCAGTGCCAAAGACTCATTCTCAGCATCTCTGTCCCTGCCCATGACAGGGAGTTGGTTGAGAGGATCTTTGACAACCCTTCCAAAATACATTATATCCATGATTCCATGGTCTTTAATTTTTTAGATGCCCTGCAATATCAGTTTTAACCAACAAATAATATTTATTGCAGTTGAGATGTGCAGCAAAAGGCTGAAGATGTTTGAAGAGACTGAAGGGTTTTGTGTAAAAATGCAACAATGAAGTGTGGGGTTGAACTGCTTGTGCAGGAGAAATCTGAGTAATCTGATGAAGGAAATTCCTCTTCCAAATGGATTCCCAGACTGAACCATTCCCTCCCAACCTGGTTCTGTCCAAACCCTTTTCTGGGTGTCTTCATCCAGTCACTACCTCAACCCAGGTCAAGGTCTACAAAAATGGTCACTGCTGTTGTTGGTCCACAGAAAATCCTAACATCCAAGGCTTCGATATTCTCCATGATCAGCAGGAATTCTTAATGTCCAGGCTGGAAATGCTTTTTTTCCTCCAAAGTTTGGTGGCTCTAGAGAAATGTCTCATCCCCAGAGACCTTTTTGTAAAGTGGAAAAGATGCAAAGAAGGGAAATGGAGTCTGGGATGGGTGTTTGTTCCCCAGCTGTGAAAAAAAGAGAAATTAATCATTGATGGGATGAAAGTTAACAAGTCTAAACAACAGATTCTGCACCTAAGATGGAGCAATGCCAGGCACCAGGCAAACTGGGAGAGGAAGGGACTGGAAACCAGCCCTGCAAAAGGAATCTGACGGGAATTCCATAGGAGTCGCCTGTGTGTCCTGGCAGCCAAGAGGACAAACCACATCCTGGGCTGTGTCCTGGGAGATCATCCCGCTGTGTCCAGCCTTGCTGTGGCTTCCCCCTAAAACGTTCTGTGCAATCCTGGGCCCCGCAAATTGGGAATGTTGGGAATGTCCTGGAATGTGTCCACGTGTGGGCAACAAAGCTGGAGAAGGGCTGGAAGGAACATCCCTGAGTTTGCTCTGGGTTTGCCCAGTTTGGAGAAAATGAGGCTGAGAGGGAACCTCATTGCAGCTTCCAGAGGAGCCAAAGTGGAGAGGGACATGCTGAGCCCTTCTCCCTGGGATCCAGGGACAAGACATGTGGGAAAAGGTCAAAGCTGCACCAGGGGAGGTATAGACTGGACTTCAGGAAGTATTTTTTTACCGAGAGGGTGGTCAAACACTGGAACAGCTTCTTGGAGAGGTGGTCAACGCCTCAGGTCTGCCAGAATTTGGATTTCAGGATGTGCTTCAAATTCTAGTCAGGGACTTGGACTGGATAGGGATAGGACCCTTCCAACTGAAAATTCTAGTCTAGTCTAGTCTAATCCGATTCATTCTAATCTAAAATAATCTAATCTAATCCAACCTGTTTAGGACAGCTGGCTGTTTCCCCGCACAGATTTCGCCACGCTTTCTGTGAAGAACCCCAAAAGGCCGAGGGTGGAGCCCAAGCAGACCAGGAAGCAAAGCCACAACACCGCCAAGGTAAATGCCCTGCCACCACCACCCCGCTGATTCACCTCCAAATAAAAACCAGGGGTCACCTTTGCGTCACGGAAAGGACAGGGAAACTTTTGTTGGCCCCAGGATTAAGATGTCGACGTGAACAAGCCCAAATCCTCCGTCTGAAGAAGTCACAGCTGCCTCTTTCCAACCGAGCAGTGGGATTAGGAGCCGGCAGCATCCTGAGGACAGCCAGGGATGGAGGAGGCAAAGAGACAGTGCAGACACTTTGGAGGAAGGTGGCAAGGAAAACAAGGGTCACATAAATGGAATATTCACTCGATTGTGATGTGTGGGATCAGTTTGACTCCACAGCCTATTAAATGTATTGAAAGTCTCAGAGATTTGGGCTGGTGAAGCGTGGATGGGCTGCTCTGCCCCACACGATGGGGCTGCCTCTCCCAGAGGAGCCCAAGAGGAGAAGGGTCCTACATGCTTCATCAGCAACAGGTTCAGAATCGTGGAATGGTTTTGGTTGGAAGGGGCATGAAAGACCATGCAGTTCCAACACCCCTGCCATGGGCAGGGATTCCCTTCCACTATCCCAGGTTGCTCCAAGCCCTGTCCAACCTGGACGTGAACACTTCCAGGGATCCAGGGGCAATCACAGCTTCTCTGGGAAACCTGTGCAAGGACCTCAGCACCCTCCCAGGGAAGAATTCCTTCCCAATATCCCATCTAACCCTGCCCTCCGGCAGTGGGAAGCCATTCCCTGTGTCCCGTCACTCCATCCCTTGTCCAAAATCCTTCTCCAGCTCTTTTGGAGCTCCTTCAGCTACAGGG
The DNA here is from genome assembly GCA_013397315.1 of Donacobius atricapilla. Classification (NCBI taxonomy): domain Eukaryota; kingdom Metazoa; phylum Chordata; class Aves; order Passeriformes; family Mimidae; genus Donacobius; species Donacobius atricapilla. The sequence goes on from WBMY01009145.1 coordinate 49,016, forward strand.
AGGGGTTCTGAGGTCCCCACAGAGCTCCTCTCCGACAGACTGTACAATCCCAAACCTCTGAGCCTTTCAATATATTTCATAGGATATTAAGGCAAACAGATCCCATACACCACAACCTAGTGAGTATTCCAGTTATGTCACCCTTATTTTCCTCATCCCCTTCCTCCAACCCCATCCAGGCAGAGCTGCCATGAGGCTTGGGAGTGCTCTCAGCAGAAACAAGGTGTAAATTTTAGTCTCACCTCACTCACATCTGGAAGAACTTTCAAACCTGTTCAGTTCCCCCCGCTCCAAACCAGCAGGAATGCTACTGGGGCACTTCTTCCTCCATCATCCTCTTCTACCACTCCAAATCTTGGAATTATCCAAATATGAGTTGCCAGGGCACTGGCACCGCCAAAACAGTGGTGTGGAAGAGCTTCATTCACCTGTACTCAGAGTTGAGCACTGTCCATAAACCCTTGTTTTTGGCTCTGGGGGGTATTTGTAAACCTGGAACCCCAAATAAGGCGTTACCCAACATCCTTGGATGACGGGACAGCTATCCAGGACGGATAGATGGGCATTGGAGGCTGACAAGACTACAGGTTTTCCTGGAGTGTTGCTGCTGGGAAGGTCATAAAGCTTTTCCACTCTAGTGTCTGGCAAAAACACTGCTGATATTCAGTCCAAACCAACCTTCACTTCCGTGTCTCCACCCCAATTTTCCTGTCTTGAACATGGATCAGCTCTCCGGCCTTGAGAGCTCCCAGGCTGGCACTCAACCTGGAACATTTATATGGAGAAGTAAAGGACTATTTTTCTCTAGTGCCACCATTGTTCTTATCTCAGGCAATCCTTCCCTGCTGTTGAGTGTGTCTACGTTTGGGAATCCTTTCTCCTTCTGCTAAGAAATCCCATTTCTTTTAGAATCATGGAAAGGTTTGGGGTTTAAGGGGCCTTCAAGGCCATTTAGTTCCAATTCCATGCCATGGACAGGGACACCTTCCACTATCCCAGGTTGCTCCAAGTCCTGTCTAACCTGGCCTGGAATACTTCCAAGGGTGTGGGAGCTGCAGCTTCTCCGGGCAACTTAATCCAGTGTTTCACCTCTCTCACAGGGAAGTATTTCTTCCCAAATTCTAACGTAAATCTTCTTTTAGTTTAAAACCATTTCCCCTTTGTCCTATCACCACCTGCCACTCTCCCTCTTTATTAGATCTTCCTTTTTAGCTTCGTATTCCTTCCATTCCCAGCTCCCCGTGATCCTTTGGATGGGAATTCAGGTCCCTCAGTCACAGGTGGGGAAACGCGCCTGGTGTTGCGAGTGTGGCCTCGTTGGTGCCTTGCACAACGTCCCTGCCCTGTCCCTGCTGACACAGCCCCAACCACAACGTGCGCCATGGACATTCCAGGACATTCCCAACATTCCCAATTTGCGGGGCCCAGGATTGCACAGAACGTTTTAGGGGGAAGCCACAGCAAGGCTGGACACAGCGGGATCATCTCCCAGGACACAGCCCAGGATGTGGTTTGTCCTCTTGTCTGCCAGGANTCCACTATCCCAGGTTGCTCCAAGTCCTGTCTAACCTGGCCTGGAATACTTCCAAGGGTGTGGGAGCTGCAGCTTCTCCGGGCAACTTAATCCAGTGTTTCACCTCTCTCACAGGGAAGTATTTCTTCCCAAATTCTAACGTAAATCTTCTTTTAGTTTAAAACCATTTCCCCTTTGTCCTATCACCACCTGCCACTCTCCCTCTTTATTAGATCTTCCTTTTTAGCTTCGTATTCCTTCCATTCCCAGCTCCCCGTGATCCTTTGGATGGGAATTCAGGTCCCTCAGTCACAGGTGGGGAAACGCGCCTGGTGTTGCGAGTGTGGCCTCGTTGGTGCCTTGCACAACGTCCCTGCCCTGTCCCTGCTGACACAGCCCCAACCACAACGTGCGCCATGGACATTCCAGGACATTCCCAACATTCCCAATTTGCGGGGCCCAGGATTGCACAGAACGTTTTAGGGGGAAGCCACAGCAAGGCTGGACACAGCGGGATCATCTCCCAGGACACAGCCCAGGATGTGGTTTGTCCTCTTGTCTGCCAGGACACACGGGCGACTCCTATGGAATTCCCGTCAGATTCCTTTTGCAGGGCTGGTTTCCAGTCCCTTCCTCTCCCAGTTTGTCTTGTGCCTGGCATTGCTCCATCTTAGGTGCAGAATCTGTTGTTTAGACTTGTTAACTTTCATCCCATCAATCATTAATTTCTCTTTCTTTCACAGCTGGGGAACAAACACCCATCCCAGACTCCATTTCCCTTCTTTGCACCTTTTCCACTTCACAAAAAGGTCTCTGGGAACGAGACATTTCTCTAGAACAGAGTCACAAAACTTTGGAGGAAAACAAGCATTTCCAGCCTGGACATTAAGAGTCTGGAGCATATTTCCATGCTCCATCAGGTGCCTGACAGAGATTCCACCCGGGATCATCCGAGAATTCCGGCATCTTTCATCTCCCAATCGTTTCCAGGCGACGTCCTCGTTTACAGCTCGTGCAACTGACTTATTACGGTGGATGATCCTATTTAACCCGTGACTTGCATCCAAGCCACCCGGTTATTAACAGTGTCCTGATCCTTCCCGGAATTGCTGAGGCTTCCTGAACCTGTGCCACCAGTAAATTCCGTCCCGTCTGGCATCTTTCAGGGCCTTAACAGAAAATATTAAGCAAGAGCACTCCAAAAGTGAGGAACGGCGCTGATGAATTTCCCCAGGCTCATATCCGACTCCCAACATTTTAAATATTTCCAGCTCTTCCACAGCCAAGCCTTTAAAAAAATCTCACCCATCTTATATCAATTTAATTTCCATCTGTGCCATCTTAATAAAAATTCCCACATTATTCTGTTATTGCTTTGCTAAACTCACGATAATCTGACTTTATTAACATGAAAACAGCAAATACAACATTGGATATTAAGTATTTTCCTGTTGGTTTTTTTTTTTTNCCCTCTTTATTAGATCTTCCTTTTTAGCTTCGTATTCCTTCCATTCCCAGCTCCCCGTGATCCTTTGGATGGGAATTCAGGTCCCTCAGTCACAGGTGGGGAAACGCGCCTGGTGTTGCGAGTGTGGCCTCGTTGGTGCCTTGCACAACGTCCCTGCCCTGTCCCTGCTGACACAGCCCCAACCACAACGTGCGCCATGGACATTCCAGGACATTCCCAACATTCCCAATTTGCGGGGCCCAGGATTGCACAGAACGTTTTAGGGGGAAGCCACAGCAAGGCTGGACACAGCGGGATCATCTCCCAGGACACAGCCCAGGATGTGGTTTGTCCTCTTGTCTGCCAGGACACACGGGCGACTCCTATGGAATTCCCGTCAGATTCCTTTTGCAGGGCTGGTTTCCAGTCCCTTCCTCTCCCAGTTTGTCTTGTGCCTGGCATTGCTCCATCTTAGGTGCAGAATCTGTTGTTTAGACTTGTTAACTTTCATCCCATCAATCATTAATTTCTCTTTCTTTCACAGCTGGGGAACAAACACCCATCCCAGACTCCATTTCCCTTCTTTGCACCTTTTCCACTTCACAAAAAGGTCTCTGGGAACGAGACATTTCTCTAGAACAGAGTCACAAAACTTTGGAGGAAAACAAGCATTTCCAGCCTGGACATTAAGAGTCTGGAGCATATTTCCATGCTCCATCAGGTGCCTGACAGAGATTCCACCCGGGATCATCCGAGAATTCCGGCATCTTTCATCTCCCAATCGTTTCCAGGCGACGTCCTCGTTTACAGCTCGTGCAACTGACTTATTACGGTGGATGATCCTATTTAACCCGTGACTTGCATCCAAGCCACCCGGTTATTAACAGTGTCCTGATCCTTCCCGGAATTGCTGAGGCTTCCTGAACCTGTGCCACCAGTAAATTCCGTCCCGTCTGGCATCTTTCAGGGCCTTAACAGAAAATATTAAGCAAGAGCACTCCAAAAGTGAGGAACGGCGCTGATGAATTTCCCCAGGCTCATATCCGACTCCCAACATTTTAAATATTTCCAGCTCTTCCACAGCCAAGCCTTTAAAAAAATCTCACCCATCTTATATCAATTTAATTTCCATCTGTGCCATCTTAATAAAAATTCCCACATTATTCTGTTATTGCTTTGCTAAACTCACGATAATCTGACTTTATTAACATGAAAACAGCAAATACAACATTGGATATTAAGTATTTTCCTGTTGGTTTTTTTTTTTTTTCCTTCCTTCAAACCCTGTCTTTACTCCTGGCATTCTATTGAGGTCAGACAGCGGCTGTTACCCCTCCTCTTTTTAATTTAGGGGCTAAATTCTGACCTAATAATTCTGCCTTGACCAATTTATAAACAATATTTGGGAGTGGACCTGGACCTGCTGTTCCATATCTCAATTCTCCAAGAGTTCTGGGATGGAAAACATCCTGTCCTGCTCTGTCCCAGCTTGAATACATTGCATTTTTTTGTTCCACCTCAATTGTGGTTGTTTCTTTTTCTGGACACCTTTTTCTGTGCTGTCATTACCCCCAAAATCAAACGCCTTTTATATACTGAATAAACAAGTGGTTAATTTAATATTCAGTTTTCACCTATCACTACTTTATTTTGCCTCTCAATTTAAAGGGTAAATAATTTTGCATAATATTTAAATAAAGTATAATTCATTTTAAATAAATGAATAAATAACATTCAATTTATTTCTCAAGATCTAAGTCATTTCGACTATTACAAATTTTTACTTTATATATTTCTTAACCACCCTCAGGTTGCTTTGTCTACTGCTCCATTTTTTCATCCATTCACTTAGGCTTCCTTCTCATTCCTGGAATAATCTTTGAAATTATTCACACATGTCAGGCCACAGTTACTCTCTCTAGAAATTTTTTCTCCGCTTTTCCCCATTTTTATGCAAAAAACCCAAGAGTTTTCTGAATCTTTGATTTCAGCGAACCACAAACTTCACACTTTGAGTTCATATCCTTGAACTTCCAGTTCACTTCTCCTTTTTCTGGATATCAACAAATATATCTGGATATCAGCATATTTATCTAAATATCAAGCATATATCGACATTTTTCTGCTTATCTAAACCCGAATCATCCCAAAACTCAGCTGGATGAGGGGACAATATTATTCCAAGTGTGTCACCCTCCTGATCCCAGAAATCAGGGTGTGCCACCTCAAAAACATCTCAGCAGGGAGGGAAGGGATGGGCGAGGAACGAAAGACGCGATTGGTCTGTGGTGTAGGAGGCTAAAAGGAGCTGAAGCCAGATTAAATCAGAATTAATTGTCAAAGCCAAACTGCTCTGGAATTATGTCGGATAACGAGAAGTAGGACAGCAAATGGAGAGAGCGTTGGGTGCGGGCGTTGAAGCTGGACACGTGGATGGATGAGGAAGGAGCTTGGTCCCGCTGGGGTGGACTGGCAAAATTCAAGGAAAGTCCAGACTTGGAAGGGACCTACAAGCACCACTGAGTCCAGCTCCTGGCCCAGCACAGGACACTCCAAGAATCCCAGTGTGTGCCTGAGACTTGCCCTGCCAGGGAAAGGCCGTCCTGAGACTCCCCTGTGTCCTGAGCTGCGTCCCCACAGTGCAGGCAGGAGGTGAGGGCGGGATTCTGCCCCCCTGCTCCCCTCTGGTGAGATCCTGCTTGGAGCACTGCATCCAGCTCTGGAGCAACAGCAGAAGGACGTGGAGATGCTGGAGCAAGTCCAGAGGAGGCCCCGGAGACGCTCCAAGGGCTGGAGCCCCTCTGCTCTGGAGCCAGGCTGGGAGAGCTGGGAATGTCCAGCCTGGAGATGGGAAGGCTCCAGGGAGAGCTCAGAGCCCCTTCCAGTGCCTGAAGGGGCTCCAGGAGAGTTGGAGAGGGACTTTGGTAAAGGGAATGGAGGGACAGGTCACTGGGAATATCTTCCCACTGCCAAAGGGCAGGGTTAGATGGGATATTGGGAAGGAATTCTTCCTTGTGAGGGTGGCGAGGCCCTGAACTTGAATTCCCAGAAAAGCTGTGGCTGCCCCTGGATCCCTGGAAGTGTCCAAGGCCAGGCTGGATGGGGCTTGGAGCAACCTGGGATAGTGGAAGGTGACCCTGCCCATGGCAGGGGTTGGAACAAGATGGTTTTCAAGGTCCCTTCCGACACCAGCCGCTCCATGATTCCATGACAAAACACACACATTTCCTAAGAAGAGGCCTCCAGGTGACCTCACCTCCACCCTTGCAGGGTTCCTTTTAAAGCCACTGAAGGGACGCAGGTAATCCCCGGTGCCATCCACTTTTTGATGAAGCTTTTGTCTGATGAAGTTTGGATTTGTCTGCCTGACTGGAAAAAGAAACAGCTCCAATGAGTCACCCAGGAGCCACCTATAGTAGAGAAGAAAGGCTCCACTTAGGCCAGCCGACTCCCACTCAGGATTTTTTTGCTCTGCTTCAATCTGTCTGCGACTCTGCAAATTTTCAAAGGTTATTTCTGCTGCATTCCCTGCTAATTGGTGCTCCCAAAACTTTATGCCTTGACCGTACAGACCCTGATGATGGGAACTGGCTTCCTTGTCACGCTGCTCCCGCTTACTGCGCTAGGTCCCCATGGCAACATCCGACAAAGGCTAATTTTATAACTTAGCAGGGGTTGCTTATTTAGATTGACTCATCCAGATCTGCATCTGGTGACAGACTTTGCTGCCAGCCTGTCAGTCAGAGGCACTGCTGATGGTGCTGAAGGTTGACGAAGCGACGTCAGGCAAGTCTCAGTCACACACTCGGTGACAGTCCCTGGGTTTGGCAAGTGGCAAGTTCAGTGAGTCTCTGTCTCCTTTCTCTGCACAACCGAAGTTGATAAAGTGGGAAAATCCTCCTGATAAAGGGCAGGAAGTAGCTCTGTAACTGGCCAGTCTCTGCGTGCTGCCCTTGTGCCACAGAATGTTGGCGAGAGACCAACAGTGCCATCAGCTGATTAAAGCGTGGAGAAAGAGACTGGAGACTCCCAGCCAACAGGAGCCCCCAGGAATATTCCCAGCACCCTTCAGCCTTGGCTTTTTTTAGTGCTCAAGCATCAGAAAAGGGAAGTGGTGGAGACACCATCCTGGAAGTGTTTAAAAACCCACGCGGATCTGGCAGCTGAGGACACGGTTTAATGGTGAACGTGGTGGTGGCTGGATTTGGTGATCTCAGAGGTCCTTTCCAACACTTAACAATCCCATTATTCCAAATGATCCAAATTTCAGATGGAAAATCACATGGCCACAGGCTCCAGACATGATGGAGTGTGGATTTATGGGTCACGTGGGCTTTCACATAGGGTTGGCAGCAGTTGTCACTGGGATGGAAAAGGGAATCACACACGGAACAAGGGACACAAGAGCTTTGCATCTGAGGACACATCCAGCTTGTGACAATGCTGGTCCTTAAAAGGGATCAGGATCCATTCTCTGATCCTGACCACAACTCTCACAGCTCGTGCCTGAATTTCTCTTCATTCCAACCAGAACGACCTTCCTGGAAACATCCTCGCCCCTCAGAGTGTGCCTGGGCATTCCCTGGATCAAATCCAGTGTGTTCAGGATGTGACACACTCGGGGACCACTTTACACTAGCTAGACATCTCTCAGGTCCGTGGTAGGACTGATACAGCTTAAAGGAAGCCTGAAGTGCATGAACTGTGGACATTCCTGCCTCTGGGATCCAATCCAGAATCACATCTTGGAATATTTTTTTTTTCTTTTTTTTTTTTCCAGAAAAGGCTTGAGGGACCTACATTCCCTGGGTGGACCAAACACAGGTATGCCTGAAGGAATTGTCTTCAGTCCTCTGGCTGGAAGAAGAGGAACCTGAGCAACCTGGTCTAGTGCAAGGTGTCCCTACATCTCATTAATTTCACGGCTGGGAGGTTGGATGAAATGAGATTTAGGGTCTCTTCCAACCCAAACCATTCCAGGACTCAATGATTCCAACCTCCACGTGACCATATCCCCGGACTCCCCTTTTTGTCTCTCAGATCCCTGAACACTGCTCATCTTTTTGTAAACATCTTTACATCTTTTTGTAAAAAATCCAGCTAGTCTGGAATCTTTCCTCCCATCCTTAGGAGCACCTGCTTTTCAGCCTCGGGATTAGTGAGGGTGAGCCAGAATTTGAGAGATGCGAGTACAGTTCCCTTCTCTGCTTGGAGAGGTTCAACTTCTCACCTCACATCCTCAGGCAGGGGGTGCAAAGCAGCAAAATGAAGCTCAGACACAATAAAAAAAAAGGGGTAGGAGCTCTTTAGAGACCGAATCACAGCTGCGAATATGGATATTTTTTTTTGGATACTCCCCATGGAGGAGAAACATTTAATAATCAAACAGCCCCTGGAAGACAGACCGAAAGAGCTCCTCGGGGAAGGCCCCTCACACTTTCACCCTTCTCCAGCCCAACGAAACCTGAATTCCTTCCTGCCCAGTGGCAGAGTTTCATCAGGAGGGTGGAGACCAACTCCACCCCAGCAAGCCCAAAGTCTCATTGTTGACACACACCCATGAGAGGTGGAACTTCCACTGGCTCATCAGACATCGCTGCAGCCACGGGCACGGGCAGAGAGGTTCCCCCACCACTGAGTCACGCGTGAAGACGGTGGAGCATCCAAAAAGTCCCCTGGCAGAAACTCTGCCCCTCTGGGAATCACAGGAGCAGAAATCCATGTGACTCGGTGTAATGATCAAGAGTATCTGTATTTTCCTGCGAACCAGTGGTCACCAGGATGCTCGGGAATCTGATACCTGGAAAATGGAGCAGACTCCATCCTGCAGATCAGCTCTCAGGAAAGACAGTGAGGTCACGTAGATTGATGCCGTGGTTGCCATGACATGACCAGGGCGTCAGACAGGGCTGGTTGGTGTTTGTATCACGGCAGATGGACCCGTTCTGTTTATTCCTGGGATTGCAGAGGAGAAGGCTCCAGGGTGACCTCACTGTGAGCTCTCAGTAGCTGAAGAGGGGCTCCAGGAGAGCTGGAGAAGGATTTTGGACAAGGGCATGGAGTGTCAAGACAAGGGAGAATGGCTTCAAACTGAAAGAGAGTGGGTTTTATGGGATATTGGGAAGAAATTCTTCCCTGGGAGGGTGGGGAGGCCCTGGCAGAGGTTGCCCAGAGAAGCTGTGGCTGCCCCATCCCCGCAAGTGCTCAAGGCCAGGTTGGACCAGGCTTGAAGCAACTTGAGATAGTGGAAGGTGTCCCTGCCCATGGCAGGGGATTGAAACTGGGTGATCTTGATTTCCAACCCAAAACATTCTCGGATTCTATGGAGTGGCTCAAGAAAATGTCCAGATCTGGGCTGGATAGTGTAGGAGAGAAGGTGGTGAGACAGAGGGAGTTCAGAGAAGGACCATCAGAAGGATTAAAGCCTTGGAGAACAGACTTTCCAAAGGAGTCAGAGAACCCACCAATGTCTATCCCAGACAAAATACATTTCTATGGAGAAAAGCAAAATTGCAACAGAGAGAAATTAAATTTAGTAGAGAGGGGCAACAAGAGACACTGGCTGTAGGGACTCTATGAATCAGAGCAGAAAAATTTTACACAGGACTAATTTCACATGGGGTTGATAATCAACAACTGGAACAGCTGAGCAAAGCTTGGTGTTCACTCCCTGCCACAGAACATCTCATAAAGGTGGGGGGTTTTATCATTCACACAAGAATTGACTGTAGGGGAAGTTAGAGCAGGTGGAGCACTTCATCTTCTTACCTGCAAACACCGAGTTTCTGTCATCTGCCTTTCCTGCTATTTGTGATAAACAGACAGAGATTATATCTCCCTAAATCAGCTTAAAAATTAGGACAGCCTCGCAGGGACAGGCTGGGAGAAGGTTTGGATTGATCCCACTGAGAATTCCTGAAGGCTTTTGGCACACAAACCTTTCTCCCTAACTCACCACGCCTCGTTGATACTCTCAGCTCTCCAGACCTGAAGTGACATTTCAACCAAAGTCCCTTCTGGCTCCTGTCAGTCAGAGCTCAAAACCTTTCCCAGGGCTTATTCCTCCCCTGTCAGAGACAGAAGGGAATTTTTTAGGGCCTCCTGAGTCCTACAAGCTGTCTAAGCCTTACCTAACTGCTCTGTCAAACCACAGCTCCCACATACTTACCAGGTTTAATGCAGGTCAGGTTTCTTCCCTGTCTTTGCTTAAGAAATAATCCCAATTTTTTTAGTGTTTTAGATCCAACCTCAATTTCCAGTCTCATTTAACTTCGGCCTGTCTTAACTCTGCCAAGATAAAAGGAGCCAGTGTTTTCCAGTGTCATCTCCTCATTATTGGGTTTTCTTTCTTTTTCCTTTAGGATCTCATTTTTTTCTTGACAGTGGCAGTGGAATTCCACCTGGGAAGCCAGGAGGGTGTTGCCACTTCCAAAACCAGCCTCTCTTCCACCCCAGCACACACCTGGACACCACCTGTGGTTGTTTCAGTTGGGTTTTGGGTTTGTTTCCAGGGCTCCATCTCTCTGTAGGCTCCCGATTGCCTTTAGATCAAGGAATACCTTAAAGGTAACAGACCTTAAAAGTCTTTCCTTGCCTCCACAGTTTTACTGGGACACTCCCAAATTCTCTTTCCCTGAAGTCTGGCACTGCTGCACGCTCAGCCCCTCTGCAGGAGCTCTGGTGTTTTGCCAGTGTTCTGCCTTGTGGAAAGATCTGCGGCCCTCCCAAGCCTTTAGGATAGAGTTAAGACAGTGGGTGAGTGTTTATATCCCTATTCCTTCAACCACACAGATTTATCCCCAGAATTTCTCGCCATGGAATGACTTTCAGGTATGAGAGGATGTCTCCGTGGACATTTCCACTCCACAATCCTCCAAGCAGCTTTACTGTGCCAACCCCGCCGGGCTTTTCCATTGAGGCACAACCACCTGGAATGCTGAAAACATTGGATCTTTTCCAGTTTCACGGCTGTTTATTAGGATATTGCTCAAATGTGCCTTGAGCTGCCCAGTTCCGAGCAAGGATCTGGATTTAACCAGGTCTGGTGGCTTTCACCAAGTGGATTTTTGTCCTATGTGCCCAGAAAGTTATATTTTATCCAGTTTTTTGGTTTTGTTTTTTTTTCAGTACCTGAACTCGGGGAGCACAGGAAAACAAAATAAAGGATAATTTTCACTCTCATAGAGGAGGGCTTGGGTGTAGGTCTTCCTCTCCCTTTCCCACAGCTCTGCCAGCTTTGTGTCATCCGTGGCTGTGGAATTTTTCATTAGCAATGCTTCTCAGGTTACCGGGAACCGTCCTCCACCAGGGAAGGAGGAGAGGCTGCCGGGACTGGCGGCAATATTCCCACATGCGTTGTCATAACAAGTCTGTGACAGGCAAAGCACCTCGTTAAAGCACCTTCACTCACCTCATCTCCGTCCCTAAAATCTCCAAGTGCTCCAGCATTTCACAAACTTCGCCTCTTTGGCTTATTCAGCTGTTTCATTGGGAAATTGCACAACACCGGGGTTTTCCAATTTGGATCACAACAAACCCGAGGAAAAGTCTATCAGCTTTTTCTGTGAAATATGAAATACCAGCAGGTCAGTCCAAAGGGAGAAGAAAATAATTTCTCTCCAGCTCCAAGCATTTAAAGCTGTCTCCCCAAATACTGGATAAGACGCAAAAGAAATTATGACGTTTGAAAGGGTTGCCTTGATGTGGATAAAGTGAAATTTCCTATCAGGAAGGTGCTGGAGTGGAAAAAATGATTAATTGCTCCCTGTTGGGTTTATTTCCCAGCTTCAGGATAAAATTCGGTAAATAATTGACTGCTTTCCAAAGGAAGGCCAGCATGACCCGAGAACTGAGACCACACGACTTATCCCAATTCCAGACTTGGAAGCACCATACCCCACTGGGCTCCCATGCCCAGCAGCTCAGTTAATAATCAAGGGATCCAGAAACTAGGCTTGATTTTGAGCTGGATTTGGGAAAAACAGACATCTTTGGGCAACCCCAGTCCTGCCAGCCCATGGAATCATTTCTCCAAAGCACGTGGGAGCCCAGCCTGCTGTCGCTTGCCCCTTGACAGTTGTTGGCCAGTGCAGCACGTGTGACACAAGCCAGCTCTGGGCTCGTGGTAGCCAGGCTGGAAGGAGCAAACAAACCTTGCCACACTCCCCATCCAAGCCCTGGCATGGGGCCACGCCTCGCAGTGCCAGCCATGTTTTTCCTTTTCCATGGGACCAGCCCCAGGACATAAACCTGGGGAAGAACCGAGGCACGGCAGGAGTCACCGCTCGTTATGGTGATGTCACCTCCTCAGAGAACTCGTTCCTCTGCAAATCCCAATCCAGACTGGAGCCGGGCTCTCCCCTGATCACCCCAAGGGAATCCGCCCACAGGATCAACAACCGGTGGTGGAGGGTGGGAAAACATATAAAGCTCCCTGGGAGCAGCTCTCTGGACCTGTCCTGGCTGCCTGGATCTGCTCTCAGCATGAAGAAACTCCTGGTGGGATTCCTGCTGGGCCTGGCATTCGTGGAGTTGGGTAAGAGCTCCTCATTCCCAACACTCCAGGTGCCCCCGCCACCCCGGGAAATTCCTGGGAGGGGAGGGAGGGGAAAGACCTGGTAACCCCCAGGTAGGGGAAATGATGCCTTTTGTATTGAAGAGGGTCCAAGGAGAGGGTGAAATGGGAAAGGGGAGGTGCATTCCCGGTGGGAAGAGCTGTGATGCCTGACTGAGGGCGATACACGTCCTTTGGATACCTGTCACCCACATCCAGGGATGGAGGGGACAGCCCCAAGGCACAGGGCAGGACCAGCCTGGGCAAGAGCTTGGAGCGCCGGCCTCTACCTGAGCTGCCACCCTGTCCCTTCAGGAATGGCGTGGGATACTTTCATCCCGAGCTCCGGACACCCCTAAAACGTCCCAGCTGGCTGCTGGAAGTGCTGAAAGCCAGAAGGTGAAGCTTCAGCATAGATAAGGGTGGGGGTACGAGAAACAACTCCATGGATATTGGAAAGCTTTATTAAACCCCCCAGCTCCAGGATTTTCCCTTTTGTTCAGGAGATAGGTGGAAATGGGGAATTCTCCCGGGTCTGTGATAGGTCTGGACCTTGGGCCAGCTGGCAGCAGGGTTTGGCCATCGCTGTGTCCTTCCTCCGTGCAGATGTGACCAGCTGCAGGTACATCCCTGCCTGGAACAGGCATTCCAGGGATGGCACCAAGACAGAGGGGTTTAACCTACAGCCCGTGGGCCCCAGAGACCCTCAGGCTGCTTCTATGGGACCCTGGAAGATCTGGGCAGGGATCAAACATCTCCACCTGCAGTCCTGTCTTGGGTTTAACAGAATTTCTGAGAAACAACCCAAGGTCTCAAAGAATTTTATGGAAACGGAGTTATCAACCCCATTTGCTTTATCATTGAAACCAGGCAGAAATAATTTTTGGGGGTGATCCAGAGGGAAGCAGCTGGTCTAGGCACCCCTGTTGTGGCTGAGAGATGTGTCTGTGACCATTCATATTTCCAAGGCTTGATATCAAGGTCCTGTTGGACAGTGAAAAACGGGGAATTATTGGCTCAGATCAGGATGCAGAGCTGTCCCTGTTCAGTTCTCCTGCCCCAGTCCTGAAGGATTTGGGCTTTCCTCCCCCATGCAATCTTCCCACAAACCCCATGTCCTCTAAATGCCCCACCCAGAGTCAGTGAAAGATGAGGGGGTTGAGGTTTTCCTTCCTTAAACCTGCTTTTAGCTGGGATTAAATTCCTCCAAGGCATTTTCCAGCTCATCCATGAAAATGTTGAGGTTTGTAAATGGAAACCACCTCATCCCAAGGGTTGCAGGGTAGTTTCCCGAGTGCCTGAAGCCAGAACTGCTCCATCCATCCTACACATCCACAGACATCCAAATGACTGCTGATAATGTGTTACCTCTGATAAAATATAAAACAGCCTCTCATGGATGATCGGGAAGGGATCTAGTGAGGTCCTGAGCTGGGATAAACAGGGATGACTCCACCACTGCTGTTTACAGGGAATATGGCCACAAGAACATGGAAATATTCCCACGGGGAAAAAAAAAATCCTTTTACTTCTGCAAAGAGACAAATAGAAGTTTTGCACTGCATAGGCTCTACCCCACAGCTGAATTTTCCAAAGGAGCTGCTGCGAGGAGCAGATGCCTGAAAAATTCCTTCTGAAGTCAGGTGTTCAAACAAATGCCTTCAAAAATATTCATGCTTATCGCAAAGCCCCAGCGGTTCCTCTGACGGCAGAACAGGAACAAAAAAAAAACCAGCGTCGGTGTTGAATTTTTACCAATAGATGGCACTGGACGCTTTCAGGTTGTTTTTCAGCAGGTGGAAGGCGGGTAGGATAGAAAATCTCAAACCAGGCTGGTTTTTGTCATCAAGCCACACCAGCAGGACTTCGGAAAACCCGCACTCTCGATGTCTGCTGGCTGTGGATGGACAGCACTGAGGATTTTGAGAGCTGCTGTGACCAAGATTTGAGTATTTAGAGAAGTCCCTCCCTCAGGTGGCAGCCAGCAAGGGTTTGTACACCCTCTCTTTTAAAAAGCAGGAGCAGCCCCTGATGAGAGCGGTTTTGAGGCCACGCTCAGCCCTCAGGACCTCTGATACAGCCCTGAAATTTAAGCCGTGCTCTCAGGTGCTGATTCCTGCAGAATTCCCCTTAAACAAGCCGGAAGGAGCTGTTGCTGTGACGGGAGGGAAGGGAGAACTGCCGCTGTCACGGCCGGGGAATGCTGCTCTCAGCGGAAGGAGCTGGTTTGTACAGTCATGGAATATCCTGATCTGGAAAGGACCCACGAGGATTATCAAAGTCCAACTCCTTGCCCTGCTCAGGACATCCCAACAATCCTGCCCCATGCCTGAGGGAGTTGTCCAGACACTTTCTGAACTCTTGATGCTGTGACCATTCTCTGGGGAGCCTATTCCAGTGCCCGACCTCTCTCTGGGGGAAGAACCTTTCCCTGGCATCCAACCTAAACCTCCCCTGACACAGTTTCAGGCCATTCCCTTGGATTCTGTCGCTGCTCCAGAGAGAAGAGATCAGTGCTGCCCCTCCACTTCCCCCCATGAGGAAGGTTTAGATCCCAAAAAGTCCCCCTTCAGCCTCCTCTTCTCCAGGCCGAATCCTTACAGAGGATGCTCAGACCTCCCAAAGCTCCCCGAGGAACAGGTCCCCCTAAATCCCTCTTTTTCAGGCTGAAGTTGTGCTCAGGCCCAGCTCCTGCAACACCACCCTCCTCCTCCAGTGCTGGGATTTGGTCTTTTCCTCCCCTGGCATATCCAAACTTCCAGTCATGCTTAATTTTGGACGCTGCCGCGTTTTGGTCCGAAAGCTGCAGATTTGTGTCTGTCTTCCTCTGCTGTGTCACCTCAGAGCCCTTCTGTCCCCTGTGCAGCCCAGTCCCTACGATGTTACACGTGCAAGGAGCCCACAGACATTTCCGAGTGCAGGACAGCCGTCGTGTGTCCCCCGAAAGCCACCGTGTGCACCACGACGCTGCACTCCGTGGATTCAGGTGAGTCCCACCTCTCCCCCTGAGGGCTCCCCGGGGAGAAGTCTGAGAATTCCAGCGTGGGTTGGGCTGGGAGGGAGATGGCCGAACTCCAAACCCCCACATTCCACTGTCCCAGGTTGTTCCAAACCCCGCCCAACCTGGTCCGGGACGTTTCCAGGGATGGGGCAGCCAAAGCTTCTCTGGGAATTCCATCCCAGCCCCTCACTGCCCTCACAGGGAAGGATTCCTTACCAATTTCCCATCTAACCCTGCGGGAAATGGATTTGTGGAGGATTTTTAAAGCCTGAGAGAAGTCTCACGTAGCCTTGCGTCTCTGTATGCAAACCTTGAGGTAAAAACCTTGAGTAGAAAGGCCATGGAGTAGGACAGGCATTGTTGAGAGAGAAATGGAACTAGAAACAAGTTTCAAATTATGACCTTGCAAATAGACTAGGTATTTTGGAGAAACAGAACTATGAAAAGATGTCTTGTAGCGAGACCCACATGGGGTATTTTAATAATGACTGGTTCAGAAGCATTAGCAGCATTGTGGCAAGAGCTGATAGCCCAAAAAAACACTTTTAATGTATTGTGATTAGGAAATAATTTGGCTTCTGATTTTGATGGCGTGAATAGTAACAGTTGTCCTGTCTCACCCTTCTCATGAGACTAAAAGTAGAGTAAAAGGGGTTTTTTTTGAAACGCCTCTCAGTTGCCCCATCTCAGGGTCAGAAAAATAGTTTTTCTGACATAACCCCACCCTCTGGCAGTGGGAAGCTATTCCCTGTGTCCTGTCTCTCCATCCCTTGCCCAGAGTCCCTCTCCAGCTCTCCTGGAGCCCCTTTAGACACAGAAAGGGGCTCTGAGGTCTCCCTGGAGTCTTCTCCTCTCCAAATGAACACCTCCAGCTCTCCCAGCCTGGCTCCAGAGCAGAGGGGTTCCAGCCCTTGGAGCATCTCCATGGCCTCCCCTGGATCTGTTCCAACAATTCCCTGTCTTTGTTGTGCCAGGACCCCAGAGCTGGAGGCAGCTCTTCAGGTGGGGTCTCACTGGAACAGAGGGGGAGAATCATCTCCCTCAGTCTGCTGGCCACGCTTCCCTCTCCCCGTCCCAGTCCCAGCTTGGATTATCCTTTAATGTCTCTATAAAAACCCAGGTGAAATTATCCCACTTTTAAAGAGGGAAGGAGAGAAATCCATCAGCTTTGGAGCCTCGCAGTGAAGTATCAGGACTCACTGCACTTGTTCCCTCTGTGCTGCCTTTCCTACCCCGATTATCTCTATGGACCCTTAATTTATGGACTGTGCAAACATCTACAGGGAATTGTGTCCCTTGTCCGTGCTGGAATGATTTTGGAAGGAGCAGGAGGGTGAGAGAGAGACAGCAGAGAGAACTGGGAGACCTGTTCCCACAAAAAATAGGCTGGATTAGAGGCGCCCATGGATTAGGGATGGCCAACACCTCCTCTGTCAGCATTTCTCAACCCCGTTTTCCTTCACAACTTCTTCCTCTCTCCCACCTCCTCCTCTCCAATCCGCCTCTCCCAGGCTATCCCTTTTTTGGCAACATCACCGTGACCAGGGCCTGTGAGGAGGAATGTCTCTCCTACAACGGGATAGGAGCATCCAAGCCCAAATCCTGCTGCTACACCGACCTGTGCACGGACGACACCAAGAGCGGCGGTGGGGTGAGGAGCGGCTCTGCAGCACTGGCTCTGGTGGCCGTGGTGGCTGGCACCGTCCTCCCGTGTTTCCTGTGAGGTCCCAAGGGTCCCAGCTCCAGCCAAAAGCCCGCAGCTCTCCCTGCCAAGCTGCCTCATGAACTCTTAGATGCTTTGGGAATGTCCTTCTTCGCTGACGTGTGGCTTCACCCCATCTTCAACACTGGATTCAAGCCAAGAGTTTGGGTACCTGGACTTAAACCCCTCCAATCTCCAGATTCCAGCTGTTTAAGCAGATGTGCCCCACCTTCAGCTGCTTCTGGTCCTCAGGACCCACAGAGAATGGGTTGGGTGGGAAGGAACCTTCCAAGATCACCTTGTTCCAACCCCCTGCCATGGGCAGGGACACCTTCCACTGTCCCAGGTTGCTCCATGCCCCATCCAACCTGGCCTGGAACAGTTCCAGGGATGGGGCAGCCACAGCTTCAGCTTCTCTGGGCAACCTGTGCCATGTCCTGATGGAGAGGAGCAGATGGATCTGGGCCCAGTTACGTCCTGCCCGTCAGGGTGTGGGTGGCAACTGCAGAGAGCTGGCTCTCAATTCCAAGGATAAGCTAAGGAATGAGTTCAGAAGGGCTCAGCTTCCACGTGGGAATGCGATGGATTTCTGGAAAGCTCATAACACCCCCTGGACTCACAGGGTAGGTCAGACCTGCAACCCAAATTTCCAAGTTTGGCCAGACAAACACGCCCCCCCCTCCCCACTCAGCTTGTGCCGGAGCTCAGGTTGTAGTTGGAGCTCCCAAGATTTCCCTTTCCAGATGTTTTAAAGGCTATTCCAAGCAAATTCTTCTATTCTGCCCTCCCTCCATCCCTTCAGAGCAGAAACTGCAGGAAAAGCAATGGTTATCCCAGACCCTCAGCTCTGGGAAAAAATCGTTTAAAAGTGCTGGGATCCCAGCTGGGATTTGCTTGGAGCAGATGTGGGATTGATTCTGACGCCCTGTCTGCTGCAAAAGCAGCTGGAGTGAAAGCAGAAATGAACGAGCCAGGTGTGCCCAGCTCACAGAGATCCAGGAAATTTGCCATTCCCTGCATTCCTATCGCCAGGGATCATCCAGATCATCGGGAAGCAAGGGGAGAGCAGAGCATGGATACACCCCATGCACCATCCTTGTGTGTTCACGGCATCCCTGACACCTCCTCTGTGGCAAAGTCTATTTTTCCTCCATTTTTTTTTTCCCTTTCCCCACGCTCTTTCCACAAGAAACCAAAGTAGGGGGCTCTGTTTCCTCCTGGCACTGAGGGAATAGTTTTTCAAGGTCTTTCCCAGTACCATTTAGAAGAAAACTCCGACAATTTTACATTCCTTGGCAGAGGTCCCTGTGAGCTCAGGAGGATGCTGAGCCCCCTTTTTCCTGGAGGTGAAACCTTCAGAGCTCCACTAAAACACAGTCAGCTTCCCTGAAAACCCCCTGGCAACGCTGAGCTCTGCAGGGAGGAAATGCCATGGAGAGGATAATAATTGGAATTTACTCAAATCCCAGTATTCCAGCCACCCTCGCAGACACTGAGCACCAGCCCCTGCTTCCCGCTCGTCTGTTCTGTTTTTCCCTTCTTCAAAACCAGACAGATGTGTCATGCCAGAGGCAAAGCTCCATCCCTGCCGCCCTCAGATCACATTCCTGTTTTTAAATCCCGGCTTCCAGCTCTGTCTCCAGAGGCCCTTCCACAATTTCTGCAGGATCCTGGCCTCTGCTTTCCACGTGTGGATGGGGCAGGGTCTGGATGCAGAGGGGCTGGGAGGGTCAGGGTTCCCTTCTGAGTGAGAATTTCGTAAATAAAGTTGGATTCTCTGGTTTTTCAGCCTTTTGTGCTCGATATTCACGTGGAAGACGAGTGTGGGGCAGCACAGGGTGCAGGGAGGGGGTCTCTGCCTTGTTTTTCAGCTCCCAAACTGCTCTGTGCCAGACAGGGAGGAAAATCACACACAGGGATGAGGAAGGGAGTGCAAAAACCCTCCTTGGAAAAGCCAAGTTTAAGGCTATCCCCGCTGGAAAAGGAGGGGGAGGACAGGTAAAATATAGCCCAGTGGGACAGGAGGCTTTTTTGGGATATGCACTGGGAGAACTGGAGCAAAAAAGGAAGTGCCTGAGCTCAGCATCGAGGCCAGCAGGAGGCTGGGAGTGACCGCGCTGCAAAGATGCTCCATGTGGGGACTGTCCCCTCGTGCCACCAGCGCTGGCTGCGAGCATCCTGCCCCTCCCGGCCTCCTGTCACCCAGGACTTACCTGCCAACGTGGCCCACGAGTTTCCACCGCAGCCAAAACAGACTCAAAAGCAGATTTTTATCTTCAAAGCGCCTCTGAGACATTCCTTGATTAGGAGAGGTGACGAACCCCCCTCACAGGAGCACAAAATGGATTTTTTTGGTTTTTTTTTGCATTACAAGTCACCTGCTCACACTGTGGCAGCCACAAGGCTGAACAGGCACCGCTGGGAGCACTTAAAAAAAAGTCGAATTTGCTGTTCCTTTGGTTATTGCTGTTATTTATCCCTCCCTTTGCTCCTTTGGAGTTAAACCCAGTGAGTGCCACTGCCCCAGGAAATGCAGGAGATTCAAAGGCCTGGCCGGACTTTTGCGTCACTGGGTCGAGTGGACACGGGGAGGGAGAAGTTTAAATATAGGCTGGAGAAAATAGAACAGAGGAAAATGTGTCTCCAAAGGGCCAGAAAAAGACCTGCAACCTCTCGGCCCTGCCGGGTGAGGCTTCAGAGCCGGCGGAATCCAGCGCTGATGCTGCTCTGCTGAAGGATTTTTCCTCTCTGTCTGAGGGCTTGCTCTTCCCAGCACATACAGAGATTTTATCCCCAGATTTGAGGGTATTCCTCAGCGCCTTATGCTTTATCTGGCCAAAAAAAAAAAATTTGCCTTTTCCATCGCCTTTCAGCCCTTCTGCGAATGTGGGGCAGCACCAGAGATATTCAGAATCATGGGATGGTTTGGGTGGGGAGGGAGCTTCAAGATCATCAAATTCCACTCCCTGCCACGGGCAGGGACACCTTCCACTATCCCAGTTGATCCAAGCCCTGTCCAATCTGGCCTTGGACGCTTCCAGAGATGGGGCAGCCACAGCTTCTCTGGGCACCCTGTGCCAGGGCCTCACCACCCTCACTGGGGGGAATTTTTTCCTGATCTGCATCTCC
Source organism: Donacobius atricapilla (assembly GCA_013397315.1). NCBI lineage: Eukaryota > Metazoa > Chordata > Aves > Passeriformes > Mimidae > Donacobius > Donacobius atricapilla. Next base: position 69,361 of record WBMY01009145.1, read on the forward strand.
TGTTTCCAGTTACAAACCCAGTGTGCTTTTTTCCACTCAAAAATAAGAGACTAAGGAACAAGAGAGGCTCGTCCGTGAGGATATTCCAGCTGGGATACCCCGCTGAGTCCCACCTCCAGCCAAAAATCAGGGCTATATTTGAGCCTTGAGTAGCCTTTACATGTGAGCTCCATGATTCCAGAAGGTGGAGTGGGCATTCCAAAGGATAATTCCTCCTCTGGAAAGACACAACACTCAGCTTGGATTTAAACTGAAGGAGAAGCCAGGTTCAGTCCTGGTTTGCCCTGAGCAGGATTCCCAGAGAAGCATCACGGGAGCAGAGGGATTAATATTTAAAGGACTGGGTTTTCCAGCAGGGAACATTTCCAGTTGCTTTCCACAGCAGGACACTGGTCAGGCCATGAATGGTTGTTGTTATCCCAGCACGCCCTGATTGCAGAGGTGGAAAACACCAGGAGCTGTTTGGCTGCTTCGCTTTTTAGAAATTTTATAGGTTTTATCATCTTTGGGAGTGAGAGAGAGGAATGAAGCCCCACACAGCCCCCTTGGAACGCACATTAGACGTGAAAGAGAGATGAGGCAAGGGCAGAAATTATTGCAATATTCCAAGAGCAGGAAAAAGAAGGGGATATTTTTTGCAGTCGGGACATTGCATGTAAAACAGAGCTCTGATGTCATCAAATACAGAGAGGACTTGTAGTTCTTGCTAAAAATACATATCCAGAATATAAATATACATTGGAGTGTAGCTGCGAGGCTTCTGGAGAGCTCTGCCACAGCCTTGTATTTACAGAGAGGGATTTAAATGTTTAATTCCGCACCCTCAAAGGAAAGTCACTCCATCTGAAGGAGTTATTAATTATGGAATGAGCCTGGCAGCACTGAAGTACAGCAGCAGTGATATCATTTTCAATATCACTCACAGATTATTTCTCATCTCAAGCCTATCATGTGCACTTTTTTTCCGGTCTTAAAATAGAGCTATTTTTCCATATTAGGGTTTGGAGGGCTTGGAGCATCTGCCTCTGACACGGCAGCACATCCTCTCCTGGATATCTTCATTTTTCTCCTGCTTGACTCTCGCATCCCTAATTCCAGAGCAACACAGAAGCCTCTTTCCCTCTTTATTCTCTACAGCCCCAGGCCTGACAACAAAGCCTAAAAATGAGGTGAAAAGAACCTTTCAGTGTCAGCAGCAGATGCGTTGAGGGGGAAGGAAGTCGAGCACAGCGTTGTGGTTGGGATCTTAATTTAGAAAAGTCATTTTGGGTCACTCGGATGCGAGAGAGATGCTCAGAGTGTTGTAAAAGGCTGGGGCAGATGGTCTGGGTGGGCTCCACCTCCGGCACAGACCTGGGGCTGCACTCTGCACATTCCCATCAGGTTGGAAAACACGTTGGATGTGTTTTAATCCTCCTCTGCCCTGGTCTGGGTCCTGATCCCGTTTATCCCTCAGCCCCCGTTGGACAGATGGGAATTGTCACACATTGGTGGCTCCAGGCTTGGTCCAGCCACGCATTTTTTGGGACTGAGCTTTGAGTTTCTGAATATCCTCAGTAAATGTGGGTGAGGGTGTTGTGACTTGGGCGGGAAGTGTTTTGCACCCGGTCATGGTTGGGCAAATTGCTGAAACCCATGAGATCCAACGTGTTACAGGGAACTGAAAGCCAGAACATGAAATCCATGGATTGGAGTCCCAAAAACCTACTCCAGAATCTGAACAAAAGACCTAGAGGCTGCCTTTGGCCAGCAGGTCCCTTAATGGAAACATGGAATGGTTTGGGTTGGATGGGTCTGTAAAAATCACCAAATTCCAACCCCTTGCCATGAGACACCTTCCACTATCCCGGCTTGTTCCAAGCCCCCTCCAACCTGGCCTGGAACACTTCCAGGGATGGGGCAGCCACAGCTGCTCTGGGAAACCTGTGCCAGGGCCTCCCCACCTTCACCGCCAAGAATTTCTCACCAATATCCCATTTATCCCTGGGATCTCTGTCAGTGGGAAGCCATTCCCCCTTGTCCTGGCACTCCAGGCCTGTGTAATACAAGGGATGGATTTGTCTTCCGTGTCTTCAGGTCATTCCTGCTCATTCCAAGGACAATTTGATGTGTCCCCAGTCCCACCAGCAGTGACATTCTTGTATTGAGGCTCAGTTCGAATCTTGTTTTAATGCACAGCCTTGCCCTGGATTCATCATCCAGGAGCAATAGAGTTATCCCTGTCTTTTTGGGACTGGGACATCCACCCCTTCACATCCTCACAAAAGAAATGTCTTTCACTGAATAATCAGGGAAAGAGATATAAAAGATTTCCTGGAAAAGCAGGTTGAGCGAAGTTGAGGAGCTCCAGTGTCAATGCCTTTGCTCCTGCAGTGCCTTTGGATTTAGACTCATGGAATCACAGAATATCCTGAGTTGGAAGGGACCCACAAAGATCATCGGGTCCAGCTCCGAAATCTCCAAAAATCTCACCAGAGGAGCAGAGTGAGGAGCTTGGGATGGCTGGGAGATGCTCTGCTCCTTCTTTGAGGCCTGCTGCTCCACACATTCCTTGGCTGCTCCCTGGGTTCCCTGGACAAGGCACAAACACGGGCTGGGGCTGAAGGCTTTGCCTCCCTGAAATCCCGGGGGCGGGTGGAAATCTGCCAGCCAAAACTGTGCCCTGGGCTGTGGCAGGATTCCAGAGGGCGGCTGGGAGCCAGCAGGGATGGGAGATGCTTGCAGAGGCATGTGCCACTGCTCCCGGTGAGGAACGTTTGATCCAAAGTGGGATTCCTGGGAGCAGGCTCACCATGAGCTGGTTATCAACGTGCTTTGGTGTCGTTCTTCCTCACGGACCCTCTGAATCCTTAAAAAGGTGTCTTCATTCCCTACTGTTAAAGCTTCCAGATTTTTGGGTGGAAAAAGGTTCTGTTAAAGCTTCCGGTGGGAAGCTTTAAGAGAACCTTTTTACACCCAAAAATCTGTTTCCTGAAATCCGCAGGGCCTCCAGAATCTCCTTCCATGCAGCGAATCCAAAGCAGCGCCTCTGTGTTGTTACCTGCCCATGCACAAAGCCACGATCAGGTGAGCCTTGTCCTTACAAAGCCGGGCTGAAAACAGGCCGGACGTTGTTCCTAATCTTTCCTGGCTGCTGCCAATCTCCAGGGAGAGGACCCACGGGGGAAGAGGTGTTTTTAGCACCAAGACAGCTGTCACTGTGTTGGGGGATGCCACCCAAATCTGAAACAAACACCCGGGGGATGGTGACAGACTCTGACGCACACAGCAGAGCAGGAAAGTCATTCTGGAAAGGAGGGGAGACTGAATAGCAAAATATCTGACTTTTTCCCCACAAAATGAGGGATTTTAAACAAAGTGCCATCATCCACCATCTGTGGGCAGTTTAAGGACTTTGGGGAACGCAACTAGGAAGGGTTTTTTTATCCTGCCGGTGTCCCTGGATCACAAAAGGGGTTTCTGAAATCTTATTTTTGCTGTTCCAGCTCTGTGAAAAGATGTCACAGCCTGGTGGGGTTCTTCAAGAACGGAGAGCCAGTCTTGGTATCTCAAGGGGCTTTTGCTACTCAAGGAGCACAAGCCTAGGGTCTCCTGAGCTTCTAAAAGTCAGCTCCCCACCTTTATTTCTATTCTATTTCTTATTTCTTCTTTGAAGAAAAAAAAAAACTCATCAGAAACCTGTGCATCTTTGTGGCTCATGTTCCAGGCTTTCACAGCTGCGATGGTCAAAAATCACGTGGAGAATAAATCACTGCTCCTCTTCTCCCTGCTCTTGGGTGGTATTTCCATGGGCTCCAGCCTGTTCTGATCTGCTCTTGGAAGATCAGCACTCCAAGCACAATAATTATCATTATTTGTGACCGTCACCTTGAGAAATCCAGGCTCTGTGTCAGATGTCACCCGTTAGGAGATCACAAAAAAGGGTCCTTGGAGGATCTGTTGTTTTCTGTCTCCTGGTTTGGATAAAGGAGCTGAGACATTTTATTCAGGTAATCTCTGAGCTACAATATTACCCCTTTATAAAGGCAATTCATGAATCCTTGCTCCATAGAAAAACACAGCCGAGAGTCCCACTGGTGTTCCCCTTTTTTTGGGAAAAAAAAAAATGCAATTCCTGGCAGGATAATGCTTTGAAAAGCCTCGAGGTCGCTGGGAAGGAAATATCAGGGGTGTGGGGTCAAGCACTCTGTGCTCCGGGGACAGTCATTTGGTCACACAAATTCATCTAAAACCCATAGAAATTCCATGTCATGTGAGAAATGGCAAAAAAAAAAAAATAGATCTTCCTGTGTGGAATTCCCTTTTTNTCTCACTCCTGAAGAATTCCAAAAATTGGACGATATAAGGACAGTCTGTGACTTCCAGGAGGCATCTTGGAGCATCCTATTTTTAAAATTGCGGTCTGGTGCTTCTTTTTCTGTTTTTGTTTCTGTTTCAAAGGAAACCTCCAAAAATGCAGTTGCCCTGCAGACCCACCCTCAGACCAGGGAGCTGCTCTAATGGCTGTAAAATGCAAATATGTGGATGGCTTTCTCTGCTGGGTCATTCCAGAGCAGCCTTTCCCCTCTGAGCTTTAATGTCGATGTTGAGTGCCGAACCGGCAGCCCCTGTGCAACTGAGATGTTTGCACAAGGAGAATGGATGCATTGGTGTTTGCTTTCCTTGCCAAACCAGGTCCCAGGCATAAAATGGACAGGGCACATCTAAGGTCAGGACAGTCCAGCCTGCTTCACACTCATGCCAGCTCCTAAGGAATGATGAGTTTTGGTCAGGTGACGACGATAAATACGAGGAGCGAGCATCTTTCTCTCCATCTCACACAAGCGGCTGGCAAGGAGCCAAAACTAACAGGGGAGATGAGGAACCACGGTGCTGGACTTGCTGAGGTGTTATCTCCCTCTTTGGTTGGTGATACACATCTGTACCTGGGAAATACAGCCCAGAAAAGGAGAGGAGAGGAGAGGAGAGGAGAGGAGAGGTCTTTTATCCAGTGTCATTTCTCCACTCGCCACGATTCCATGGATTTTTCCAAGCTTTAGAGCTCAACCACCCTCCACCCCACCCGCAGGCAGCTGGGTCTCCCACCCTGAACTGCTCAGGGAAACTCTGTTCAAGCTGAGAATTCCCAGGAACCTGAGCCAGAGTGATGGGATCCGTCCTGATCCATGTCCCAACCTCTGAACCATGGTGCCAGCCGTGTTTGGATTAGGAGCCCTGGGGAGTTGGCTGGGTTTTTTGGGAAGGGCAGGACAGCAGGATCACGGATGGATGGATGGAGCTGCGTTCTTGTTTCTGCCTTGTTGCTCAATAACCTCATTTATTTTGGCAGCCTCTTACCAGCCCTGGAGGCCAAGGAAGAGTTAATGAGTTTTATGGAATCCTGTAATCATCCAGACTCTGGAACAACGTGTGACATTATTGGTTCATTAAGGATTTAGGCGCACCTGAGCTTAATGAGGCTGTTAGGAGTTTGTAGGAGCTGACTAAAAGCCCCCAGATGTTTGCAGCTGGATTGGCTCCAGGATCCTCGTGCTTTGTTTTTGGGGACGAGGAGTGACAGAGTCACCTCCTCCCAGCGCTGAGGTAGAAATAACCCCAGGAAACGTCCCTGCTGTGTCCTGGGTTCACCTAATCCCAAGGGAATGAGTATCCCATGGAGATGGGTGGCAGGAGGTTCCTCTCTGCAGGTCCCGTCCAGAGTGGGATCATTTTTTTCCCAATCACAGGAGAAGAAATGAGGCTGAACCATCCCTGTTCCTCATTTTATAGCGTTGCTTCTCTCCTGAAACTCAAAGTTCCGTTCCTGGGCTGTATCCTGCCATCCTACAGGTCTGGAAAGATGCATGGAATTAGTCCCCACTGGAGTAAACAGCTTTTTAAGGAGAGCAGGCCCATGACAAACCTGAGCTGTTGAAATGCTGCACTGTTATTTCCAATTTTTTTTTTTTTTTTATTCCTTGCGAGGCTTTATCCCGCTCTATTTTTGGGATCCAGATGTAGGTTTTCCTTATAAATAGCTGCATATTCTAATTCTGGCTGATAACTGGGACAAGGATGCACTGGGCATCCAGACCTTGGTTTTAGGGGGTGGAGAATGCAACATTTCCAGCCAAGCTTTCTGTGAGATCCTTCTCTCAGGAAAACTTTGCACCTGGAAAGTGTTCTGAACTCCTTGGATGCAATCAAATGGGAGCACTGGGAAGGATTCACTGCCAAGACAACAAATTTTTGGAACAAGGCTTTGAAGCTCTACAACAACTTTTCCTCTGAGGAGCTCAGAGCCTGAATTTAGACAGAAAAACTTCAGCATCAAAGCTGGCTGATAAATATTCCTCTCATTTTAGAGTCAAGGAAGCTGTGTCACAGACCTGTTGTGTGTGACACTGAACCAAAGCCCTTTGTAAAAGTTCATAAAATAAAAAGAAAATAAATAAATAAATAAACCTCTGTGTGGTTTGTGAAGAGATTTAAGTTATTAATTACTCCAAAAATCAGGTTCTAAACATGTCCTGGCAAACATAAACAATTTTGTTTGAAAGAAAGGGCAGATTTAGATTGGAATTTAGGAAGGAATTCTTCCTTGTGAGGGTGGTGAGGCCCTGCCACGGACTTCCCAGAGAAGTTGTGGCTGCCCCATCCCTGGGAGTGTCCACGGCCAGGTTGGATGGGGCTTGGAGCACCCTGGGATAGTGGGAAGTGTCCCTGCCCATGGCAGGGGGTTGGAACTGGATGATCTTGAAGTCCTTCCCAACCCAAACCATCCTATTATCCAACAAAATATTGTTCATCCATGGATAAGGGAGAACCGTGGAGGTTGGCTCAGTTCCCGCCCCACCTTCATCTTACTGTAGCCTAAGAAAAGTCTGTAAAACTCCATAATTCACCAAAAATGGGCTTTGGAACAGCACTTCCATCCACATGTTGGGAAGAGCAGCTGAATTGTCTCTCAGATCAGCCCAGGGGGTTGGACCTCAGTCTCCAGAGCTGCCTTCCCACGTCATGTGAAATTCCAGATCCGGGTCCTTAGTGGGACACAACTCCTCTTATTTCTGCTTTAATCCCAAAACACCTTTAACTACACCTCAGTTGCTGTCACATCCAGCTGGTTACCTTTCCAAACACCAGCAGGAGTTTCCATTCTCCCTCAGACACCTGTGCTGGGTCCAAGTCCTTCCCAGTTTGTTTGCAAAGGGGATGGTGGGGTTGCCATAGGGAGCAGGGATTTACAAATCCGTAACCAGGGCCTGGTGACACAGCCCTGCCCTTGAGGGCCTGAGTCACACTGACACAGCCTTGAAGTCAAAGATAATCTCCTTACATAACCTCGGGAATCCTCCTCGGAGTGAAGGAAGCCATCCAGATTTGTCCTTAAAATCAGTTTTGAAAAGAAATTCCTGGATTTTAGGAGCGCACGATTCTGCTTCCTGGTCTAGGCACACGCACAGCTCTGCTTGCAAACTGGGATGCTCACTCTGGGTGCAACTATCCAGGTTTTTGGGTTTTGGGTTTTTTTTTTTCCAGGTAAGTAAGGTGGCACTACAGGGACAGGCTGGGAGATCTGGGGGTGTTCAGTTAAGACAAGAGTCCAGGGAGACCTCAGAGCTCCTTCTGGTGCCTAAAGGGTCATCAAGAGAGCTGGAGAGGGACTTTGGATAAGGGATGGAGCGACAGGACACAGGGAATGGCTTCCCACTGCCAGAGGGCAGGGACAGGTGGGAAATTGGGAAGGAATTCTTGGCTGTGAGAGTGGTGAGGCCCTGGAATGGAATTCCCACAGAAGCTGTGGCTGCCCCTGGATCTCTGGAAGTGTCCAAGGCCAAGTTGGACGGGGCTTGGAGCAACCTGGGACAGTGGAAGGTGTCCCTGTCCCAGGGAATCAGAGGGATTAACTTCCAGATGGAACAACTCAAGCGCTGTTGAAATTCAGACTTCACATTTTCAGGAGCAGCAGCAGCAAAGGGCTTTTTTTTATGCAGGGACATAAAACTTTGGTGCCTCCTCCTCAGGATGTCACTGAAGGGTTCTGCAGTCCCAGCAGGAAATTACAACTGCCTTGGCCTCTTGGTGTGGGCTCAATATTTCTGAGCCCAGGAGAATTTTAGCTCGCTGACCATTGCTGGCTCCTTTCCCAAGGGAAAGCTGCCAACAGTTGCCTTTTTTCAAAACACCTCTCTCCATTTCTCAAAACAGGTTAAATAAACAGTGTTCCCTTTCCCATAACAACTGTCCCCAGGGGTTGTTTCCTATTCCTTAACCAACGGAGAGCAGTGTCAGTGCCATGGACCAATAACAGACCTTTTTACACAGCGTGTTCTAAAAGGAACTGTTGGAATTGTAAATAAAGCCTTCTTTCTCTCCTGACAACTCTATGGCGTCAATCTATTTCGTGTCCTGCCGTGACATCTTGGAACACTTCCTCCAAGGAAGAATTAGCAAGCACACTGGACTGATTCTATTCTGTGAGGATTGGAAGCATGACACAGATCCCTATTTTTCAGAGTGAGCAGTAAAATGTTCTGGCAGGGCTATTTACTGATTCCTGAGCTATATCCTGCAGTCATCAGGCTGGATTTTGTCTGGAGGGCTTCCAAGAGGGAATTCACCTGCTTTTGCCTCTGGGGACAGGGAAAAAAAACCCAAAATGTATTCAGAGAAATATTGTTGGGAGCTTAGCTCTGTGTACAGTGAGGCTGTGTTTATCCAGAGCCCTGCCTGAATCCTACTGCTCCCAAGGGAATCTGTTTAGATAGATCCAGGCCCTTGGGAAGATCTCTCAGGCTGGGAGCTGAAGCAACAAACCAAAGTCAGGCTGTTCTACAAAAACTCATGCTTGAGCTAGGAGGAAAACGTATATCACTTTATTAATTCCCATTATCAAAAGATTAGGTGGCAACTCATCCCAGCTCCATACAAGAGTCAGGAAGGTGCGGGGTGGATGTCTGCTCCAAAGCCAGTCTCCCCTGACCAGCCAAAGCCTGATTTCCTCAGACAGCTTTTGGACAAGTTATCCACCTTTCCCTGAAGTTCTCCTTACTTTTTGTCTGAAACATGAATCCTTGTCCTCTCCCAGCGTTCTAAAAATGGTCTGGAAAGGACTGAGCCAAACTCTCCCAAAGATTCACCATGACTGGACAAAAGGCAAACCCAAAGAGTTAGGAGAGCTCGGGAAGGAAAAAAAATAAAGGAGTAAAAGACTCATTCCTTTAAAAATGCAGGGGAACCTTCAGGGAGAGCTTCAAAGAGCCCCCAGGAATGAGGCAGATCAGAAANCTCCCCCACGCAGATTTCCCACCTTTCGCACCAGATCTCCCCCCACGGCTGCGATCTCTGCGGGGAACAGCGGGAATGCGGGAAACACGCTGCCAGACTGGCCAGGGATAAAGGGGGCGAAGCAGCCGTGGCCAAGGAAGGGAGGGGAGGATCAGATCCTCCTCAAAGCGATGACACCTGCGGAGCCTCCCCGGTTCAGCCGCCTGGGAGTGGCTGCGATCAACCATGTCTGATGGGTTTTGGAGGGCGTGGAGCTCGAAAAAATCTCCGTGGTTCAGGAGAGTCATAAATGGGAGGGCGCAGTGAACAATTTCGCCGCTTTACCCAGAGTGAAATCGTGGGACAGGTGTTGTGGCTTCCGGGTCTTCTCCCAGGTGAGACCTCGTGGGTCAACCCACTTGGCCCCAGGATCTGTGACTTTGTCAGAGCTGGAGAAAACTCCCGCCGAGGAGCTTTCGGAGTTTCATGGAATCATGGAATGGTTTGGGTTGAAAGGGACCTTCAAGGTAATCTTGCTCCAGCCCCTGCCATGGGCAGGGATTCCTTCCACCAACCCAGGCTGCTCCAAGCCCCATCCAAGCTGGCCTTGAGCACTTCCAGAGATGCTTCTCTGGGCAGCCTGTGCCAGGGCTTCATCATCCTCCTGGGAAAGAATTTATTCCCACTGTATGTTCCTTGTAGAACGCCTGGAAATGATGGTGTTCGTGCTCCAGTGATCCCAGTGGGATCATGATTTTCAGGGAGCTCAGGTTGGAAAGGCAACCTCAGAGTGTTCCTAATCCAAGTTCCTGACCCAAGCTCCCGATTTTGAGGTCAGCCCAGGTTTCTCGGGACTTCATCCATCCAGGCCATGAAAACTTCCCAAGGATGGGAATTGTACCGCCTCTCTTGGAAACCACATGTGCCCCATGGAAGCGTTTATATCACATTTGGATTGATTGTCCCAAATATCAGGAGCAGGGTGATAACTGGAGGAGGATATTTTTTTGCTGGAGCTTGGAAAGGGGATTATAGGAAAATGCAGAATTAGAGCAGGAGGGATCAAAATGTTAGGAGCCTGGAGCAGCACACAAGGAATTGCAGATGATGCTCTGGAGGATTAAAGCAAGGGGGAAAGTCATTCCACTGATCTCCAAATTCGGGGAAAATTCAGTATTCCCAGTAAAGATAGATTTGTACAAGGGGAGTTGATGGAAGAAAAGCTGGTGGAAAGTCACTTCCAGTGAGGGATAATGGGAAATGTCTCATCCATCTGCTGTGCAACTGACCCCAAAAGCCAACTCTGTTAACTGTTAAACAATTCTAAAGATGGAGTATGGAAACAAAACAAAACAAAACAAAACAAAACAAAAGAAAAATTAAATGTGATTATAACCATTTTAACACAAGATTCTTTTTATTCTGCTCGAAAGGATACAGAGAACATGAGATTTTAACCTCCNATAAATAATCAGAGACATTTCCAGAAGCAGGAAGTTGAGGGCAGCTTCACACTCTGTTCAGGTGGAACAGAGCTAATATATTAATTAATATATTAATTTTTATACCAGAAAAGATACAAACCACTGAGAGGTTCTGCTTGATGTTTAATCACGAAGTTTGATCACTCCGTCCTTAGAGAGCTCTGCTTCACCAGGGTGGAGCNTTCCATCCACCAACCCAGGCTGCTCCAAGCCCCATCCAAGCTGGCCTTGAGCACTTCCAGAGATGCTTCTCTGGACAGCCTGCGCCAGGGCTTCATCATCCTCCTGGGAAAGAATTTATTCCCACTGTATGTTCCTTGTAGAACGCCTGGAAATGATGGTGTTCGTGCTCCAGTGATCCCAGTGGGATCATGATTTTCAGGGAGCTCAGGTTGGAAAGGCAACCTCAGAGTGTTCCTAATCCAAGTTCCTGACCCAAGCTCCCGATTTTGAGGTCAGCCCAGGTTTCTCGGGACTTCATCCATCCAGGCCATGAAAACTTCCCAAGGATGGGAATTGTACCGCCTCTCTTGGAAACCACATGTGCCCCATGGAAGCGTTTATATCACATTTGGATTGATTGTCCCAAATATCAGGAGCAGGGTGATAACTGGAGGAGGATATTTTTTTGCTGGAGCTTGGAAAGGGGATTATAGGAAAATGCAGAATTAGAGCAGGAGGGATCAAAATGTTAGGAGCCTGGAGCAGCACACAAGGAATTGCAGATGATGCTCTGGAGGATTAAAGCAAGGGGGAAAGTCATTCCACTGATCTCCAAATTCGGGGAAAATTCAGTATTCCCAGTAAAGATAGATTTGTACAAGGGGAGTTGATGGAAGAAAAGCTGGTGGAAAGTCACTTCCAGTGAGGGATAATGGGAAATGTCTCATCCATCTGCTGTGCAACTGACCCCAAAAGCCAACTCTGTTAACTGTTAAACAATTCTAAAGATGGAGTATGGAAACAAAACAAAACAAAACAAAACAAAACAAAAGAAAAATTAAATGTGATTATAACCATTTTAACACAAGATTCTTTTTATTCTGCTCGAAAGGATACAGAGAACATGAGATTTTAACCTCCCTGGAACAGATCATTGGCATGGCAAGTTCCGTCTCCTGCCTCATATTTTGGACACAGAATTTTCTCCTTAATTTTGTGGGTACAAAGAAGGAGATCTAGGAAGAACAGCAGAAAATGATGGGGTGGAGAGGCCCTGCTCTAAGGAGGTCGGGAAGGCTCTCCTCAAGGCTTTTTGCCTTAAATATACTTCACAAGTCTGAATTTTTTCACTTCAAACCCAACCAGACGGGCGCAGCAAACAAACTCCGCAGTTAATTTTGTGGGAGTGGTGGAAAAATGAGTTAAAAAATTGAGTTGAGCCTTCCTGAGTTTCGCTTCTCTCTTAGTTGTGGGAAAAGTATGGATATTAAGAAAAAAACAAAAAACAAAACAACAAAAAAAAACCCCAAAAAAACCCAACAACAACAACAAAACAAACCAAACCAAAACAACTATTTTTGGGAGCTGTAGAGCGTTGCTCATGAGGCATCCACATGGAAAGCTGGGCTGGTGGGGCCAGGGTTATTTTCCTCACGGAATTTCCAGAATGAGTGACTCCCATCCTCCCCTCACAGCCGAGTCCAGAAAAAGGCACAGAGGGAGCTTGCCAGGGTCCCAGCGGGCACAACGCTGATCCTCAACGCTGATCCTTCCACCGCTGCTTCGTCGAAGTTGCACAGGTCGGAGTAACAGCAGGCGACGGGACGTGTCACCCCGATGCCGTACACGTCGGAGGGGACGCAGCTGGAGGCGCACATCTTGGTGACCGTCGAGACTCCCGTGAAGGGGTAAACTGCGGCAAAGGGGAAAAAAAAAAAAAAAAAGCAGGAGCAGTTAGGACTGGGGGAAAACAGAGGAGAGGATCGCCCGTTCTCTTTCGTCTTCTGACCGGGAGTTGGTGTCGTAGAAATAGAGGACGACTTGGGTTGGAAAAAACCTTAAAAATCATGGAATTCCACCCCTCTGCCATGGGCAGGGACACCTTCCACTATCCCAGGTTGCTGCAAGCCCTGTCCAACCTGGCTTTGGACACTTCCAAGGATGGGGAAGCCACATCTCCTCCAGGAAATCTCTGCTAGGGCCTCCTCACCCTCACAGGGAGGAATTTCTTCCTAATATCCAGTTGAAACTCACCCTCTTCAGGTTTAAAGCCATTCCCTGTTTTCCTATCACCACAAGACCTGGCAAGAGGCTAAAATCTTGTTTCTGAGCGTTAATTAACCAGAAGCTTGCACTCACCGAATATTCCCTCACACAAACACTGCTTCCCACAACAGCAGGAGAGCTGGCGCTCCCACGGGAGTTCTTTCCCACATTTAAGTGGAAAGAGGAACCAGTCTCCACGCCAGCACTGTCAAAACACTGATTCCCATGAAAAGTATGGATAAAGAAGGAATTTTCCTTACCTTCCTCCAGGGAATACATCGTAGTCTTGCACATGATCTCAGTCTCCGTGCAGTTCTCAATTGTCTGGCACTTCTCAGCTGGGGTCAATTCCCTGCACGTGTAACACTGCAAGGAGTGTCCTGGGAGGAGGGAAAACAGGAGGATGGAAGACGTGAGGATGGCCTCAGAGTGGATCCTGTCTGTGCCCCTCCAGGTATCTCTCGGGAGGGATTTTCCAAAATAATCATGCTGAGAATGGGAATGGAATAACAGAACGTGTTCGGACTGATGGGAATGAGAAACACAAAGGTCTGGTGGCCAAAGCACAGCCTCAGGTTGGGCTCAGACCCCTCATGATGAGTCAAACAAGACACAGCCACAGACGCAGGAGGCCCTGTGACACAGGAACGAGCTTGGGCTGGTTTATTTCTCTGTTGTCCCGACCTAACTCTCTCCTTGACTTCAGTAGAGTGTCAGAAAGAGATCCCAGACTCCCAAACTCCCAGAATCACAGAATGGGGGAGGCTGGAAGGGGTCTCTGGAGCTCCACCAATCCAATCCCTGCCCTCAAGCAGGACCACCTAAAGCCTCTTGTCCAGGACTATCTCCAGGTGGGGTTTTAATATCTCCAAGGATGGAGATTCCTCAACTTCCTTGGGAAACCTGCCAGTGCTCAGTTAACCTCACAGTCCTAAAGTGTTTCCTGGTGTTTCCTTCATTTCAGTTTGTGTGCTTTGCCTGGTCCTGGCACTGGGAATCACTGAAAGGAGCCCAGCTCTGTCCTCTTCGCTCTCTCCCTTCAGGAATTTACAGACATTTATAAGATTCCCAATTTGAACCCTCACTTCTCCAGCCTGAGAAGTCCCAGCTTTTCCTCAGGAGAGAGAGGTCCACCCAGCCCATGCCTCCACTGCTTGTCCATTAGGATCTTGGAACAGGTTTCCTAAAGAGGTTGTGGACCCCCTCACACCCAGAAGTTTTCAAGGCCAGGTTGGATGGGACTTGGAGGAAGCCTAGGATAGTGGAAGGTGTCCTTGCCATGGCAGGGGGGTGGAACTGGCTGGTCTGTAGGTCCCTTCCAACCCAAACCATTCCCTGATTCCATGATCTCATAGGAGAGAGCACCAGAGTTCTTCCTGAAGTCCAGGTAGAAAGGATCCACAGCTCACCCCTTGTCTACCAGGTCAGAAATCTGAAATTATCACAGAAATTTGCTAGCTTGGTCAGGTTTGTCCTCTTGGTGAAGGATCTGGATACACAAAAACGTCGGACTTGGACGTGAGTTGCTGCAGTGAGAGTTTCCTCTGGTGCTGTCGACTCTGCCAGCTCTTCCCAAAGGCTGTCCCAGACAGAAGGAATTTGTCTCCATCAAATTCACTGAGCCTCGAGAACGAACTGAGCACAACCCTTCCCCTTGTGCTGAAATTCTGGGTTTGTCAGAAGGATGTGTGAGGGGTTCTTTTAGATCGTGGAACAGTTTGTGTTGGAAGGGACCTTAAAATCTTCCAGTTCCACACCCCTGCCATGGGCAGGGACACCTTCCACTATCCCAGGTTGCTCCAAACCTTGTCCAACCTGGCCTTGGACACTTCCAGGGATGGGGACAGCCACAGCTTCTCTGGGATAGCCTGTGCCAGGGCCTCACCACCCTCAGAGAGAAGAATTAAACCAGACAGCAGCCCCATGGGTGAATTGCATGAATTTCAAGGTCTGCTCTAGGCAGAGACCACAGACACAAAATTTGTTATTCAGGACTCCAAATCCATCCTGAGCCAGCTCCTCCTGCCTTGTCCCTCACTACTTCTGAGAAATTCCTCATCCCTGCTAAGCTGTAAAGCCCTTGAGAGCTGCAGGTGCTTCTCAGCTCCTACAACCACAGAATAACCACAGCCCAAATCTTTCAGTGCTTAAAGTCTTCTGAGATGGAGAAACACTGGAGAAAACCACTGAAGAACCCAGGTTGTTGTGACACAAAGCACTCCAAGCTGAAGATATCAAATCAAAACAGTGTCTGGTGTTTCCTATCACCAAAAAAATCTATTTTTCAACAAGTTTTTCAGGGCATTTTGCTCTCTGTGGGTTTTTCTGAGGAACCCAACATTTGATTTGGGTCCTCTCCTCTAGGTGCTCTCTTCCACGCTCCAGCAGACACCTCACAGCGTGTGCCACAACCACACCGATGTATTTTGGTGCCATCACACCCCAGCAGCCCCTCTTTGGTCTGGGAAGCCCTTGTCACCCTGTCTGTGTGGCATTCCTGCCGAAATTCCTTTAAACCTCACTAAAAAGGAGAAATCGTTCAGCCCCTCCCAGCACAGCCACAACGGGGTGTCAGCAGGCTCAGGCAAACAAGTCACCCTGTGAAAATAAACATCATCCTAATTAATGAGCCAGAAAAAGCCCTTTTTTAAACAAACGCAGCAATTTTCCTGCTAAAGCAAACTTGATTCTCCTGCTTTGCCCATTGTGACCCGGTGCTTTGTTTGCACTAATTCCACATCTGACAGTTGCGAAATTCATCTTTAGGAGGAAGCATCATTCTTAGTCTCACATTTCATGATGCTGGACAAATCCAACCCCGCAGGATTTGTGTTCCTCTCTGAAAAGAAAGACAAACAAGCCACCGCCTGTTTCTCCCCTGCAGAGTCTGCTCAGCAAGGAGGGGGGACCGAAAATGTCCTTGCACAAGAGAGAAATAAATTGGAGTTAAAAAATCCTAACACAGCTCCACAGACAGGCACAGATAAAATCAGACCCGGCACTGTCCGGATTTGAGGATATCCCAAGGAACACTCACAGGTCCTGGACTGATACCCCTGGTGAAGTATCTTGGACATCCAGGAGAACACCAACAAATCTTGGGATCATCAATTTTTTGTCCAAGAAACGGGTGTGGTGTTAGAAACCAGGGATGGAAAGGGTGGAGGGAGGATCACAGAATCATGGACTGGAATCCCAGAATGGTTTGGGTTGGAAGGGACCTTTGTGATCATGGAATTCCATCCTCTGCCATGGGCAGCAACCCCATCCACTGGACCAGGCTGCTCCAAGCCCTGCCCAACCTGGCCTTGGACACTTCCAGGAATGAGCAACCACAGCTTTTGGGGGTAACCTGTTCCAGTGCCTCACTTTGATCTTTAGGGTCCCTCCTAACCCAAACCATTCCATGATTCTATGATAAACATCAACCCTGGAGTATCTGGGCCACCAGCAGTGTCCCGACCCATCTTTCCCATTTCTAACGACTAAAATTGGATAAATCCCACATGTCACATTTTTGGAGAGCTCCCACACACGCAGCATGGAACTGACACCCAGGGCTAAGTACTAAAAAAGGTACAGAAAGTTAAAAATAATGTTAAAAAAAAAAAAAAAGAGGGAGAGTGAGATGGAGCACGAACATGGAAAAAGTGAGAGTGGGAATTTGCATTAAAGGAATGACACGGTTCAATCACACTCTGCCTTGTGAAACTCCCTAAAGAGCCTGACAATCCCAATCACACCATCACCACCCTGAAGGTGTGGAAATATTCCAAAGACAGATTATTTTTTTTTTTCCGAGAACTGCCTGAAGTCAGAGAGGTGGTTTTCAGAGGGAACAGGGCGCATCCTACCCCATCACACTGCATCTCCTGAAGGAGTCTGGATAAATCCCAGCAGAAACTCACCCAAATCCACGCAAGTGGCAGCAGCCAACAGAAGAGGCAGAAACACCTTCATCTTGCACAGCCCTCGTTGTCCGGCCACTGTGTTGTCACCGCTCCTCACCGATGTCACAGGTCCTGGTGCTTTGCCATGCACCGATTCCGCCCCCAGATCCAAATCTACAGGAAAAACGACTCTCATTGAGCTATATACGAATTGAAGGAGCTCCAAAGCAGGTACCACCTCTTGCTATTTCGTCATCTCTTTTCATGTTCCTTGGAGAAGAAAACCTGTTTTGGCAGGGTAGACAATGGCTGGGTTTTGTTAAACCTGGTGTTTTGTGTACGAGCAGGATGTGGAAGGCCGGGGGCGTTAAATAATCCTGGTGTCCAGGTCTTGTCTTGCAGTTTGGGGATATTTCCTCTCTTTTTTTTTGGAGTGTTTTCAAGAAATCCTGGGTTAAAAAAAAAAGCCTTGGTGGGTGTGAAAATCAAGGAATTGAACCGCACGGATTTTTCTCCTGTGTGTTTTCACCTTTAGTGGGGTCCAGAGTTTATTGGGAGGAGGAGGATCACAGAATGGTTTGGATTGGAAGGGATCGTCTCATTCCAAACCCTCTCCATGGGCAGGAACACCTTCCACTATCCCGGGTTGCTCCAAGCCCTGTCCAGCCTGGTCTAGAAGTGGAAATTTGACTTTCAATCCCTCATTCACTGGAAAAAGCATGGAGGACTGAGAAAAAGACAGGAATTGGACCCGGAAGTTTTGGGTCAAAGGAATCTCTCAGGCTCATTATCCCAAGGAAGAATGGAATGGAGAAGTCCCTCTGCTCTGAGCCAGCCCATTCCAAGTGTGGTTGCAAGCTCGTGACTTTTTTTGCTTCCCAAACACTTTTCCCATTCCCAACCCTGCTGGATTTTCCTGTACCTCAGGCCAGCTCCGTGCTAGGAAATCCTCCTGCAATGTGGGACGAGCAAGTCTAAGTGTGGAATTGCAAACACTGGGAAGGAAGAGCCTTTTGGTGGCTAGGCTGGGCACCCTCCCAGCACAGAATTTATTAAGGAATGGGGAAAAGAATTTACAGAATTTACTAAGGAATGGGGAAAAGCCGAATCCAAGATGGTGTTGGAGATATCCCCGCCACCTTCGTTATTCCACCATTGAAGGAACTTTATTCAGGGTCTTTCACCTGAGCTCCTGGAATCATAGAAGCAATAAGGTTGGGAGAGATGTCAGGATCATCACGTTCAGAGTCAAACCAGCGCCACCACCACATTCTCCGCTAAACCCTGTCCTCAAGTGCCACATCCACAGGTTTTTTTGAGCACTTCCAGGGCTGTGACTCCATCACTACCCTGGAGCCTGTTCCAGCACCTGACAACCCTTTCTGCGAAGAAATTCTTCCTAATATCCAATCTAAACTTTCCCTGGTGCGACTTGGGGCCAATTTGTCTCGTCCCGCCTTGGATGCCAAAAGTTTTTCTAGGAATACTGGATAAAATATCCAATCACCTTCTGTCCAAACCTAAAGCTCCACAGTCATGGAATGGGTTGGGTTGGGAGGGAATTTAAGGACCATCCAGTCCCAACCTCCTGCCATGGGCAGGGACAACTTCCACTATCCCAGGCTGCTCCGAACCCCGCCCAGCCTGGCCTTGGACAATTCCAGGTGTGGGGCAGCCACAGCTTCTCTCAAAATCCATTCCAGAGCCTCCCCTCCCTCACAGGGAAGAACTTTTCCCTAATATCCAATCTAAAAGTGGTCTCAGCATTTCAGCAAGCCCTGTTGCTTTTCCAAGCACCACTTCTGGGTGATTTCCATCCTCAGGAATTCCGACGGATTGTTTTCACAGTTGCCTCTCTAATACAGTAATTACGTGGATTATGAGAGCTAAGCAGTTATTTCCAGCCCCAAAGAATTACCTAGGGAAAGACATTTAGGTATATTCCAGGTCTGGCATTCCTCGTGTTCAGCAGAAAAATGTTATAATCCTATTAAAAAGGCTAAATCCTCTGCCTGTGTTAGCTTTGTTCGCAGGGAAAACAAAAGAAAAAAAAAATGGGTGGGGTGTGGCTTCTGGTTTCTGGTGTTAAGTGGCCTCAAACAATATGTGTTAAATGACTGGTTTCACCTGCACAGCTGAAATGTGATCTTCCTCGCCTCAGAAAATCTTGGATGGAAGAATCTCTACTACCGCCCTGCTCTAAATCCCGTTCCTTCCTTCACTCTGGAGTGTGGTTTGGGGGGGGGGTGTCAACACACTTTGTTTATGGTTTCAGTTGATATTATCTGAGTCCTGAAACGTTTCCTCTTTTACGCACACCCTGTGCTGCTGCTTTGCAGGGCTGGCAACTCACCAAAAAAAATTATGACGAGAACTAATGACAACATTCAAATATTGTTTTGTTGAATTCCTTTTAGCATTTCGTAGGAAACCACAACCTGTTCTATTGGAGGGGGATTCCCACTAATTACATTTAAATAAATAAATAAAAAAAGACATACAATCTGCATAGATCTGCCCCGTCACAAGATGGATTTAAAAAAAAATGTTTTAGTCTATCTGTTCAAAGGGAAATTAATACAACTCTCTAATGCAACAACTCTCGCACTTCAGATGAGTTTGTTGTCATAAATAAAAGTGAAAGTTCAGCCAAATGTTTACTTCCAGCCTGGGAATCCCACGCCAAACTCTTTTCCCGTCCCACCTCACCAGCTGAGGCAGTCTCAGGGTGGAGGCATCCTCATCAGACCTGCCTCACTTGCATCCAGCCTGGAAATCTCCAAATCCCACAACTTCCCCGGCTGCCCAGTTGCATTGCAAATCCTCAAATTCCCCATCCACCTCCAGGGCAGAGTTTCAGGGGCCAAGGGCTGCAGGCACTGGGAGCCTCCTTGACTTAATTATTTTGAACTCTCAGTACTCATTACTCTAAACAGCTCTCGTTGTGTCTCCCATGAATCCCAAATTTCCGGAGCAGGCAGATGCAGGAGTGAAAGATGGGGTAGGATTTAAGGGTGGAGAGGTGCTGACATGACGCTGCCATGTGCTAATGCTCAGCTTTTGTTAGGAGAGACTTAAAGATCATCCCGTTCCAGCCCTTCCCACGGGCAGGGACATCTTCCTCTATGCCAGGCTGCTCCAGACTCGTCCAACCTGGCCTTGGATACCTTCAGGGATGCGGCAGCCACTGCTTCTCTGGGAATTCCATTGCAGCCCCTCACCACCCTCACAGGGAAAGATTTCTTCCCAATATCCCATTTAACCTTACCCCATTCCTGTTTAAAACTGTTCCCCCCTTGTTCTGTCCCTCCACCCCTTTTCCAAAATCCCTTTCCAGCTCTCCTGGAGCCCCTTCAGGCACTGGAAGGGGCTCTGAGCTCTCCCTGGAGCCTTTTCTTCTCCATGCTGGACATTCCCAGCTCTCCCAGCCTGGCTCCAGAGCAGAAGGGCTCCAGCCCTTGGAGCATCTCCGTGGCCTCCTCTGGCCTCACTCCAGCAGCTCCAGGGTCAGGGATGAGAGGCACTCACAGAAGCAGCAAGGATGGATTACTCTGAGCGCCGAAGATGCCAGGGATTAAATCACCATGAATTTCACCTCTGGGACATCACAGTCCCCACCTGTCCCTCGCAGAAAACAAAATTCTCCGGAGCTGAGATTCTTGCACCAGGAAGAGAGGAATTAAACAGGTATCCCTGCTCTTCTCCATCTCCTCCATTGATGAGGAATATTTTTAAAAGCTAAAAGAGAATGCTGGAAAAGCAAAGTAAAAAATAAAGAATGCCAAGCCTGACTCTGGCCTATCCCTATGAATAACGAGTCAGGAATCCAACCCTGCAGCTCTCTTAGAGCCATTTTCACTAAGGCACCACTCATTAGCTCATTAGTCACAGCAGCCTTATTCCTCCTAATTGATTTTACTACAATCCCCTACAAGGTATGGCCAGGATCCAGCGTGTCTTTGCCTGGCTTGAAAAACCATTACACCGGCACAGCTTTGGAGACACTTCATCCCTCTCCCAAGCCTCTGGAGCGTGTAAAGGTCAGGTGATTCCCATAACTGGGCTTCTGGAAGGTGCCCTCGGGGAAAGAACCTGTGTCCCCTCGGTGGGACAAGCCAGAGGCTCGGAGGACGCAGCTGAGCTGAGTTGTGGCTTTCACACCTGGGAGCAGGAGGGTTTGACGCCGACTGGAGCTGCAGAGGGACGCAGGAAGTTTGGCAGCTCTCTCCACGCTCGCTTTCACCTCGGCACTGAACTGGGAATGGTTTGGGTTGGAAGGGACCTTCAAAATCATCTCGTTCCAACCCCCTGCCATGGGCAGGGACACCTTCCGCTGTCCCAGGCTGCTCCAAGCCCCCTCCAGCCTGGCCTTGCAGGGATGGGGCAGCCACAACTTCTCTGGGAATTTCAGGGCCTCACCACCCTCACAAGGAGGAATTCCTTCCCAATATCCCATCTAACGCTGCCCTCTGGCAGTGGGAAGCCATTCCCTGTGTCCTGTCCCTCCAGCCCTTGTCCCAAGTCCCTCTCCAGCTCTCCTGGAGCCCCTTCAGCCACTGGAAAGGGGCTCTGAGCTCTCCCTGGAGCCTTCTCTTCTCCAAGTGAACACCCCCAGCTCTCCCAGCCTGGCTCCAGAGCAGAAAGGCTCCTTGAAGCATCGTCTGGGTCTCNAGGCTCCTTGAAGCATCGTCTGGGTCTCCTCTGGACTTGCTCCA
>WBMY01009146.1:472-41039 GCA_013397315.1 Donacobius atricapilla
GCCCAGTTTAGGCTGCGTCCCCCATTGGCACGTTCAGAGCCCAGCACCCCAAACCACCCTCATTTATCGCCCCCACATCGCATCCAGGCGTTTTTCCAGTCCCTGGGCAGGAAACCTCCTGCCAAGGCAGTGCCTGGCTCACATTTTGAGGTTCGAGAGCAGCTTTGAGATTTGTGTCAGGACCCCTTGGGAGAGGGTCTGGGTCTGGAGCCTGGGGCCAGGTACCAGAGAATTCAGGGCAGCCCTGCCCGTGTCCCTGCACGTTTCACATCCCACAGCCTCAGCCTGGCCCGCGGTGGGGTTTGGTTCGGCGCCCACACCCCCCCAAACACCCCAAATCGCCAGGAGCCAAGTGGAAAATGCAATATAAGCAATAAAAGCCGGCTCAGGCTTTTTTTTTTTTGTACTCCAATTCGTGCAAACGGCGTGATAAACTCCCGGAGAATTCGCACATTCCGGGGTTTGTTTTGGACGTTCCTCTCAGAAAGAGCCATCAGTACTCGATAATGACACCACTTTCCCTTGAAAATAAGTCCCGGTAATGAAAGGCCTGGATCCTCCAGTCAAAAAAATTATGTTTATAGGCCTCTTTCCATAAGCAGACTTCAGCATGTGAGAGGATATGGATGTGGGATTGAACTCCTTTTCATTTGGTGTAATAGTCAATAATGGCTAATCACATATTGCATTTTTACTTGGGGGAAATGATCTCATTATATCAGTTTTTGATCCCCCATGATTCTTGAGAGCCAGTAAATGAGAAGGTTTCCAAGTGAGTAACCGCGTTCTTGATGAAACTGATTTCTTTTTATATAATCCCATAAAGGACATCTCTCCTCATATTCGTGGTGAGCACTGGGTAATATCCAGTGTTTCATCATTAGCCAGCCTAAATGGACATTCATTGGATTAACATTATCATGTTTAAATTTCTCCTGCAAAATAATACATTAGAGATCATTGCTGGAGTTTTTGCTCCAAGGCACTACTGCTGGTAATCAAAATCTCATTAAAAGGAATTCATATATTCCGTAGCCCAAAGGATCTCGGTTTCATTCCTTCCCCTGTCCCTGGGCCTCCCGTGCTCTGATTTATTTGGGTGTTTTACCGAAGGAAAAGCTGCCCGATTTGCCTCTTTTAAGAGCAAGTGTCAGAGGTACAAATGGAATTACACGCCAAGTTGTTTACATACGCTCAGGAGCTTTGGGGAAAAAAATTCCCTTCTCCCTTTTTGCTAATTCCAATCCAGCTTTTAAAGGAATGAGAAGTTTTTTGTGAGGCACTGCTGCGATGTATGGTCAGGTGAGAAGATCTTTTGACAGTGCAACCAGTTTGGCTGGAGGGTAACAGCTTCAGAGAGGTGTCGGCCTCATAACCGCCTTTTCTTCTGCTTTTGCCTCTCCAACAAAACTTCTTTCAAACCACGGAGCTAAAGCTCAAACATCAGTGAGCATCAGTGAGTTCCTTAAGGATAAATGGTATTTCTAGTTAAGAGGTTTTTTTAAAGGCCATCTTCATAAACTGTGGGTAAGCAGGAGGAAACCTTTCTTTTAATGGCACCATTCGTAGTTTTGTCCTTAAAAAAGTTGTTTCAGGTGAAATCGTTCTCCTCCCTTCCTTTGCAGTTGATTGGAGGTTGTTTTTTTCTGATATTACTGGGAACTTTCACACACAGAGAATTTTTTTACATTTCTCTACCCAGCTGCTCCATCACCATGATGTATGGGTGCTGCTGCTTGGCTGGATTACTGGTATCAAAGATCTGAAAGGAAAATATTTTCCATTAAATCCACTGAACCTTCTTCTGGGAAAGAAGTTGAGTATTCTCATGATGACTTCTATTCCCTTTTTTTTTTTTTTTGTTAATTTTAATCACATCTCAAATAGGCTTCATTTCTTCATTTGATCTCAGCTACCTTTGTCCTAAAGCTATTGCTTCTGTTCTTCTTTTTTGTGAAAACAGGGTTTGTGATTTTGGGAAAAACAAAATGAGCTTTTTCTCTCAAGTTTTATTTCACTGCTCTGCGCTTTGCTTGGAAGATTGTAGCTTGAGGACAGAAAGTTACATTGATGTGGGAAGAGGAGGGAGCAAGCTGTAGGAATCCAAATTTTAGAAGCAAATTTTAATTTTGCCTCAATTTCAGTCACAGACAGAATTTGCTTGCCAGAGTTTGTGTTGGTGACAATTACTTTGAAATTCAGAATCACTCCACAGTCCCTCTTGTCTTTTTTTCACCTTCTGAGTTTTGATTTGGAATTGGTGATTACTGAGCTTAGTCAAGCTGCCTTCCCCCTAAATGCCTGCAATTCCGTATTTTATAGTTGGTTTCATGGTCCAGATGCTATTTAGAGCGATATTTATGCTCACAACTGGAGCTGCAAACCCTCCTCCAGCCTCCGGCTAAGGGACAGATGTGCTCAGCCAGATGTTCCGAGGATACAGAGCAAACCACCCCTAAAATAAACCCATGACCTGCTTAGCCCAGCTCCTGCTGCCTGGGGTGCCAGGAGATGAGAGCAGCGATGAGAAATCCTGCCCGAGACCGAGGCTGTTCTTCCTTTTCGCCTCTCAGGGCAGGCCTGGAGCTCATCCTTCCGGGCAGGACACAGAGTGTGAGCAAGCGCTTTCTCCCCGAGACTGAGGCTGGTCTTCCTTTTCGCCTCTCAGGGCAGGCCTGGGGCTCATCCTTCCAGGCAGGACACAGAGTGTGAGCAAGCGCTTTCTCCCTGGGACCGAGGCTGTTCTTCCTTTTCGCCTCTCAGGGCAGGCCTGGGGCTCATCCTTCCAGGCAGGACACAGAGTGTGCCCCCGCGCTGCCCACCGGGACAGAGCTGCTGGCACCCCCTGCAGCCCTGCTTGTTCAGCCCGGGAGGTTCTCATTTCGGAAACTCAGTTCTCACAGAGCTTTCTGTAAACAGAGAAGATGTTTCTGTTAATCCTATCTTGTTTTCATTCCTCTTTGGAGGCGGAGACCATTTGGTGTCTCTCTGTGCTGGCCAATGTGATTGAATGGGTGTTACTGCTAACACCAATCGGTTTAGCTCTAGGACCGGGTATATAAAGAGGTTAAATTGTGAATAAACTCAGTTTCAGCCTCCTGACAAACTCTGGAGTCGTGTGGTGTGATTTTGTGTCCTACAGTGACAATCCCCTGCCCTCAGAGGGAGCTGAGTGTCCCCCTGTGACCCCACAAACACCAACTGCGGTGCCTGGAGCCCCCTGTGACCCCACAAACACAATCTGCTGTGCCTGCAGCCCTGTGTGACCCCACAAATACAAACTGCGGTGCCTGTGGCCCTGTGTGACCCCACAAATACAAACTGCAGTGCCTGCAGCCCTGTGTGACCCCACAAACACCAACTTCTGTGCCTGCAGCCCTGTGTGACCCCACAAACACCAACTGCGGTGCCTGCGGCCCTGTGTGACCCCACAAACACAAACTGCTGTGCCTGCGGCCCTGTGTGACCCCACAAATACAAACTGCGGTGCCTGCAGCCCTGTGTGACCCCACAAATACAAACTGCTGTGCCTGCAGCCCCCGGGGTCCCTCCCTGACCGGACCACCCTGAGATGTGAAGCCAATCTTTGGCTGGATCACAGCGCCCCTTGGAGCCCTGCAGGTTGAGAATTTCAGACTTTCTGTGCTAAAAGGCACCGACCCTCAGGCAGGCACCGCGTTTGACCTGAGGGCATGGAACAGGCCTCCGAAATTGGGTGATGGCAGCGGGGCTGGGGAGCTTGGATAGTGTTGTGTGATCTCACAGGGTAAAAAATGTAGAATTTAAGGTTTTAGTGCATAGTAATATATGGGGTAAGGTGGAGGATTTGGGGCGTTGTCTGGGTCCTTCTTCTTCACCTTCTTCTTCTTGGTTTCAGGTGTTTTTATCTAATTGGGTGAAAAAGGTCCGTATTGCAGGCCTTGGGTGGTCATTATTGGGTCAAAAGTATAAATAAATAGGTGTCAACTCGTTATTGGGTGATTAGCGCTTAAATAACCTTGGGAAGAGTTGGAGGCATCCATTTTACCTCCATTTTCTAACTTGATAGAGCTCACAGCTCGTGAGGCTGCAAATAGATAAGAATTAAAAACACTGAGTCCGAACACAGAACTGTGACTCTGGTGTATTAATCCCGGCTCTAACAGGAAGAAAAGAAGATAAGAAACCCACAAGCACCCCCTGAAGACAGAAAACTGGGGAGAATGTTCATGTATCAGAGGTGGAGCTTGCACTGGGGCCCACTTTGATACCAGGACTTTCTGCTTTCAGCTGAAAATGCTTTCCTCTCTCCACACCAGCGGGAAAAAACTCCTGAATTCTAATGAACTTAATGCCTGGATGCCCAAATGATACCGCGATTCTGTGAGAAAACCATTCCCCTCCCAGCCCCTCAGCACCCCAGCATGAACATCCCCGGGCACAAATTTCCTGCAATATTCCAAACCTCTCAGTGGAGGCAGAGTGCAGTTGTGGATTATTTGTGTTGCAAAGGGAAAGGAGGTGATGAACAACGAGTGAGGGAGACCAAGCTGCCTTGTAAAGACCTCGGGGTGCTCACAAGCTCAGCAGCAGAACAAGGTAAATGTGATTTGTGCCTTTCTCCCAGTAACTAAACCTCACTTGCTGGCGCACAGCGCAAAGTTCAGCCCAGCAGAGCAACCTCACTCCCACAAATCCAGGGAGCAAAAGCTACGGCGGGAAGAATCCAGCCTGCCCACGGGAAATATCCCACCCTATGGCCTGCTCCTCCCTTCCCTGTCCCTGTGTCCCACAGGTACAGGCTGGCCAAAATGCCGTTTGATTTTTTTTTTTGTCACCCTCATCCTCAGCCGTTTCTTCATGGCCGAGCACAGAGCCAGGAATATGATTAACTGTGAAATCTAATATATGTCAATTTATCTGCTGCTCGCTGCTTGTAGCATATTGTGAGTAAAAGTGTAAAGCCCCTCATTTTTTTCCATCTTTCACTCGTGTCAGAAATGCCAGATTCCTGAGCTCTACAGTCAGAGGGAAAATAACTGAAATGTCCTTTCCTGGATCAATCCTGTCTCTGCTGACACGGCAAGATGTCACAAAACCTGAAGATGAAAAATTGCTTGCTGCACACAACAGCAAATTATTACCGGTCCAAAGAGTGCAGCCAAATCCTGCAGGTGCTACTCAAATCTCCATCAGCTCCATCAGAGCGCAATCCAGGGATCCACAGGCTCTGCTCTTCCCATCCTGCCGCCTCCACAAGGGGTTTGCAGCACCAGAGCACAGAGGAATTCACCCCTGGGCACCGGGAAACAAAACCAGTAGAGCCCAGAAAAAAGAGGAAACCAAACCAGTGTGGTCTCTCAGAGGAGAGCTGATCAAACCTCATTGTTGGGATTTCTGAACGTGTCTCAAGTGGCCTAAACTGCTTCCCACTGAAGTAATTTCTACCCCATTAAAGGTAAAATCCACTCATTTGGTTTGAGCAGCTCCAGTTGAAAGCCTGGCACTCCTGAGGGGCCTGTCCAAGGCTGAGGGTCACCCCTGACAGACCCATGATGGGAATTTTCTTTATTTTATTGTCTATTTATCTGGTGTTGCAGCCTGCTGAGGCCTCGCCAGGATCAGAGTCCCACTGTCCACAAAGAAAACCACGCAGACACTTTTATTCTCCTGGGTTTTCTACCTAAACACCCAGGGACAGGAGAAAAGGAATTATTTATTATTTTTATTATAATTATTATTATCCTGATTTTGCAGGTGGCAGCTGAAGGTGGCACCCTGTGTGAAGTGCCCATTCCAGTGCTTTAGGAAAACAACACATTTTCCTTTCCAGGATTGTTCTCTCAAGATATCTGAGACACTTGGGGAAAAAAAGAGCACTTGTGGTACAAATATGTCAAGGCTCAATTTTGCTTCCAGTAAAGACTGAATCCAGAGAGGGCAGGAGTGAGTTTGGAATTGTAAAAACAGCAGAAAACCCCAATAAAACCCCAAGTGAGCAATTTATAAGTCCAACTCATAACTCCATGCAGCAACTTGCCAGCCACTGATAATATTTTCTCAGTTCTTTGGTTTTCATTTATTTTTGATTTGCCCAGCACCACGAGGTAAATAAGTTTGGTTAGTGAAGGACAATGCACAAGGAAAGCTGTGTACCTAAAAATCAGCAATGAATTTAATCACTTGTTCTCTGCTCCTTCAGCCAAGGAATAATCAAGTGCAGACGAATTCATTGAGTAGCTTTGGATTTATATTAATAAAAGAGAAAAGCTCGAAAGCTTTCCTGCATCAGAATCACCTTAGCACGGGGTCAGCACTTGTGCCAGCCTGTCACATCCCCGCCTTCCCTCACCTGTCCTGACTTAGGGGTTATTTATTAAATGGCAAAGTTCTCCACAGGAGCTTGTGGCCCTTGTTGAGAAAATGTTTCTCCCCATTTCGACTGCTGGAGAGTTGGAAAAAAAATCAATTGTTTACGTTATCAGGCAGAACATTTTCAATTTTTTTTTAGCTGTAGAACGCTGTGTGACTTTTCCAAAGAGCGAAAAGAATAAAAGGTTTTCTGTCACTTAATAAAACTACAGAGCCTCTGCCTGTTAGCTTTCTACTGGGCCTCCCTCTCAGATCCTTGAGAATTCTGCCTGGAGAATGGCAGCCAGCCCGAATCTACACGAAACTCCTATTTAAATATGACATTCAAAGCCAGCCTGAGATGTGACAGGTATACAAAACAGCACCTCCGAGGTTTTGCCCAAGAAGCTGAGCCAAACCTTTTTCTGGAATTGAAAAAGGCTTGGTGTCTCAGTTTTGATGCTCTGTTCACAGGTCTTTGGGATAGGAAGCACATTCCCTGAAATTCCCTGGGGAATTTTGAAGTATCAGTTTCTGTATTTATACAAATATTGTTTATAATGTGTCCATAATATACCACCAATAATGTCATAGAAATAATATTTATAATATTATTTATTAGATGATAAAGGTTCTGTGTTTATTTTTTTTGCTTGGACACTTTTTTGATGGTGTTTGACTACAACAGAAATATCTGAATAGCATCTTGTCATCACAGGGCTGGAATGATCCTTGGCCAAGACAAGGAATTTTCCTAACCTGAGTTAGGTTTAAAGTCCTGCATTTTTGGGGTCACGAGACTGAAAACTGGTGCAAACACTGGATGATACAAGCCTGGAGTAAGGGAGGTCACTGCCAGGTGTTTCTGCAGCCATTTCAAACAGGAAAACCTCAGAAAAAACCATCTCAAAGCTCTTGCAGTGATGCCTTGGGATTTTAGCTTTTATATTTTTCATATAAAACATGAAAAGTAAAACCCACCTGGTTTTAGGTAGTCCTGAGAAGGCATCAGCAGGATTCCCCAGGGTCCCAGCAAACACTCCAGGAGGGTCTGGGAGCTAAAGTGCAATCCTATTTCTTTAATTCAAACTGCATTTAATGAGTTCCCCTATTAGCACATGGACACGGGCGTGAAGATTTTGAAGGATGTGTTGTATGAATTTACCTGATCACTCCGAATCCATCCATAAGAGGACAATAACTTAAAGAAGGCGTGTCAAAAATTAGAGTTGATGATGGGACCTGGTTAGATAACCCCGTTTGCCAGCTTTGACCTCAGCCAAACCTTCCCTGGGAAAAGGAAAGAATTTGGGGCAAAAAGCTGGAATTTGGGGCTGAAAATCTGGTTATCTCACTCCTGGTTAGATAACCCTCTTTGCCAGCTTTGACCTCAGCCAAACCTTCCCTGGGAAAAGGAAAGAATTTGGGGCAAAAAGCGGGAATTTGGGGCTGAAAATCTGGTTATCTCACTCCTGGTTAGATAACCCTCTTTGCCAGCTTTGACCTCAGCCAAACCTTCCCTGGGAAAAGGAAAGAATTTGGGGCAAAAAGCGGGAAAGTGACTGCTGGAGATGGGCTGGTGATGCAGTTGGCATGCAGGAGGTGCAGCTGCAGCAGCAGAGCATTTCTTGCATGGAACAGGCTCAGGAATAAAGGTGCACATCTTCAGAGGGAAGGACACAGCCTGTGCTCCTCTGCCACGGGATGAGGCTGACCTTGAGCACGGGGGAAAAGCAAAACGCGGCGATGTGCCAGAGATGATGAATGGGGGAGAAAGGAGAGCTCTCTGCAGGCAGCATCGGGGACCAGGCAGGGGGAACTGTGGAAAAGTCCCCGAAGGCATCAGTGCCCAGGGGAGCGCAGAGCAGGGCCGGCCCCGGGGAAGATCCCTGCTCCTTTCCTCTGCAGCCCATCCATCACCCCTCCAGAGGAGCTCCCCGGGGCTCCTGCCCAGGCTGGGATCTGAGCAGCGAGGCCAAACAGGATAACAAGGTAAGGAAACCTCAAAATGCTCTCAGGGCGGAGAGGAAACGGGAGATATTCTGCTTTGGAAAAGAGACTGAAGTGTGGATTCTCTCACCTCGGTGCGGATGGGCGCTGCTGCCTGCCACCTCATAAAGTGATCACAGAGCTCCTGGAGCCCCCAAATCAAAGGCTTTTCCCATCCTGGGACAATGTGGTGGAGTCCCGGGGGGTGGTTCAGAGCTGCCTTGGGGGTGTGGGATGGGAGCAGGACAAGGAGGAGAGGGAATGGTGCTCACTGAGCCACAGGAGCCTGCAGCGTGGCTGATCTGAACCCCACGCGAGGTGTCTCCCTGCAAGAGCCTCTCCCTGAGCGCCAACGAGATCTCTCCGGGGCTTTTTCATTCCCCGCCTGGCAGGTGAGGAAATGGCTGTGAAGAGAACAAGGCAGCAAGGTGCAGCGGGGTGATTGCAGCTCCCAGCTCTGCACCTCCGTGTTTCTGCTGTTCTCTGATGGCTCTGCTTTGTTTCCATTCCAGCTCGGCGCTTGGTACAAACACCAGCTGTGGGGTTTGCCACGGAGCAGCACCTCCAGCGCCTCCTTTCACTCGTGGGGGCCTTGCCTTGCTGCCTGCGGCGGGTTCTGCTCTCAGATGTAATTAATCCTCTCCCAGCTACCTGAACATCCTTGCTAGGCAGAGAACTCAGCCTTGGCTCAAGTTCTATGATGGGCCCGAAAGGATTAATGGGTTTCAGTCGACTTTGGTGCCTTTGTCCCATGGAAATTTCCTCGCACGGATCTCCCCCTGTGCTTTGTTTGCGCATTTATTTCCATTCCCATCCCTCGCTCCCGTACAGCACACGCTTGCGGGCAGTTTTCCATCTGTGCAGGTGACTCCCACGCTGCAGCACCCCCCGTTTCCTCCAGCCCCTACAGAGATGGAATTTTCCCCGTCAATTCTCTCACCAGCACAACCCTTCTGCTGCCCCTCCTCTCCTCGCTAGCACAAGAATGGTGAATTTTGCTGCAAATACCTGCAAAAGCCAATATCTGAGTAATGGGAGAACCGAAGCAAATATTTTTGTCTGCATTAAGGAACTTGAATTCCCCCTGCAGCTGCCTGAACCGTTGACAATCATTACCCTTGTTCCTTCATGCATTGTTTTTGCCAGTGCTCATTATTAATCCCGTTCTTCCTGCTGCTGGATGGATTTCAAACCATCCTGTGCAACAAAGAAAAGTAAATTGAAATTAGCAT
Organism: Donacobius atricapilla; assembly: GCA_013397315.1. Lineage (NCBI taxonomy): Eukaryota > Metazoa > Chordata > Aves > Passeriformes > Mimidae > Donacobius > Donacobius atricapilla. The sequence continues at coordinate 10,024 of WBMY01009146.1, forward strand.
TATCTAAACCCCTAATTAAAGTGGTGTTAATTTTTCTTCAGTGAAAAATTAAAGGGAAAAGTCCCGTTCTCGAAAAAAGAAAATACGTTGTCACATTTTAAAGTCAAAATTAACTATGAATTATGGATCATTTGAAATAAAGCAATGCAGAAGTACCGACCAGGCCTGTATCCAAAGTAAAAATGAATTTATGACAAAGCTGATATTGACCCATCACTTATAAGGTCTGTTAAATTCATCTTAGACTGGGCTTCTTGTGGAAGATGATTTATTAAACAAAGTAATATAAAATGCAATGAAATAGATTAAGTCTCTTTTTGAAATATGGTTGGCCATTAGATCTGGTAAATTTAAGTCTGTTTAAACATGAAATACCACTTCAGCAGATCCTCCAGCTCCCACCTAAACGTGGGGCTGCTAATGCTTAGTATCTTATGGTGAAAAATCTTTGTCAGGAGAAGAGATGGCACTGATGATTTTATTTATTTGGGGGGTTTAAATCAAATCAATCACCCTTAGGCTATCTTGACAAATGCAAATCTTTCCAGAATACAGCTTTGATCTGATTTAGATGCAGAAGTGAGGCAGCTCCTGTCCCACTCAGATGAATGTTTGGGGGAACCAGGGATGGCTGCTGGAGTTTGGGGGAAGCCAAACACAGAGCCAGGCACAGAGGTGGGGGCTGAGGGCTGTGAGGAGGAGCTCCGAGCATCCCTCCCACCTCTTGGAGCCCCGGGCACGGAGGATTTCAGATTTCTGCGCTGGCAGGCACTGACCCCCAAGCTAACGCTGCATTGGACCTTCCAAAGGCTTCCAAAATTGAGTGACAGCGCTGGGATTGTGGGTGTGGAGTTTGGATAGAAGTGTGTGATAGCACAGGGTGCAAAACTTAGAGTTTCAGGGTTTAGAATACAGTAATATATATATAAAGCAAGATGGAGGTTTTAGGGCAGAGGCCAGCCCTTCTTTTTCACCTTCTTCTCCATGGGTCTGGGGGGTGTTTTGTAATTGGGTAGAAAAATCCGCATTGTGGGCCACGGGTGGTTGGTTATTGGATTAAAAGTAAAAATAATTGAGGTGTCATTTCATAATTGGACAGTTCATCCTTAAAAGGCCTTGTAGGGAAAGAGAGAGACAGGAGCCATTTTTAGTTTGTCAGCTAGCAGTGCTGTAGAGCTCAGGGTTTGTAATATAAAAAAGAATTAATAAACATCTGAGTCCAAACAGGAAACACCGTCTGGAGCATTTAATCCCGACCCCGGCAGAAAAGAAGACAAAAACGTGGCACCCACCCTTCCCAGCACCCAGACATCTCCTGCTGGGCTGTGCCAGTGCTCCCTGGGCAAAGCTCCTGTGCATTTCCTGCACAGCCTCGCCTGCATCCGCTGCTGCAGGCACAGGGATTCATTCCCTGAAATAAATCTCTGCTGCCGGGGCTGGAATTCTTTAGAGCCTTGCTTCCCTCCGTGTTCCAACAACAGTAATTCTGCTGTAATGACTCCTGTAAAGATATCATTTGAATAGCGATGTTTTATCAGTTCTACTTTCGCCTGTTTTCCAGAATAATCCATTCTCTTATCTCACTTTTGCTTTTCAGCCTTTGAACATTTCTAAGCCTTAGTGTTTGTGCCTAACACAAAATCTCATGGCCATGGGAGAAGCGGTGCCTTTTTTTTTTTTTTAATTTATTCATAATTAAAAGTCCTGCGTTAGTGACAGTTTCAAATCTGACGCGACATTTTTATAATCTACCTAATATCTCAAAAGGTTTCTCTGCACTGCAGCCTGGGAATTATGCAAATTAAGAAGAGGAGAAAAAAAGCACTGCCTCAGTGTTGTTTAATCATAAAGCTATGACTGAGGAATTACTGTTGCTTTTATGATAGGGAAACGACATTTCAGGGTTTTGCCAAAAAGCAGGCGATGGCTCAGTACATTCTGCACCGCAAGAATTCTCCTTCTCACCCAGATATAATCACAGATCCACTGCCCCTGCAAACATGCCTGGCCTCAGTCCAAAGCTGGTGCTGAAGTTAATAGAAAGATTCTGTAATGGGCCTGGGATCAGGCCCTTTGTAAATATAATTGAGTGTCACCCTTTCCTCCCATTTATTTCCGTGCCTCCCGGCATTTTACCCTGGCAGGACCCGTGGGCACAGCCTGTGCCCAGCCTGCCCTGGCAGGAAGGTGCTAAACGGGCCCTCGGCTCTCTACAGCGACGGCAAATTTGCATTTTGTGTCTCTGCGGTTAATTACCGAATCCTTGTCCCTTTATTGAGCTGGGATTCGTGGTGCAGGGGCTGCCCTGAAATGCGGCACTGAGGAGATCTGTGCATCTCATCCCTGAGTGCAGCTGGGAAATGCAGCCCTGAAATGCAGCCCTGAGATGATCCCTGCATTTCATCCCTGAGTGCAGCTGGGAAATGCAGCCCTGAAATGCAGCCCTGAGATGATCCCTGCATTTCATCCCTGAGTGCAGCCCTGAAGTGCAGCACTGAGATCCATGCATCTCACTTATCCCTGAATGCAGCTCTGAAATGCATCCCTGAGATGATCCATGCATCTCATCCCTGAGTGCAGGCCTGAAATGCATCCCTGAGATCCATGCATCTCACTTATCCCTGAGTGCAGCCCTGAAATGCATCCCTGAGGTGATCCATGCATCTCATCCCTGAGTGCAGCTCTGAAATGCAGCACTGAGATCCATGCATCTCACTTATCCCTGAGTGCAGCCCTGAAATGCATCCCTGAGGTGATCCATCCATCTCATCCCTGAGTGCAGCTGTGAAATGCAGCCCTGAAATGCAGCCCTGAGATGATCCATCCATCTCATCCCTGACTGCAGCCCTGAGATGCAGCCCTGAGCAGATCCATGCATCCCGCTTGCCCCCGAGTGCAGGCTCGCCGTGGCAGAGGCAGGCACAGGCAGCACAGCCTCCCCGAGAGCTGCGGCTGCAATAAATGACCCAGGTTTGGGGGCACTGGCGCTGGTAGCTCAGTCACCTCCATCGCCCGCCGCAGGGTACTGAGTTCTGCTTCTGTGCAGCGCAGGGGAGGCCAGAGAGGAGGGACTGGCCCACATCTGGAAATCCCAGGGCTGCCGGAGGAAAAGGATGGGCAAGAAGGGAGGATTATGCATTCCTGTGCAATCCCCGCAGCCCCCGGAGCTTTGGTGGGAGGGAAGTAAACAGCGCTGAGTGCCCGAGGAGCAGCCTGGAGCCCAGCCCCGCAGCCAGGTGATTTATGGAATATTTGCTTTTCCTGGCCAGCCAGCCAGCAGTTGCCTTCAAGCTGCCATCATTTCCGTGTCACTGCAGAGGCTATTATTGCTCCAATCTCTTGCTCATTTTCACTCTGCCCTTTCTGATAATTGAGGGCCGGGCAGGATTCATTACCCCGAGGCTGCCACGGGGTTCCTGCAGTGTCTGCCACGAGCAGGTGTCTTTGGCCTTGGAAATCCTTTCCCTGCCCTTGCCCAGGTGGCCAAAAATCGCATTAAGTTCGGTTCCCAGGCGCCTGGATTTTCTTAGTGAATTCTGTAACCCGCAGAGCTGGACAATCCACGCCAGCAGGGACCTTCCCCAGAGCTGTGCGGGGGAGCTCAGGCCACTGCAGACCTCGGGGCAGCCAAACCAAACTGGTTGGTTTGTTCCTCTGGGATGGAGACCGGGGGCTTGGCCTGGGGGGCAGCCAACTGATCAGCTGCGCCTCCACGCACCAAAGCCGGCCCCGTTCCCTCCTGCCATTTCTCCACGTCAGAAATGAAAGGTGAGAAGTGAAATCAGCATCAGGAGCGGGGCAGAGCAGCCTGCGTGAGCGTGTACCTGTGCCTCCAGCAGCAGAGACTGCCGTGGATTCAAACAGAAAAAATGAGCTGAGTGCCAGGAGTGCCACGAGCTGAGTGCCAGGAGTGCCATGAGCTGAGTGCCGTGGATTTTATACAGATGAAATGAGCTGAGTGCCATGGATTCAAACAGAAAAAATGAGCTGAGTGCCAGGAGTGCCATGAGCTGAGTGCGATGGATTTTATATAGATGAAATGAGCTGAGTGCCATGGATTCAAACAGAAAAAATGAGCTGAGTGCCATGGATTCAAATAGAAAAAAATGATTTGAGTGCCAGGAGTGCCATGATCTGAGTGCCATGGATTTTACACAGAAAAAAATGAATTGAGTGCCAGGAGTGCCATGAGCTGAGTGCTGTGGATTTTATACAGATGAAATGAGCTGAGTGCCATGGATTCAAACAGAAAAAATGAGCTGAGTGCCAGGAGTGCCACGAGCTGAGTGCCAGGAGTGCCATGAGCTGAGTGCCATGGATTCAAACAGAAAAAATGAGCTGAGTGCCATGGATTCAAACAGAAAAAACAAGCTGAGTACCGGGAGTGCCGTGAGCTGAGTGCCATGGATTTTCAGCAGATGAAATGGATTTTAGACAAACAGATTACATGATCTTTCATTCCAGCCCCTTGAGAGTAGAGCTGAGGATTGTCCCTGGGGAATCACTGACCCCTGGGCTCTGGCTACCAACTCCTGCTCAGTTGGAATAAGTTTCTGCGCTTGTGTTGGTGAAATAAATGCAGTTCCTGGCTCAGGCTGCACCACCCCAAGCCCAAGGGAAGCTTGCAGTGATGCCTGGGCTCTGTCTCACAGCACCTCTGAGCTCACCCAGGTCTGCTCGTTGCAATACTGAGTCGCCGCCTCGTGAGCTGCGTGCTCAGAGTAAATAAAGCACGTTTATAATGTAGATTTGGGAGACCTCTGTCCCCAGCTGAGCCACAAGGCTTCCCAGTTCCTTCTACAGCTGCAATTTGTGCCCGGCTGCAGCAGCTTCACCACTGGCAAAATCAATCCCAGGTGTGGGTGTGCAGAAAACAACGTGTGTGTTCATATTGCTGGAAACTGCCAGGACTCCTGAATATCTGATTTTAAGTGCCACACTTCCACCAGCCTTATCACAGCTTGCAGTATCCGATGGCAGATATGAAGTTCCATGCCAGAATAATTCTTATATAACTGAGAAATACCTTTAGCATGATTTATGAAGGTTGCTTAGCTGGTATTTACAGCAGCTGCAGTAAATCCAAGATGCAGCTTCAAACACAACTCACAGCATCTCCCTAAGATGTAACCCAATACTGTCAGGAAGAGTCAGCTTTAAACAAATAACTCAACACAACGCTGCACTAAATAAAGATTATGACAATCCGATGCTGATCTTCAGACTTGAGATGTTTAGACACAGCAGAATTGATTTTTTTTTTTCTTTTTTAAAAGGAGAAGGTCAGGCAGAGGAACAGTATTCCAGAGGTCAATCAGTCCACAGCCCTCAAGCAGGTTTTGCTACATCTTGAAATTTCACTCCAGAGAAAACATTACGACCATTTATCTCGTCCTGCCAAGAGGGGAATGGGGAAGATGATGCAGCATCCAAGTTTTGGTGAAACAAACACCAGCACCTTCGCTGCTTGTACAAAATAATCCCCCAAAATCACAGAGTTACACTGGGTTAATTTAATGGCAAAGCCCACAATCGCTGCATTGCCTTTTACTGCATCCAACAAGACCATTTATCTCTTTTTTTTTTTTGGTGTAATCATCTTCTATCCTCTATTTTCACACCGTATCAGCGTTACAGCAACAACCACAAACCCCCAAAAACCTCAATTCCACCACGGCTCGTTCCTCAGGAGCCAAAAGGGGTTAAGGCCAAAGGAGGCAGAGCAGGGAAGGGACAATGCCAGTGTCCCACAGCAGCTTGGTACCAAACCAGAACCAGACCCTGGAGGCAGAAAATGCCCCAGAAATGACCCCCAGTTGTGGGTAGCGGGGGGATGAGCACACCCAGTGACAAGTGAGAGGCCCCAGCTCCCCCATCCTGTCAGAACTGCTCCTTGTCAAGGGCAGGGATGTGTGGAGAGATGCGCTGCCTTTGGAGATGCAGCTGGAGGAGGGAAGGAAAGGGGTCAGCAGTCCCCTGGGGAATGTGGATCTGGAAAAGAATGTGAAAATTCCTAATAAGAGGACCTGAGAAATATTTGCTATCTGGGGAAAAAAAAAACCCAAACAAACTAAATCGACCCCCAAAAGAACAGGTTTTAATGCCTTGATAGCAATCAAATTCTAGTTCAGTGTAATGGCAGCATTGCTTTTCAAAGCAAGGCCCTCTCTTTTCTCCCACTCCCACCTCTCTTTAACTTGATTAATCAATATTTCCACTGTGAAGACTCGAGAGAGGCCTTTTTGCCGTTTTCAGTGCATTTACCTGGAAAGCGAAAATACAGTTTGCAGTGTTCCACAAAGGCAGCTCCAAGGGGAAGGTGACAGGTGCCCTCCGCTGCTCAGCTCTGAGGATTTCGCAGGAATGCCCACCGGAGTTTTGTTTGGAAACGTGCCCACTCGTGCACTCTCTCATCCATCGTCACTGCAAGGTCAGCCGAGACCGAGTGGATAAACACCTCCCTGCCATCCCTGCCCTCCCAGGTGCCACAGACCCAGAGCCTCAGCAGGGCAGTCCTAAAATTCAATTTTGAGCGCTCCGATTACATTGTTTGAGACAGCGCCCTCGCCAAGATATACATCGGGATCTCTGCGGTGAAACTTCTACAGAACACAAAAAAAAGGGAGGTTTTTCTCCTGCAGAACAGCTGTTCTCCTTTACCTGTGCCTCCAGGAATGGGGCCATTTTATAAATAGTTTTCAGTTCAGCAATTAAGCAAGACATCGTACCAGCAAGCAAATGTTTCAGCAGCCTGGGAGATTGCTGTAATAGAGTTCAAACACTCTTTATCCCACTGCTTTTATCCACCAACCTGGAATTACATCCCCGTTTCTTCGTGCTAAATGCAAATTTCATTCTCTGGTTTCTCCCATCTCCTCTCGGAGATCAGATTTCTCCCCTTTTGCCCCTGCTGTGGCAAGGTTGTGATAAGGACTCGTGGTTAGCCACACCTTGAGATTTCACTTGCAAAGCTGGCCCTGGGAGGATGGTATTGCAGAGAGGAGGAAGTGAAACAAATTGTGCAGTGCATTATGATGAGACAAGGAGCAGCTTTTTGGAGCCCAGGGCAGGTGGAAAACCCCCCAAACTGCCCTGGGGGCTCCCAGACCCTGCCTGGGACCCCAGGAAAGCCTTGCCTTGGACCTCAGTCCATGGGAAAAACTTCCAACACCCAGAGATGGATTGAAAACAGCAAAGATTTGAAATAAATAGTAGTTTAGTTTGTCACAGGGTGAAAATTTGGAGTTTTGGGGGTTTAGTATGGAAGTAGATCAGAGCAAGATGGAGAATTTTGGGCGTGGTCTCTTCTTCTTCTTCTTCTTCTTCTTCTTCTCCATCTCCTGCTGTGACGGTGGCACAGAGACATTGGTGGGATGGATTTGATGTAGAAATTGCGTGTTTAGAATAGGTGATAGTAATTAGCACAAAACTGTAAATACAGCACGTTTTTAGAGTTAATTGGATTAGAAATCTTTAAAATGACCTTGGACCCTCTGTCCATGTTCCTGTGGCTGCTTTCCTTCAGTGCACTGAGACTGCTGTGAGGCCTTGAGATCAGAAACAGAATAAACACCTTTGGGGAGCGAGCCACAGGTTCCATCTCATCTTTTAAACCCTGGCACGGGACTCTGAGAGACAGAAAACCCCTGATGAGGGGAATGACGCAGTGAAAATCTGGACACAGCTCAGGTAAATAATTAGTGTCTTGCCTTCTGCCACGCCAAGGTGTGAATCAGAGCTAACTCGTCACACCACGACCAAAAACCACTGTCCAAGCCTAACTCGGACATCCACGGGAGAAAAACAGATGGCAGCCCATGCTGCTGTTCATTTTTTTTATTCCCCTGGCTCTGCAGAGAAGGAAATACGATATTCCAGCTGACTGGAATTCCTGATGGAAGGCGATGGGTCACAACGAGTGCATCAGCTGAGCTGGTGTCTCCCACCGCTGGAAAAACTAAAAAGGGCTGCTGGTGCACAAGCTGTGACTGCAGCAATGGGAAATCTTTGTCCCAGGGAGCTGGGCAGGACTCGGGGCTCAGGACAATTGTTCTGGAGTAGTTCAGTGCCTCCCACCCCCAGGCAAGCTGGGGCTTTGCTGATGATGCCAAATAACTGGGAAACGATCTCAGAGAGTGCAGAGAGTGTTAACCTAAAGCTCAGTGAGACGGGGAAATAAATCATCGCGTCTCTTCCAGGCATCCCTGGCTGGGGCAGGAGGGAAATTGCCTTTCCTGGGGAGCAGGAGGAGCTCCCCCCTGCGGGATGTGAACCTCAGCGGAGCCTGGGCGAGCACAGAACAGCTCTGCTCTTGCACAGCCCAGGTGGAGGAGCAGCAGCGCAGGGAGAGCTCTGCAGAAGTGACCAGAGCTGTCTGCAGCCCCAGCAGTGACCACCGGCCACTTCCCAACCCTGCTGGCCCCTGGCTGAGCCTGTCTGCGCGCCGTGAAGGCTTTGGAGCAAATAACCGGGATTTCTGCTCTGCTGGGGCTCCTCTGGACGAGCTCTGGTGTGTCTGCAGAAGTCCTGGCAGCGTGGGCAGCATCACTGCCAGCATCAAACAGCACCAGAACCTTGGGGAATGTCTTGGGAGCATTTCCAGGGGCATCCAGCCACTCCCCTTCGCTCCCCACCTCGGGGCACAAGCAGAGCTGCTGGGGCCAAAACCCAGCAGGGACAAGGAAGAGACGTGGGGTTCCATATTTTTATATTAATGATAATATCTTCAGATGATCGTGCTCTAATTGCTCAGGAAACCGTTCCTTAAATGTGAATTCTATGAGCAAAGGGAAGATAAAACAGGCATTCGAGGCACATTTGGTTTGCACTGAATTAGAAAAAGGAATTATCCCTCCAGCTCAACTGCAAAAATGCTGGAGATTCCTGAACCTGACATGTAATACTCTTCCGTGATTAGATTATTAGTTTAATGACCAAAAAAATCGTCTCAATGTTTCTTTCTGATTTTTGCTGCATAGATTAGAAAAGGAAGCAAGCTGGGAAAGGGTCATGCATGAGCAGTTGGGTTTAACTTATGAGTCCATCAAAAGCACATTTTAGTAGGCAACTGCAAAAAACAGCCACTCCCTAAGAGTAAAAAAAAGTGTTTTCAGTACCTAAAATAAGCAAACCCCGTGTTTGGGACTGAAAGGACAATACTCTGTCGGGGTAGGGTGCAGGCAGGGACTGTCCGGGCAGGTTAAAGAATTATAAAAGAAAGGCCTCATCAACTCAGGCCTGCTCTGCTGAATTCCCAAAGTCAGCCTGGCACTTCTTCTAAGCAATTTGCAAGTTCCCATGTGCAAACAATCCTGGTATGAGGGCTCGTTAGCACAACAGCCTGTTCCTGGGTTGGAAAACAAATGCACCTGCAACAACAGGGGGTCTGTCCCAAGAGAACCAGAGAATGAAGCAGGTAAAAAATCCAAGAACAGAGAGAGCTGATGGACAAGTGGGACACCTTCTACTAACCGATACAGTAATGGGCAGGAAAGCCATTAACCAATTAAAGGTCTGCAAAAACCGCGTAAAATGAGTTGTGAGAATAAAGAATTGGCTTTTCCTGCGTGAAGATAATGAAGCCTTGGCTGACTTACTAAAATGAGGGACAGGGTGGGCAGGAGCAGTCAGAGGTGCGTGTGACCACGGAGAAACAGCGATCACGGGGCAGGAAAGAGCCTCAGAGGTTTTCCTGCCCGGATCCCATTCCCCAGGTGTTTCCTGCGGTTCCCTGGAGCAGCAGCGGCGTGGGGATGTGGCTGTGCTCAGCCTGCAGGGCTCACAGCTACACCTGCAGCCTCCCCGTGAGCAGGAACGTGTCCCTGACCCCAAAATCATCGGGAGGGATTGTTCAAAATCCAGATCAGGGTTTAAAGTGTCTTGTCTAGGCAGCCAAAGACGCAGAGCTCTGGTCTTGACCTTGTCCATGGCTATGAGTTATTCACCGTACAGGATTTCCAGTGGCAGCAGGCGCCTCTCGAGCCTCTGAAAATCAGCCTGAACCACAGACCGTGCCTCGGGGAGAGAGATCTCTTCATTTTAAAGGAAAGTTTAGTTAGTTAGTCAGTCACTTGTTAGCTTTAAAACTGAAATTTCATCTCTTCCCTTTTAAAGAAAAGAAGAAAAAGCAAATGCTGCTCTTGGTCCTTCTGAACTGGCAGGAGCACTGAGTGCAGAACTTTGAAACTCCGGTGCTCTGGAAATACAGAGACTAGACTCGTAACTATTTATAATTATTTAATTGGGACTCTTCAGTTAATGCTGCGTTAACACTTTGCATAATCTAATCTCTGCCTTACAGAAGTGCTATTTTAAGGTCTAAAATTTCATGTGGCAATTTTCAGGATAAAGAATTTTGATTGTAATGATAGAGCAGAGGCTGGTTGAGAAAAGTGGCGTGAGACAAGAATGCAAAGCTGTGATTTCCCTCCCTGGCCACAGCTTTTCTCTTGCACTGTGCTCCACAGAATTAAGAACCTGCAATTAGATTAATCCCACAATTGATTCCAAAAGGTTCCATGATTAAAAACAACTGTACAGAACCAACATTTAGAAAAAGAATCGAACACTATTTATGCACCAGTAGCTTTGTTAAAAACAGGGAAAAAAACCCCACTCAAGCCAGAGGAACAAGCCCAAGGTTTAATTTATATAAATTGCAGCCACCTGCTCATTCCATTTCCAAAAGAAAGATTTTCCTGCATGCTCTAAATCAATTTTCCTCTAGCTAAAGGAATTTCTGGGAGCCTCACCCATTTAATCTTCCATCTGAGGTTGCCAGCCTTTCCCCTTAAGCTGCAGATATGATTAGTAAATTAGGGAGTGATTACCTTCACCCAACCAGCCTGTCTCCAGACAACCAGAGTTGACACATTCAGCGCAACAATGCAGAAAAAAAATGGATAAAGGCTGGGATCTCAGCTAATAAAACTAATCAAGTACTGATTGTTAATGCAGGGAACTGTATTAATGCCTGCGCGACAAAATTCTGCCCCTACTTTTTTTTTTGTCAGGATGTCTCAGCTGGACATGAAGCTTTTCCACAAGGTGTGTTCCCAGCTGATTGTCACCGGCAGGAAATGTCACTTCAAAGGTGCAGGAGTCAGCGGGAATAACAGAAGGAGCAGGTCAGCGTTCCTGGTTCATAAAACCCCCGAAATGAGGTTTACAGGAAGAGGCTTCTCCACTGGGAGCTGGATTCAAGGGACTCACACCATCCAAAACGCTGCCCAAAGAACCACCTAAATGTATTCTGAGCCCTCCAAGACGGGAGGGATTGAAATAAAAATATTCCAAACGTTCTTGAGGAAATATTTGAAAAGTGCTCGTAATATTTGAAAAGCACCTCCAGAATGCTGCCCAAAGAACCACACAAATGTGTTTTTTTTCCTCCAGTGGGTCATCTAGTGCCTCAAGCAAGCAGGTTTGTGTTTGGTCTGGAGCAGTTTGCCGGTCACCAGAACGTTTGGTGCTTGATTACTGGGCCACAGACACACACGAGAAAAGCAGCACTGCTGATCTCTACAACGTCTTTACAAGCACTCCTCAAATATTCCCTCAAGAACGTTTCAAATATTTTTTATTTCAATCCCTCCTCTCTTGAGTGATCACTTGTAGCAGGATACGTGTAGGAACTGGGGAGTGCTGGGCTGGGACTGACAAATTCAGGCCTCTTTCTGCCACTTCCAATCATAACTCAGCGTACCAGAAGAGCACGGGAGGAGCAGGATGGGATTTACAAGCCGTTGTTATTCCATGTCGGTTGATATTCTCCATTGCTGCTGCTCATGAGTCAGATTCCTTGAGCATTTTGGAGACTTTATTCCTTAAAAGCTTGCAAAAAGGGACCCATTGCCAGGAGCTTTTCCAATTTAAAGCGGGGCTTGTGGCAGAACTGGCAGAGCGGATGTGGTTATTTCCCGCTGAGCTCTAATATGTGCCACCAGGATGGGAAAATTAAAGAAAGGATGAAGGAAAACACGTCCTTCTCTGGATTTGATGTGCAATGCGCCATCCCTACCGAGAAATATTCCCAGAAATCTTCACAGCCATGAGGCAATAACCGTGCCCTGCCTGGGAGGAGCTCTCAGGTTCCCTTTGCCCATCACACAAGGGCACAAAGCCACACCAGGCTGAAAGAGCAGGGCTCTGGGCTCTGGGTTATCGCAGATATTTAAGAACTTCAGGTATCTTTCCTCCCCATTTTTTTTCCTATAAAATTTTGCAGGTGGTGGAGCCTGTGGGAGACGAGAGGTTGTGCCTCTAAACTTTCCTCTGCATTTTAATTAAGCCTGAACTCTAAAAATTAAAAAGCTATTTGCTAAGATTAGCATAATTTAAAAAAAAAAATCAAACCATAATCAAATTAAGTGGCTTTTTGTCATGACTGTGAATGAGTGAGTGAGGGCACATCCTTGTGCTGCAGATGGGGTTCACTCCCTCACTGCAGTGCAGTTCTGCCCAGGTCTTAGCCCGGGTGAGACCTCTGAAAACAAGACTATCATCACCCTGAAGCTAAAAACATTTGGGTTTGGAAGAAAATTATCACCATTTAGAATTTCGAGCTGACACTTCCTCCAAATATTTTTACAAACAATTTTGAGACAATTTCTGACGTTTTTTAGAATTTTTTTTTTTTTTTAAATTTTCACGGTGCTGGGATCAAACCTTAACAAGAATTTTAGTGAGTTGCTTCTGATTTCTCAACCAGTCCCTTAGAGTTCTGTTTCCCCTTTGTGTAAAATCTTCAGCATTTCCAGCTCCAACAAAACCAGGCAGAAATTTGGAGGGCTCTGCTGTAAATATGCAAGTCGAATTCCCTTGAGCAGAAGCCAGTGGAACTTGGATCCTGCTGTTCCACTCCAGTGATCAGCTCATTTGCAGCCCAGGCCACGACTCGGGATGATTTTTTTTTTTTTTTTTTTTAAAGAGCAAAATGACAAATAATTGCAGGTAATGCCACGCAACTCACCATGAAATCAATACAGCCAAATGAGGCAGGAATATTAAAAGCAAGAGTGTTTCCCTGTAGCACACAGCAGACGTGCTTAAGGAATAAAAATATTTCACTGGATTATAAGACATTTGCTTTTGGTTTTAAGGATGTTATGCCAGAGCTCCAGCACCATCAGGAGGCATTATATCCTCGTGTTCCAGCCCTGTTCTCCCAGGGCTTTCATGTTGGGCTGCTGAATTGGAAAAGACTTGACCATAATCTCTGATAACTATAAATACCAGCACAGTGCAGGAGGCAGAGCAAAAGGACACACGGTGAAATAAAGGAAACCACGTAGAGAATCACGCTGCTGCTGGAAAGGGCAAACCCCCGGCTGGTGCAGAAATGAAAATGTTCCATTCTTGCAGGATTTGCTGTCGTTGCCTTCATAATGACCGAGCATCCGTTTGGTTTTCAGGGGCCTTTTGGACCTAGAGAACCCAAATATCTGAGCCAAAATATTCGTCACTGAAGATACTGATCCCAGCTGGAGCAGAACCTGATCTTTATGTCAGCCAACAGCGGGGATTAATGTCTGCAACCCCAAAAAACCCTTCCACTGGAAAGGTCAGGGCTGGCTGGGAACGTGACCTGACAGAGGACTGATGGAAAATGCCCCAAACTCCTGTGCTAAAGCAGGAGAAGCACTTCGAGGGGCTCCCAGTGCTGCTGGAGCTCAGGGACAGCTCAGTTTCAGAGGTGGGCAGAGCCGCAGTGCTCCTACACCCTCAAGGAATCTGTGGGCAGAGCCACAAATAACCAGGGACAGAATTCAGTTTAACTGGATCGTGTTTGGAAATCCCAGTTTTTGTGGGCAGAGGGTGTTGGAGGAAAATGAATGACTGGCTTTTATTTCGTACGATTTTGCTTTTCATTTGTAGCGCATGTTCTGCAGAGGAGCGGAGTGCAGAGAGGTTTGGGCAGCACCCAAGAGCTGCTGGGTATCTGCTTTATTCTATTTCTTGTCACAAACATGAGGAAAATTCATGAGTTTGGGTCTGATGTCCCTGGCAGGAGCAGCGTCAGAGAAGCCTGCAAATGTACATCAGGGTAAAACTGGGAGTTCTCAGATCCAGCACCAAATCTGCCATTTTTTGCACTCAGAAGGGAAAAAAACCCAGTCTGAACCTTCCTATTTGAAAGTAAAAGTTTCTTTAAGAAAAATCAATTATAAAAATAAGATACTCAATTTCAACTTTTATTGCCCTTCCACACTAGATCAGAGCACAGAGGGAGAAAACACTACAGTCACCCAATTCCAGATCAAGTATTTTTTGATTATTCCAGGATTTCCAAGGGCTTTAAGAGCAAAGAGAAGAACTGTGTGTACTTCCACAGGATTGTCTTGGGGGCAGAGGACAGGTCCCTGAGGAGAACTTTTGCACAGAGGGGCTGGGGTCGGTACAGAGGAACTGATGCCTTAAGTTTGAGCTTTCATATTTTCAGGCTCTGCGCTGCCCAGGGGTGCAGCTCTGAGCTCACACTCAGCGTCACTCAGCTCTGCACGCAGCAGGGACACAAAACAAATCCTTCTCCTGCCAGAGACCAAGGACAACTGTTAAAATTTTCAGGCCCAAAAGCACAAGCGAGGGTGGGCTGAAGGGAGAAAACAAGAAGGGTGGGACTCCATAATATGAAGCTGTAATTGGACAATTAAACCCCAATGTGCAGATGGACCAAAAATAATAAAAGTGTGAGACCTTGTGACTGCCTGTCCATTTTGTGCCCATTTTGTGTCTATTTTGTGCCCATTTTGTGCCCATTTTGGGTCCACCTTGGGTGTAGCCCTGGCCAGGCTCTTGTCCTGCCCAAGGTGGATCCTTAAAGACCTTTTAATCAAAATCTCCTTTATTCTCTAGCTCTGTTCCTGGTCAGCTTCCCAAGGCACCAGGACCTACAGGAGATGCCACATTCCCCTCCCAAAGCTGTGATCTCCCAATCCTTGCCCGTGAGGAGGAAGGTTGAGGCAGCCCTGGACGAGGAAGGAGAGCGAGAGGGACTGGCCACGATCTCCCTGCAGATGTGGGGCACGAGCCCAGCCTTGTTTCCAGAGGCAGGGAATGATTAATGGAGTCACCAGCAGAGGAGACACGGGTGAACTTTAACAAACTCCGGAGGGACGTGATCTGTGAGCTGTGCTCTCTCCACG
Source organism: Donacobius atricapilla (assembly GCA_013397315.1). NCBI lineage: Eukaryota > Metazoa > Chordata > Aves > Passeriformes > Mimidae > Donacobius > Donacobius atricapilla. Next base: position 25,167 of record WBMY01009146.1, read on the forward strand.
GGCCTCTCCCATCCCCTCGCCATAAATACGCACAAAATGAGACAGAGAATTCCGCCGTGGCCTTAAAAATCCCTGCTCCTCCTCCCCGTTCATCTTGCCCACATGTGTGCAGGAGGGGACAGGAGGGCTCCTGGCTGGGCAGGGGATGCCAAGGACCTGCAGGAGCCCCCTGCCCACTGCCACTCACACGTCTGCTCCTGCCAAGGGGAATTTTTATATCCCATGCAGTTTATGGCTGTCCTGAGGGGCCACGGCAGGGATCCGGTGATACCTCAGCCTCTTTTCCTTGGGTTTTTTCCTATTTTTTTTTTGTTTTTCCCATTTTTACATCTTCCCCGAGGAAGGACTAGTTTATGACTGCCCTGAGGGGCACGTCAGGGGTCCAGTGATACCTCAGCCTCTTCTTCCTCTGGAGTTTTTCCATTTTTAGAAGGGTTTTTTTTTTCATTTTTCAGGGTTTTTTTCACATTTTNTTCTTTTCCTCAGGGTTTTTTCCATTTTTAGAGGGGGTCTTTTTTCCATTTTTCAGGGGTTTTTTTCCATTTTTTAGGGTTTTTTTTTTTCCATTTTTCAAGGGGTTTTTTCCATTTTTAGGGGTTTTTTTCCATTTTTAGGGTTTTTTTCCATTTTTACATCTTCCCCGAGGAAAGAGCAGTTTATGGCTGCCCTGAGGGGCCACGTCAGGGATCTGGTGATACCTCAGCCTCTTCTTCCTCTGAGGTTTTTTCATTTTTAGGGTTTTTTCCATTTTTAGATGGTTTTGGGATTTTTTTCAATTTTTTGGGTGTTTTTTTCCATTTTTTGGGTGTTTTTCTATTTTTAGGTTGGTTTTTGGGGGGGTGTTTTTTTGTTTGTTTGTTTGTTTGTTTCTTTCTTTCTTTCTTTCTTTCTTACCCATTTTTACATCTTCCCCGAGCTGGAGTGAAAAAATTCCTAAATGAAAACAGGCTCTGAAGACGTCAAGTGAAATCAGAAATTGCACCATAAAGCCTTTTTATTTTTTTTTTTCCCCCAGAAAGAAATAATCAGGAAAATATTTTCTTGCTTGAAATATAATTGTCATTTTTAATCCAGCTATGTGAGAGTAGATGATCCATTCAGATGGAGGGCCATTTTGTCAACAGATTGTAAACTAACTTAAAAAAAAAAAAATAGAAAGGAACCCTTTGATTTTAAACCGTAGATAAAAGTTAAACCCACAAAGCAGCTGAGAGGGAGCAGAACAATCAATCATTCCCTGACTCCCAAATGCAGCTAATTGCCTCCAGCACCATCTTAGCGCTACGGAACAAATCAGAAATCAAAAGCTATTTAATGCCAGCACATCGGAGCCATTGCGGTGGTTTTCACCAAATTATTAGAAAGCAACGTTCTTTAACTCAGCAATGGAACCTGCATCGATCTCAGCCTTACCTCAGCTCTGGCAAAGCAAAGGACAGCAAATCCCAGCTTTGGTTCTGCTGACAGCATTGCAGCTCTTGGATTTCAGACTCCTCAGAGACCTGGGTCACCCTCCAGGGCACCTGGCACCTAAATAAAGAAATTCTGTCACTGCTGCGCTCTCTTTCCCGTCACACTTTCCAGGCATCCAATGCACGGGCAGGCCAAAGGTCTGAGCTGCAGCCCGGTGAGATTTTCAGTCGGTTTCTGCTCTTTCCCTCCCACTTCAGAGCCATTTCTCCACTTGGCATTAATGATCGTTCAGGGAATAAAAAACCCGAAGTTGTAAATCTCGTGTTCCCCCCCCTCAGGCCAGTGAGTGGCACTGGCACAGTGCAGTGGTGAGAATAAAATCCATTCAAATTCACTCCCAAAGTCACCAAGATTTTGGCCATTGGAACCTCCCCTACCCAGCACTTGCACACAACGTGGGTCAGGTGAGATTTTTCTAATTCCGTATTTTCCCACAGGGACACGTTTATGTGCGACCAACTTTTGCCAAGGAAGGGGCTGGGGAAGGGAGGCAAATAAAAAGAACTGTGGCGTATAAAGACTCATGTGTTACTTTCCAGCTGGCTGGAAGTTTCCTGTTCTTTTTGGTTTTGAAGCGCATGAGGAAGTTTTGGACTCTAAGGAAACCTAAAGGTCTTCAGCTCTCCCTTAAGGAAAGTGGGTACCTTTGGGGATTTTTTTTGGAAATGCAAACATCTCTGAATAACAGGAAAATCAGTTTCTGCCTGTTTCTATCAGGGCCACACCTAAGAGCTCCAAATTTCTTGCAGCAGAGGGGTGCACACCACAGCTCCCAGGCACTTCACTGCAGTGATCCCAAAACCAACTGGGACTTTCACCCCAGGGACAGATCTGCCGGAATTTGAGGTTAGCCAGGAATTGTACCTCAGGGCTCAATGGCCATTTTATTTCTCTGACTTTAGTGCTTTCCTCTCAGGAGCGTGCATTGTGCAGGCACCCGCAGCTGTGCTCAAAGCTGGGGTTCACACGGGCAATCTTTGTTCTCAGCTTTGTTTCAAGCCTAAAAGTGAGTTCGGGGTTGGTAAAATGCATCCAGCGTATCAAAAGATGGCAATCATTTAAAAGCAGCAGTTGCCAAACAACGTTGGTGCAGCACAGAATTAATGCCTTGGCTGGTTCTGACATCAGATCGTGTCTGGGGACTTTGCAGTGATGGTTTTTTTGAACCAAGGATGATTCTGCCTCACTGGGTCCAAAGCCTAGGGCAGGACAGGTTGTGTTGGGGCAGAGGGCAGGAGTTTTAATCTGCTTTTCTGTGGTTCCCATTGCACTTCCAGCGTGATGGTCCTGATATCTGCAGCGTGCCAGAGCACACCATGTCACCCCAGGGATCCCCAAGGTGCCTGTCTCCTCTCCAAAACACATCTAAATCACATCTAAAGCCAGGGAATGAGCACAATAAGGCAGCAAAACCTCCTGTAACAGCACTGAAATGTGTGTCAGAAGAGAAGTTAGCAAGTCATTGCGAAGGATTTTACTTGCTGGGGTCATGCCCAACAAATAAAATTCAACTGAAAATCCTCATTCCATCAAACTCTTGGGTTGGTGGAGTGTCCTCCTAATCCTTCTGTCCTGGAGCACCTCCAGCACCATCAACCAGGCCCATGGCATAGCCCAGGACAGGCAGCACAAATAGAAATGGGAGCTTTTCTCCTCTGGGCTTTGACTGAAGCCCCGGGGAAAGGTTTAGAATAGTGCCTGACCTCTCTGTCAGAGAGGGCAAAATCTACGTCAGAATCTTCATTCAACCCGTTTAGCCATGTGGGTGCTCTGGGAAATGTTTCATAGAGATAATTAATCAGCATCAACAATTCATTCCAATTATTATCTTTCCAGGATAGAGGCCCTCCACAGATTTTCTGGGAAACAAAAAGCGGATTTTCTTTGTCTTTGTGTGTGTGTGTGCGCCACGCCAGGTTTGGCACAACTTGGCAGCTTGAGCAGACTGAAATTATTGCAGCAATTTTTTTAAGTTTTGCATTTCGATTTCTACACTTTTTGCTTTAAAAAAAAAAAAAAGGCGAGTATCTTCTGTCATTAATTTTCTCACATTTTTTCCAAAGTGTGACGGCTCTTCAGCACTCCTCTTTTGTTGTCATATCCCAAATCTAACTGAAGTTTCTGCCAGGCCTGGGGGACATGGACACAACTGTTCTCGGGCTCAGCACTCCCCTACCAATGGTGTCAGCTCACACCCGGCCAAGACAAGATCATAAAAATTGAATTTAACGGAACAACACCACTCAAAACTCGCTTCGTCATCCTCTGAGATCAATGAGCATCTTTTGATTGGGTTCAGCAGGTTTCAGGTCATGCCCACAGAGCCTCCTGGATGGATGCCCAGTGTCTCCAGCCCTTAACCAGAACAGCAGGATGTGACAGAAAATCCCTTTGGGGTTTTTTTTGGGGTTTTTTGTTTTTTTTTTTTTGGTGCAGGTTACTCAGCTGCTGCTGCATCTTTTTACTTTTCCACCTCTCCTGTCCTTTGGTGCCTGGAGGCTGCCCCTGCCCTGAGAACTCGTTCAGCAGGAGAATCAAAGCAGTTTATTTATATTATTTATTATATTATCTCCCAGGCTCTGTCTCAGCTCCCTCCTCTTTCCCCCACGTTGATGCTGCTCTCAATCCCTGCATTAGCAGAAGTGCTATCACTCCTCTCTCCCACGAATGCAGCAAATGAAGAGTGCAGCTCAGAGGAAACAAACACCTCCAGCAGTCTGAAGCGCCGCTCGTGTCGGTGCTGCAGGAGCAGATGAGCTGCGCTCATCTGGGATGGGGCAGGTCAAACACCTCGGGCTCAGAGCTCTGCAAATCCAGGAAATGTGGATGTGCTTGCCTCGCGGAGGATATCCAAACAGCTCGGCTCGGGTTCTGTTCCCCTCCAGCCCCTTCACGCCTTGGGTGGGGTTCCCCTGCCCTGCATCCCGATGTGCTGAGGCAAATACATTCAGGAGCACGGGACTGTTTGGAGAATCAAGGGAAGCTCCTTTTCTGGATGTTTTCCAGCACAGGGACCATCCCCTATTTGCTGTTTGTCCACCTTTTACTTCAGCTGGAAGAGGAGTTGACCGCAGCCACGGCTGCTGCACCAAGAAGTCAGGTTCTCCTGGTGAGAACCTCAATGACGCAGTTCGTCACACACACAAACACGCTCACACTTTGATCAGAAGGCATGAACTAAAACCTGATTTATTTAAAAGATCTGACTCCATTATATAGCATATCTACAAAGGCCAGGGACTGGGGGAGAAGGCTGACACCTCTCCCTCCCGCATTGGTCAGGACAACTGTCCCTCAGCTGTCCATAGCTCTAAGAACAGGAATGAAAACTTTCCTTGAAACTATGAAAATATTGGCTGTGTTTACAGACCAGAGTGTGAGAAAGAACCCAAACCATGAAACTGTGAATCAGAAGAGAAGGCTGAAAAATCAGGGCGACATCTCGACACGAAGCTCCAGCTGCTTTTTAGGGTTTGACTCTCAGGCTGTTCGAGTCAGTGGGAAAACCTGTGAGCTCCTGCATCAGAGCCCTCCAGAGAGAGCATTCCCTGAAAGAAAACTCAGCTGATCCAGCACAAACAGCCCTCTGGAACGGAACTTAATTATTGCTTTGACAAGCCTGTACATCTTCCATCTCATCACAGACTTAGTGAGAAAATCTGTGATGTTTCCTTTCCCCTGCAAATATTTAAACACATGCACTATTTCATTATTACTTTCCTCTCTCTGTCTGGGTTTTTTTAACATTTCCCTGCACAAGATATATGCCCCAAAGGGATCAGAACAGAACAAGGGTAAATGAATAGCTTATTAAAAGAGGAATGGGAAATATTCCCCTGATTACTTCTTTGCTTCTCTGTCCACGGCTATACCCGGCTTTCATGGCTCTTAATGACCAATTTTACCATGAACTGCAAGGCACTTGTATGACATTGTTGACCTAATTTTGATCAATGCTGTGCTGCAGAGGCTCCCAGCCCTCACAAGAGAAAAGCCTTTTCCAGTTGATATGGGCTGGGTATAATGGGTTGAACATGGGCCAGCCTAAATGGGAATCCTGTCAGCAGACAAAGCACCGGAGACTGAACGGACTGGAAGGAGCAGAGGGAAGTGAAACATAATTAAATATGCGGGGGCTATTTTTAAACCTATTGAAATGAAGACAATTGAAAGGAAAAGAGGCAGGAGAGATGAAGTCGTGTTAGGGATGGACAAGAGGAGCTGGGGACAGAGGGGGTGGACCCAGCTGCCTTGCGGTGGGATTTTTGGAAATGTCAGGAGCTTGCAGCACCACAGCCTGGTGTAATCAAAGGGGAGCTGGGCTTAGCAAAGGTGGTGGCAGCCGAAAATGGACCACACAGCTACGAGAGCTTCGGAAAGAAGAGCAAGTTAAGGAATAAGCACGAGTTCCTAGGAGAAAAAAATAACAAAAAACTCACAGCATGGGGAGATCGCCGTGTGCAGCGGCATTCTGCAGATCTTTGGGTGACTCTGGTGTTGTGCTGGGGCCCCAATGCCCTAGTGCTGGCAAACTGCCGCGCTCTCACCTGGGAAACGGGAATACGGGGTCAGCCTCGTGGCACGGATCTGGCTGGGGCGACCTGAGCTTCCAGAGGTCAGCAGCAGGGAATTAACCCAGCTGGGACATCTGGCAGGTCTGGCTTCTTTTCCTCTCGGCCAAGGTCGGGATAGATACATGGGAAATGTCATTTTTGTGTTCAGACTTGGATTTTTCTTGTTCCTTGTCTGTTTACAGACTCACAAGCCCTGAGTTCTATCTAGGAAGTTAGAAAAATGAGGTAAAATGGAGAGCTTCTATCTCTTTCCAAGGTTCTTTAAGCACTAATCACACAATAACGAGCTGACACCTACAGTATTTATGCTTTTGACCCAACAATGGCCCGCAGTGCAGACCTTTTTCACCCAGTTACAGAAAACCACCCAAAGCCATGAAGAAAGAGGAAGAAGGAGGTGAAGAAGGACCCAGAGGACACCTCAGATCCTCTATATTGCTTCACACACATTACTATATTCTAAAACCCCACAATCTAAGTTTCCAGAGTTCCAGCAGGGACAGACCAGGTGACCCTGCTGCACACAGAAACTGGCTGCTGCTCTGAGAAATGCAGAAATCCTGAGTGATGTGAACGTGCAGGTTGCTCAGCAGTCCAGGGCTGTGCTCACGGTGCTGGGTGAACGCTCAGCTCAGCGCTGAGCCGCTTCCAGCAGCTGCAAACCAACCTGGCTCTTCCTGGGCTTGGCCTAAATCTTTGAGAAGACACCACAGGACTGAAGAAGTTCTCTTGATCTCAAGCCAGTCCAGGAGTGAGGACAGGGGAGGTGGGAGTGGAGTCCTCCCAAGCTGGCTGTGGGGAATGGATTTGTAGGGAATTCCCCAAGCCTGACAGAAGGCTCACACAGCCTTGTGCACCTGTGTGCAAACTCTGAGATAAAGTGTGCTGACTCGGAAAGGCCACGGGATGGGACAGACATTGCTGTGAGAGAAATGGAGCTGGAAACAAGCTTCAAACCTTGCAAAGAGATTAGATATTTTGGAGGAACAGAACTATTTAAGATGTATTGTAGTAGGACCCACAAGGGGTATTTTTAGATGATTGGCTTAGAAGCATCAGCAACGTTGTGTGGCAAAAGCTGACAGGCCAAAACACACTTACGTATTATAATTAGGAAATAATTTGTCTTCTGATTGTGATGGCATGAACTGTAACATCTGCACCATCTCGCCCTTCTCATGAGACTGAAAATGGAATAAAGTCTTTAAAATGGCTCTCAGAAGCCCCAACTCTGGGTCGGAAAAAGGGTTTTTCTGACACACTGAGACCCACCTGAAACTGGTGCCAGCCCTCTCCACAGTCAGGAGAGCGGAGGGAAGGCACTTCCAAAGGGTTATCCCTGTTTTTAGGAGCCTTCCCGTGGCTCCTGGAGGAGGCTGGGTGATGTGCACGGGAAGTATTTTCAGGTGGCTGAGGTGAAAGGAGTTTCCATCACTGATCTGGCACCGGCTCCTCTCCTGTGCACACAGGGACAGTCCTGGCGTGGCTGCAGACACTGCACAAGGAATGCCGAGGACAAATTCTTGCCAAGAATCCAAAGCCAGTGTGTAGTGTCCAAATGAACCCTTACAAATTGTTCCCTATGACTCAGTCTTTTTATACTTTTTGAATTACTTTTTTTTTCCTACTTTTCCATCCATAATTTGATTATTATTGGTTAACTCAGCTAGTACAACTTGCGAAAGCAAAGAATTACAGGCTAAAGAACTTCAAAGTAATTTTCTGGAGCTTTCGGCTTGGGATACTCGTGGAACTAAACAGAAAATTAGGAACTGCTATTTAGCTATTTTTTATTCAAAGGGGATCTTCATCAATTAAACCTCTTATAGATATTTGAATGAACAATGACGTTTGTAGAGTTTGTTCCAGATCATAAAAATAGATAAAGGAAGAAAACCTATAAAATCAACTATCCTAGGGAGGATAAGTAAAAATGACAAGCACTTAAATTCTCTTTTAATAAACTATTTAACAATATTTATTTAATGATTGCCCAATTCAGCTGCTGTAACACTCTTTAATAACTCGTAAAGCATATTTTACAGCAGCCATGAGATTTAATGTCATCACAGTGGAAGGAAAATCTATCTTGACATGAAGCTTCTGAAAGCAATGGGAAAACGTGAAGCTGAGGATTCTGGATGGGAAAAATGTTGTGTTTTTTTTTTTTTTTTTAATTGAGGAAAATGCTTTCTATCACCTTCTTTGTCTGTGTACTGTAGCCAGGCAGCTATTATATGCAATTTGAGTCTGTCACTTGAAGGGTGTGATGCATATTAGAGTGGGTAAAAGTAGTTGTGAGCAAGTTAAATTTAGCCCTTATTACCTGCATTATGTTAATGCCTCTGGGTGCTAACAGATTGAAAGCCGTGGTGATAGACACTGCACAAGCACAGAGCAAGACAGGAGTCACTCAGGGCATGGACTGAATCAAAACAGACAAGACAGAAAAAGGGTAGGAGGCTTGGAGATGAAAGCAGAGGGAAATAAAGAACGGCAGAGCCCAGGGAAGAAACGGCTTAGGAATTTTTATTTCTTTTTTTCGGCAAAAATATATTTCATCTCTAAGTGAACATTTGTCAAAGCCATAAAATGTTTTCAGGTGCGATATTCTTCCCTGGGCATGTGAAAGAGAGAGCAGCTGGCGCAGACCCAGGTTCAAATCTCTTCTTCAAGGATTAAAAGATTTGGATCTTTGGTCTCCTAAGGAGTGACCTCATGACCAGGCTGCCGTGGTTCCTCCGGGATGTTCTCATGAAGACCAAACAGTGAGGCTTTTCCAGGTGTCACGGGGGTTTCATGGCATGGGAAAAGGCTTTCCAAGCCGTCTCTCGCCAGGAACATCAGCCAGGGGCTCCCCCTCGCCAGGTGCCCCAAGAGCCCCGTGCTGTCCCCCCAGGCTGGCGCTGTTCATCTTTTCCTCTTCTTGTTCTGGTCTTTCCCAGCCAGCAGAACAGCTGCTCCCTTTGCAGCTCAGCTTTCCGTTCTGACCCGATGAGGCAAAGAGCTGCGAATCTGTGAACTTTTCTAGGTGCGGAGCCTGTTTTTGTGAGGAGCTGGAAGCCCGGGTGAAACAGCTCAGGGACAGCTCTGTGCTGAGTTTAACTCAACATGCCAGGTACAGCTCGGAGCAGAGTTTTACACAGCGCCTGAAACCGAACCCAAGTTACCTGGGAGGTCACCCAGATCCATTAACAACCATCACGGAGCTGTGAAGGGCTCCAGTGACAACTTGAAGCCGTGATAAGGGAGGGAGGGAAGAGAAAACTGCTGCTGGTCTATTGATGATGGTCACACACTGTTTTATTTAACAGCTAAATTCTTGCACAGAACGATTTAACACAAGCAGACACACAACATGTATGTCTGTGGATATCAGATTAGTAGCTGACAAACCCTATCATATTGTGGCTCGATTTCTTTGGCTGTCCCAAAATTTCCATTTTCCTGTCCTTTCAGGTGACTGCTGCGTGGTGACAGGCAACAAGAGCGTCCCCATGTTTGAGAAGCTGGAATGGCTGTCATCACACAGTGGTTTGAGGCTTCTCTCCAGCCTTGCATTGCAAGGATGTTAAAAAATGCTCCCTCAGGAGCAGCCTCATTCCTCAGTGCAGCAGCCAACAAAGCGCTGTCATTTTGGTGAGTTTTGTTTTGAAGCTTCTACAAGAGCTGATGGCACGCCCGAAGGAAGGCAAATATCTCTGAGCTGTCTGTGTTTCCCCAGAACTCCCACATTTCAGCGGAAGAAAAATTGAAACTCCTTTCCCTGTCCCCTTTCCAATTGTGTTTGTGCTCCCCGGCTGCCTGCGAGGCTGTCTGATGTCACCACAGGGTAAGTGATAAAAACGGATGCATCAGGAACATTTTCCTCTGGCAACTTAATTTTAACGGTGTTTGCAACTTTACCGAGCTTACAATGGCAAGGGAAACCTGATGGGTACAACGCTGGGATCTCTGCCTTGGATCCATCCATAGGAATGTACTTTCTGCAGCACTGGACTACAAGGATGGATTGAAAAGTGATTTTACTTAAGTATTAATGCCTAATCTTTGATATTTTGTCACTTTTCTCCACCTCCTCCAAGGCTGTTGAAAGCCATCCGTAGAAAATCAGCTTCTCTGGGTTCACAGCAGCTCTGTCCCTGCCTGTGACAAAGCTGCACCTTGCTTGTCACAGCCCCTTGCTGCCATCCTGCACAGAAACGCGGCAGCAAGAAAAGCTAACTGCGGCCTGGTCCCAAGAGCACAGCGAGCTCTCAAACTGGGGATGGCTTTTTTTGTTTTTTTCAATAAGCTCCTTTTCCTCTCCCGCTGTCAGGCAGATGGAGGTTTCTGTAGTTTTCTGATGAATCAATCTGAGCGTGGAGCTGCCCTCACTCCGCTGAGCTTGGCTTTGCTCCCTGGCTCGTCCCCAGCCCGGCAGAGCCCAAAATGTCCTCACCCACCAGAGCACCCAGCTCCCTCCTGCTCCCAGCCTGGGTGCCTGGGGACAGCACAGGGACACGATTCCAGTGCCCTGCCAGTTCTCTGCAGGAAATCATTTCCCTGGAATTAATTATCAGTAACAAAGAAAGAAGCCTTAGTCTGGCCAGTGCCTTGACTCCATTGTCAATTCACCTCCCTAAGTAGTTTTCTTAATTCTCCTGAATTTTAAAAAACTGGATTAACAAAGGGAAAGGGGGTCTAATGAGGTGGTTGGATCAATCCCATGGATGTTGAAATGAAAACAACCCTGAAGAGCAAAGCATCTGAAACCGCCTCACTTTGGAGCTGAATTTGTGCCAGCAACAAACAAGTTACACGGCCAAGGTGAATACCAAGAACATTGCTTGGCAATTTTCTCTAGCAGGTTATATGGCCCCTACTCATATAGAGCCTCCAAGGCTTCAATTTATTTGTCCTCAAAAGATATTACACTGGGGAGAGTGAAGAGATATTTCCCCATTCATTAGTCAGAGAGGAACTGAGAGACCAGAGCAACACAGAAAATATGCAGGCACTTACTTCCCATTGAAATGGCATTAAGGGCCAAGCAGAACAAGTTACATGCTCACATAATTTATTTACCTATATTGCTATTACCAAGAAGACTCAACAAAAACACACCCGGCAAACATAATCTGGGCATCTTCTGCAACAGGAGAGCTCAGCAAAAATAAATCAGAGTAGGTACCAAACGCCCTCTGTCATTTGGCCTGTCCCTGACCCTCCGTGTTTCTTAGTGACTGATGAATAGTTATGCAAACCACCACTTCAATTAGAAACCTAGTGGGATTAATTGGATGGAAAACTACTTGCAAAGCTGCACATAAAGGAAAAAAAACCCAAGAAATAATCAAAGAGAGCTTTTCTCTTTTGTCTGCTGCCACCAAAATAAGGCAGGCGGTTCCAGGTTGGGTACAGGGACGTACCCCCCAAAGTGTTTCAAACTAATAACCTTTGGGATGGATTGGCAGCCCTGCAGAGGCAGCAGGGAACCAGGTTGGATTGACGCTGAAGCCTGGCTCACGTGCTGATTCAGAATGTCACAGGATCACAGCCAGCCCCTAACTCTGAGGAAAATCTCTGTTCCCATTATTTCCACGGGCTGCGTGAGGCGAGCGTGGTGCGCTGACCCCGGGCCAGCACATCCTCAGCCCCGGGAGCAAGCACTGGCCCTGTGGCCACCCCGTGCCTCGGCTGTGAGGCCGTGATGCCTTTTGGGACTACCTAAAAAACAGAGTGCAGCCCTGCTTTTTCAGCCGGAGATGTTTTGATTTCTAAAACCCAGTTCTCACGTAATTTTCTGTAAACAGAGAAGATGTTTTTGCTCATCCTATCTTGTTGTCATTCCTCTTTGGAGGTGGAGACCATTTGCTGTCTCTCTGTGCTGGCCAATGTGATTGAATGGGTGTTACTGCTAACACCAATCAGTTTAGCTCTAGTGACCCAGTATATAAAGAGGTCAAATTGTGAATAAACTCAGTTTCAGCCTTCTGACAAATTCTGGAGTTGTGTGGTCTGATTTTGCTTCCAACAGTGGCAAGAGAGGGCAGACAAAATTAAGGGAATAAAAAACAGTTTATTTGTATTTATTGAAGGGCCTTCAGGTACATTTCAGGCAGACAAAGCTGCCCAGGGGCTGCGCCCAAAGATGGATCGCAGGTCACAGGTTTCACACTTTTTAGTTTGGTCCATTTGCATATTGGGGGTTAATCTTCCAATTACATCTTCGGGTAATGAAGTCATTTACCCCAAGTTTGCTGCCCCCAACTCACTTTTGTTTACATCTCTTGGGGCCTGAGGCAGTGAGGGGTCCTTGATTCCCAGGCCTAGAGAAGAATTATTTTCCAAAACCAAAACGGGAAAGCAGCAGCTCACACTGTACATGGAGTTTAGAGTTCTACATTAAAGAATTGCAGGGTTACGAATAGATGAAAAATATAAAAGCTGAAATCCTAAGGCATCAGCTGTGCCAGGCTGCACGGGGACAGCCAGGGCCTTCACATCCCAGCTTTGCTTTCCTGCCACCAAACCTCCAAAGGACGTGACACAGAGACCGCAGTTAACATTTGTATGTGTGTGTGTGCGTTCAGCTGGCTGGTTCGGGTTTGAGAGAGCGCTGAGAGGAAAAAGAGAGAGCTTCAGGCGACCTCCGGATGGATGAGAGCCCCTGCTGCGGACTGCATGCCGTGGAATTCCTTCTGCTTCCTGGCTGCACTGCAGTGAGCTCCTGCGACACATCTACGGAGCACAAACCTTCCAGGAGCAGGAGACTCAACATTGTTGGATTTTATCTTTTTTTTTTTGCCAGAGTCGGGATTAAATGTTCGAGACAGTATTTCATGTTCGGACTCAGATGTTTATTAATTCTTATCTACGTTACAGTCTCACAAACCATGAGTTCTGCAGCACCTCTAGCTAACAAACTAAAAATGGAACTGTATCTCTCTTTCTCTACAAGGCCTTTTAAGAATAAACTGTCCAATTATGAAATGACACCGAAATTATTTGTACTTTTAACCCGATAACCAGCCACCCATGGCCCACAATGCAGATTTTTCTACCCAATTACAAAACACCCCCCAGTCCCGTAGAGAAGAAGGTGAAAAAGAAGGGCTGGCCTCTGCCCTAAAACCTCCACCTTGCTTTATATATATATTACTGTATTCTAAACCCTTAAACTCTAAGTTTTGCACCCTGTGCTATCACACACTTCTATCCAAACTCCACACCCACAATCCCAGCGCTGCCACTCAATTTTGGAAACCTTTGGAAGGTCCAATGCAGCGTTTGCCCGGGGGTCAGTGCCTGTCAGCGCAGAAATCTGAAATTCTCAGTGCCCAGGGTTCCAACACAACATCCCAGAGAGGAGACTTCACTTTTCCAGAAAGCAATTATTCCTCCTCTCCCAGCTTTGCCCGGTAGTGCTGTTCTCACGCAGGAGGCAGGACCCCACTGCAGACACATCTAGAGCAGGATTTTCCCCACACCCACCAAGTGTTGCAGGGGGAAAAAAAGGGAGAAACTGTTTGCTGTGGGTTTTAGTTTTAGTCTATATTTAGACAATGGCTTAACAACATTTCGATTGCAAGACAGTTGTGAAGAAACGACTTCCATAACATACAGACTCACTAGCAGTTGGTCTCACCTAGAAAGAAAATTCTCCCTAGGCTCATATCCATGAAAATAAAGATGCAGTAAGATTTCTGCAATTCAAGATAACATTGTAAACAGATATTCCCATTTTCTTTGCGAGTTTTTCATTGCTATCTCCAGCCATGTATCACCTAAGCTAAGAACTGAGCCGTGCACTATAATATTTACTACTGAGCCCTGGAATATTTACTGCTGAGCCCTGAGCTGCTCTCGTTTACATCCAGGAGGCCTCAGGTCACAACCAGTGCCAAAAGCTGTGGGATGAATATACAGAGTCATCAGTTTAAGGACAAGCAGAGCCAAGAATTAATACATATTGTTAATCATTCCGGCTCATCCTATCGGGGTGGCCAAAGCCAAGGCCCAGCCTGGCTGTAATGTCACACCAAGGTGACAGCCCACACGCTCTGGTGTGCACTGCAAGAAAGGATGTTTCAGTGAGGGAAGTAGCATCAAATATGGAACAAAACGGGAGGGTTTGTACTGTTTTCCATCCAAACTCCCTCTGCCTCTGTCACACATTAGTGTAGGACTTCGTCATTTTCCCATAATACTTCAAATAACTGCGTACAGCTCTCATTTGCTGTTTGGGCACGGGATTTTACCTGCCCAGAGCCATGTCCTGTGAACCTGTTTTGTCTCTCATTCTCTAAATGTAGCGCTCCTGAGACACAATGAACCCAGATCTTTCATCACTTTTCCCACAAGTTTAATCCTGTTGTCTCAGAGAAACTTTCTGCCCACCTGCACCTGAGTGAGAATAGGCCCTAACCCCCTTCTACGTCCATGAGCTTCCCAGTCAGATTCACAGCTCAATATATGAAGATCAGAGATTTCTTGTCAGAAATCAAGTTCCTTTCATCCCCTGGTTGTTAAAACAGTGGGCCAGCAGCTTGAAAAAGAAATATATCTCTCCTCTCTCCTTTTTCTTGCCAATGGATCATGTTTTTCCTCAAATCCTGGCTTCAAATACCGCCACAGTGAAACGTTGCAAAAAAATGTGAATAAATCAGTCCTTCTAAACAAAAGAAAGTATGAAACTTATAAATGGAAAGCTCAGCTCCACTCTGCTATCCTTAAAAGCAGTTATTGTGGGTGACAGAAATAACTGTTTGTCAAAGAAAAGAAAAATATATATGGGGCCTTTTTATTTCAGCCTGAATTATTCAGCTGATGTTTATTACCTCTGCAAAACAGAATAAGGAGCCGTGCCCCAGCTAAAGCAATTTTGCTGCTGCACCTCCAGGAGCAGTGGTGTGAAATGTCTCCCTCAAGACAGCTCTCAGAATTTCAGATTCTCGGAGAAAGAGCCACTTGCACAGTGGAATTTGAAGAGCTTGTTTGGGCTCCGGCGTACGCCGCTTTTTCACTTTTTGGCAGGCAGCGCGGCGCTGTCGGCGCCAGCTCGGGGTTTGATTTGCTGCTGGCTTTGAGCAGCTCCTCGCTGCCTTTCGGAGGTGTTTTCTGCTCTGATGGACAAGATGCTGGGTGTGCATTTCCATCTCCCAGCAGAGCTCGCAGATCCCTCGGCCTCCTTGGCGCGCCGAGCGCGGATTCTGGCAACCTTCGCGCTCGGCAGAAGGAACGTGGGATGCCTTTGGCTAAATGCCCTCGCCAGCCCCTAAAAAAAGGCACCTTGTCAGCGGTTGGTGCTGTCAGGGTGGCGATTTGCCTCTCGGCTCCCTCTGGGGTGGTTGGAGTGGAGGCTTTGTGGAGGGGTTTTCTACCTGAATCCCCGCTCCGCATGAGCTGGTGCAGCTCCAACAAGGTCAGGGGGAATCCCTGCACAATCCAGGATCCCTCCAGGCTGGCTCTTTGTGGTTCTTCTCCTCCACTGCCCTTCCCGCAGCTCCTGTCCCGTCACAGGGCACAGGGTGAACCTGCCGTGCTGTTTTTCTCTGAGGAGCCGGGGGCAGAAATTTCCCTTCCCACCCGCACGGCTGGTTTCTGCTTGGACCGCAGATGGAACAGCTCAGAGTGGGGAAGGAGAGCTCTGCCATGGCCTGGAATCCCCCACGGACAGACAGACACAGCCTGGAATCCCCCACAGACAGACAGAGAGAGCCTGGAATCCCCCACAGACAGAAATCCTCCACAAACATGGCCTGAAATCACCCACAGACAGAAATACCCCACAGATACAGCCTGGAATCCCCCACAGACAGAAATCCTCCACAAACATGGCCTG